>VXBI01003623.1:78831-131482 GCA_013397375.1 Toxostoma redivivum
GCCTGGCCGCCGATGGGCGCGGCGGGGCGGGCACGGCCGCGGCCGGGATAAGAAGGGCGGCGGAGGCCGAGCGTCGCCGGACAGAGCAGCAGGAGTGCGGTGCCGACTGTGCGGCGTGGTGAGCGCGGGCTGCGAGGCGGGGGCGTCCTGGTCCCGCGGTGGGGCGGTTTCTGCTGGGAACGAGCCGCCATTCCAGCTGCTTCTTCGGGAGGCTGCCGACTGCGCATCCCGCGTCCCGGCCTCGCCGTCCGGGCTTGTTTACGGTCGCGGCCGAGGGCGGGGCGGGTAGCGCGGGGCGCTGGGCTCCGGGCGGTCACTGTCGGAGGGCGCGCGGGCAGCCGCGGGGCTGGCATTCCCCGCGCTCAGGGCGCCCTGCCTGACCGCTGTTCCTCCGTCCTTGGCAGATCCGCCAGCATGAACCCCTTCGTGACCACGCTGTGCCTCTGCTTGGGCATGGTTCTCGGCGCGCCGAGCCTGGACCCCGAGCTGGACGACCACTGGGAGCTGTGGAAGTCGTGGCACAAGAAGGACTATCATGAGGTGAGCCCCCGGGGTATGCGCTCGGCTGGGCCAGCGCTGAGCGCACGGAGCTGGGCCCCACCAGCTGAGTCATGTCTGCTTTGTTACAACGCCGGCTATGGGCAGTGCTTGGGAAGCATAATCCTCTTCCCGGGTTCCATTCCTGTGTTTGTGTATTGACTCAGCTACACTGTACTTGTTGTTTTTCTTATGAAGCCGGCAAAAAGATCACCTCTTAACAACGTTCACGCTTCCCATTTGAGTAGTCTACATTTGCCCGAGTATTATGAGCCTTAGAAGCCAAGAGAACTTGGTTTGAAATGCCTTCTTGAAGTATGCTATTTTTTTGGCCCCTTAGAGAGAGGAAGGCTGGAGGAGAGTGGTATGGGAGAAGAATCTGAAAATGATTGAAATCCATAATCTGGATCATGCGTTAGGAAAACACAGCTACAAGTTGGGAATGAATCAGTTTGGCGACATGGTATGTATGGAGACACACAGTATACCGTTCTAAGTAATGGTGTGTAACAGATAGTGACTGCATATATTGATTTGTTTTTCAGACAACTGACGAGTTCAGACAGCTAATGAATGGCTACATACACAAGAAATCAGAAAGAAAATACAGAGGATCCCGGTTTCTTGAGCCTAACTTCCTGGAAGCACCACGATCAGTAGATTGGCGAGAGAAGGGATATGTAACTCCAGTTAAAGACCAGGTACTATCTGATGGTGAATTTCTAAGCAGTTACAGGTCCAGTTTCCTGAATGCTACATCCACTTTCATAGAGTAAAAACATTGTACCTGTTAAATGGTGCCTAGTACAAGCTTACTAAACTAAGCACCATCTCAATTTATAACTTATGATTTCTCTTTATGCTTCAGGGTCAGTGTGGCTCTTGCTGGGCTTTCAGCACAACAGGAGCTCTTGAAGGGCAGCACTTCAGAAAAACTGGCAAACTTATTTCACTGAGTGAACAGAATCTGGTGGACTGCTCTCGCCCTGAGGGGAATCAAGGTTGTAATGGGGGTCTCATGGACCAGGCATTCCAATATGTGCAGGATAATGGGGGCATTGATTCAGAGGAATCCTACCCATACACTGCAAAGGTAGGTGGAGTAGTTGAACTTGTGTTGCAGGTGTCATGTGTGAAAAAAATTGTGTTGGGAAACTCATACCTAGAAAGGAAACTGTCTGTATATAGATCAGTGCATCTGTCATTCGTGACTGCTAGCCCTGGTAGGAATCACATACTGCACTGGTCTTTGAGGGCAAAATCTTGACAGACCAGTTAGGAAAATTGGAGCAAGTATCCTTGTCCCTCCCCCTCGTTGCCCTTCTAGCATGCCTTATCTTGGTTGGCACACCAAACCAAGAACCCAGCCCTTATCAACAGTGCTACTTAGTAGTAGGAAAGCAGTTCATCTTCCCATAACTGACCTATTACAGAGTTGCTACCTATAGACCACCTAATTCTTGTGGCTGGTGTCAATTGGATTTTTAACAGCAGTTGTTAATGCCTTGAGTTTTGTTTCTGGACTAAATGTGCATAAATAGAGATAATGGACAAGCTTTTAAAATCCCTCTAATGATCTATCAAGTGTTAGACACAAGAGGATGAAAGAGCAGTAGTCAATTGCAGTATCAGCCCATAGTTTGTGGTTTTCACCTTTTAAGAGTTCTGCTCACTATAGAGGATCTTTTCTTTCAGCTTTTGTGTTGTCTGAATGGGCTATAACAATACTATTTGTTATGAACAACATTGGATCTGGGTTCCTGTTCACCTGTGTCCCTGTAATCTCAATTTTTTCCTAATCTTGGCTGTTCTAGAGATACTAATTGATTATAGGAAGTGCCTAACTTACTGGGTACAAAAAGTAAGCAACTGAGCTGTAGTGTGTTCATTTAATTGGGGAAATACAGGTAAGGAGAGGATGTGCTTGCTTGAATCTGTTTCAGTTTCACATGAGCTGACTTCCAAACTAGGCCTCACCTCACCTCTCTCCTGCTGCAAATGTATGTGACATCAGCAGTTCAGGCTTCACCATAAAAAAAAAAAACCCAACAAAAAAACAACAAACCACCCCCTCCAAGCAAACAAAAAACACCCACTAGAAATGTCACCCCCAAATCTTGTATGTAAGGTCATGTAATACAAATTCCTAACTTTCAAATCATTCTGTACAGCTTTTCAAACTATGACATGTTAAAATTTTGGATTTTAAGTGCTTGCTCAATGAGCAGTTTTTGGATTGCTTTGTAATTAACGAATACTTGACTTTCTTCCATTGCCTATTAATGCATTCTTTCCTCCTGTAAAGATACTTGTCCTGTCCACCAAAGAGGGCAGAGTTCCAGAATGGGATGGCCCTCTTCACCTCAGTAAAGTTGGTGGGGATTTTTTGAGGCCCACTGTCACTTAATTTTTCTGTACTTTTGAGAAACTCAGATGCATTTCTTCTGTATTCCCTGTCTGTTGTCCATGTAAAGTGCTGCTGAGGCAGTTGGATCCTCTTCAGTCCCTTGCTTTCGAAGCAGCAAAGTCACATAATGTATGGTAATTCTGTGCTCACCTGTGTGTTAAATGCAAAACTGTGTTAATAACTACAGCTTTCTCTACTTAGGATGATGAGGACTGTCGCTACAAGGCAGAGTACAATGCTGCTAATGACACTGGCTTTGTTGACATCCCTCAAGGACACGAAAGAGCTCTCATGAAAGCAGTTGCAGCTGTGGGTCCAGTGTCTGTTGCTATTGATGCAGGCCATTCTTCATTTCAGTTCTATCAGTCAGGTGGGGATTTGTTAATTACGTTCATTCAGAGAACTGGGTTTTTTTACTTACTCAGTATTCATTACCCTACAGTTGAATAGATTTAGAAAAACCAACCAGGTATGATGGTAATTTAGAAGTGATTTTATTTCTAGGTCAGGTTTTCCACATACATTTCTCTTGCATATGTGTCTACTTGTCCCTCAGTTTTGGCCATGATAAATTCACTTATGATTCCTTTCTCTAACTTTCAAGCAGCTGGGCAATATTTAAGTTGAAATACACAAAGCTTTTTTTGAGGGGTAAGGGTTTTCTAGAGATAATTTTGCTCATGAGTGAGTTTACACCTTTTCAGGTATCTATTATGAACCAGACTGCAGCAGTGAAGACTTGGACCATGGTGTTCTGGTTGTAGGTTATGGCTTTGAGGGGGAAGATGTAGATGGGAAGAAATACTGGATTGTTAAGAACAGGTAAGATCTGTGTCATGTATCCAGGGGAGAATGGAAGGTAGTTTGTCACTTTGATGGGGAGAGGTAGGCAGACAACAGTAATTGAAATCTGTGTGTGGGAAATCTGGAGATTGTTTTCAGATTGTGTGAAAACGTAAAATACAACTTGTGCTGCTGGCAGCCAAATAAAGTAAGCCAAAAGCAGCCATCTTATCGTGCTTGTTCAGTTAATGCAAGGGAGCTCAGTGCTGAAATGGTCTGTGAACCTAGTAGATAATAAAGCAGTGGAGCAAAGGGGAGTGGGAGGAAGCCTGCTTGTGGGGGTGTAATGGATTTTTTTGGAAGCAGAGTGCTGCTCACTTCTGTGAAATACTTGAACTTTAAAGAAGGACTTACCTCCTAGGTTGGAGGGGAAATAAATTAATGCCAAAGGGCACACATCACATGAGGTTGTCTCATGTTCTCAGCATTACTGGGGCACCACCCTCAAATGCTGTTTGCAGCCTTTGACTTCACTTAAATTGCCTAGGAGCACTGTCTGAGCTTCAGGCACCTGTAGTCAAGGTTTGCACATTAATGTGACTACCTCGTGAGAGAATGGCTGCATTCTTCAGTTCTGTGATCCCGAAATGCCTCCTGGGAGGCTTTTGATTGCTGGAAAACATTTAAGTTTTTGGCTGCAGCTATCTTGGATTTTCTCCAAGTATGGAAGGCAGCAATTTTTGGTTTTAAACACCTAATGGGGGAGAGCAGTAAATAACTAACTTCTGAATATATAAACAAACCTCTTGCTTTTGTTTTCAGCTGGGGTGAGAAGTGGGGTGACAAAGGATATATCTACATGGCCAAGGACAGGAAGAACCACTGTGGAATAGCAACAGCTGCTAGCTATCCACTCGTATAATTTGAAGACTGAACATTTCAGTACAAGAGGGGATTTAAACTGAATGACCAAACCCATGTTCGCATGTGGTAGCCTTGTGTCTTTCAAAACTCAACTTGATTTTTAAAACTCTTGAAGTATATTTTACATGTTGGTGACATGCCACTTGTTTAAATTAATGTAAATGTTGGTATGTAAACAGCTTGTAATATTGCTGGCTTTTGACTGCTTAATCCAATAGATTCTTTGTATTTTTCCTTTTTTTTTTTTTAATTGCAATGTGTCCAAAGGTTTACTTTTTAAATAAATACTTAAATTCCACTATATACAGATGACTTGGCATTTTGGTCTTCTTTTCTACTTGGGACTTTCTTCTGATAGACATTCCTAAATCATACTCTTAGGTGGATTCTATATGTGTGCACCTGCCTCTCCGTCAGTCACTAAACTGCAGCCCTGTCTGGGAATGGCTAATAGCTGTTACAAAAAGGAGTGTAGAATTTATGATACAAATAATTTTAAATCTGAAGTGGAAAAATACCTCTGGTTCCCTGTGTCTCATAACAAAGATCTTCAGTCTTGTCATCTGCATGCAGCATCTGATCTTCACTTAGCTTTTAATTCTGTTAGTGTTTTCTCAATGGCACCCCAAAATACCACACATGTAGTTTGTGCAGTTTTGTCCTTTGGAGCATTTTAGCAGGAGTGCACCTGGATTGTTAAGAGGCCTTGTTTCTGGAGATATGTAGGAGACTAGATACTGTCTTCCCGCTGTACCAGCTTCTGCTGGAGAAAAAAGGGGAATAAGAGAGAAATTATTTGCCTATGGAAAGTGTTGTTGGGATGCTTTGTTACCAATATACTTGCTGCCTGACTTAACTGAGGTGATTTACACAGTGCCCTATATGTCCTTTTCTCTCTGCAGGTAGCGCTGGTGCTGAAACATGAGTATTAGCTGTTATATACTACTGTTCAGGTGTGTTTTAGGTTCCAGTAGTTCTTACAGAGGATGGAAGATACCAAAAACAGCAAGGGGAGAAGGCTTGGCTTGGCTCGGCTTTTGGATGTTGGCATCTACTCTTGCTCTTGGGCTATGGGTGAAGCTGAAACACAATTAGTACGAGTTCTGAGTTCATGTACCCACAGGTTTTTGTGGACAGTATCTTTCAGAAGCTGATAGCCATGACACAAAGGAATACTTGGACCAGAACTTGTGGACAGTTAATTTCCTTATTGTTGATAATGGAAGTCTTTAGGTTGTATTTAATAAACTCTTTAAAAGAGAAAAACAAGATGAGTTATCCATAATAATAATATTGAGTTGTGCTGCTTGTAGATGAATTCTTTCAACCTGAATTTCCTGACAAGTTTGGTTTGTTTTTTTTTTTTTTAAAGGAAGAGCCTCACTCAGCCCAGTGGCTATTTAAGAAGCCACAGAGCAGAAATACTGGTTAGAATTTAGCTATTAAGTTGACTTGCTAAGCTAGTTATGGAAAGCATCCACACTGCTTGGGGAAGCTGTGGAGCAAATGCAGAGCTTACCAGGTGGTTCTAAAGGCTGATACTCAGAAAGAAATGGCAATGGTCTGTACATTCAAAATGAGAGCCAGGAGCAAAATGCTGCCAGAAGAGTGACTGTATAAGCACCTTATGCAGAAGATGATTTTCATTCTTGCTGCCAGAACTGGGAATGGACTGACATCTGTTTCTCTTAGCATTTTTTAATCCTGGAAGCTGTCATTACTGTGAGCCTGGTAGAGCTTCATGCTTTGGGTTTTCTTTATTGGCTAAAACTGGAGTGAGACCAATACAAAGCGCCCTGGGACTTGAACTGCTAAAAAAAATGGGCAGCAGGGAAAGGTGTTTGGTTGCAAAATCCAGGATTAAAAAAAGTTGCTGGGAAAACAAGGTATTTTTTATGAGCAGATGGGAAATGGAAAGGAAATAACTTTCCAAAGCATCTGCATGTGAATGGGCATGTAGCTCACAAAAGAGGCATCAGCCTTTGACTTTAGAAAAAATATGTGATAATGCAGCTATTTGTGTGGACTAAAACTTGCTGACTGTTCTGGCTGAACATCCTCCTCAGAGTGGAATAATAAAGGGGACAGGGTAAGTCAGGTCATGTAGATAACTCAATATTTATGCAGTCAGAAGTAACAGCTTCACCCAGAATTACCTTACATGACACTATAAAGACTAAGATTTTTGTATAAGTTGCAGTTTGTGTAAGTCTTTTTTTTCTTAGGAATACAAAGAACACATTTCAAGAATACTATTAAATCTGATTGTGTGATTCCATTGCAGTGGCCCTATCTTTTGTAAAGCTGTTTTTTTTACTCCAGAAATACTGTAGTAAAGTAGAAAATTATTCCATAGTGGTATATGGGCTGTTGGGGTAAGTGTTGGCTCTGTTCAGAGTTGTTCCTTTGGAAGATACAGCAAATGCTCGTTATGTATGGTCATGGAAAGCTCCAGAGTTATTCCCAGAAAGCTGTGGTAGTTAAAGCTCTTGATTACTGTTCCAGTGTTTTCTCTCCAAAGCTTCCATTGGTTATATATTCCTACTGATAGCTGAAGCTGCATTTATTAAAAGGTGTGTTACTTTAAAATATACTAGTGCACATCTATTATCAGTAAAAAATCTTGTCTATACTGCCTAGTTCAGGCCCTGTCTAAATTACAGCTACTGTTGCTAATGGGGTCTTACGCATATCTAAATACATGAACTGGGCACTATATTGCATGCTAGATGGCAGTTCTGTACAGTGATAAAACTTTGCAGTCCTTGTTTGCTAGCATCTGAATTGTGAAAATGCACTTTTTTATTGGAATTCGGGAGGAAAAAGAAGTTTCACATTTGGTTTTCATGTGCTGATGCTTCTTAGATTGTTTTGTCCTAAAAGTCTCTTAGCAGTTTCTCTGGTCTGCTTGTTGAATGTATTTAAAGACATGTATTTTTGAGGCAAGGAAAGTAATGAAATTAAATTATTTCTCTTACACGTGAAATTCTTATTCTTTAGAGTCTGGTGAGAATGAGTATAACTGTCATGTAGGAAATTATTTTCCCTTAAGAGCACTCAATTTCTTGTACTGTCCAACTGCTGAGTAGAATGGAATTTTGGTGGGATTTTTTTTAATGTGATTGGTTTTTGTCTTTGGAAATTGATTTAACATTAGCAAACATTAACAGTGAAACAATTTTATTATTCTGCTACACAAGCTGTGAACTAAAGTAATTTTCAAAATGCTTTAAAGAACTGTGGTAACAAAATATTTGTCATTTCATGCTGTGAAAAACTTACAGGAAAGGCAAACGTGATGAATTGTATCAGTGAAAGTTTTTTCTGTACTGGAAGATTAACTGTTGATCGGCATAACAGCACTCAGAAAATGTAATTCTGAGACAACCAGAGACACAGGAAAATATCCACTTCAAAAAAACCCAAGAATGAGCTTCTGAATATCAGTTATGCAGCATTTGCTCCTTAATCGCTTTGATACAGTAACAGATCCTGTCATATATGTCTTTAATCTTAATGCCAGCTAATCAGTTTTACGTACTAGTGATTGACAGTAGTTTCTGGCTATTTACCAAGGAATTGAGCTTACCCAGAAGGCTGTCATAATGTAATCTTATGTTTCTGCTTTCTAGCTCTCCTTGGGCCTTATCAGATGTATGATAGATTGAGCACCGATTTTTATTTGCTGGCCATCCAATACTCTTCAGTCTTTTTGCTGGGAAGTCATAGCACAAAATGCTGACTCAACTAATACACTGTTTTGAAGAAATAATTAAATTAGTAATGGGGATGTTATTTACTAATCACAGTTTTATTGACTCATGAGTGAAATTTTGGGTAAGTACAGCAAAACATTTGGAAGAAAGGCTAAAATCATAAACAAAATTTCATTCACAATTCACAATACTGAACTTTGGTGATACTCAATAAGGCTCTTCTGAAAAGAGACACACAGCCCATCCAGGAACTTTGTTTAGGGGAGCAGGAGGGTTGGCCACAGGGTGGAGACCTGATCCATGGATTGATAAGTTTAGATAGGAGTCTCAGAAGATGCCACCCTCATTTGTGTTCACAAGTGAATTTGACTGCTTTGTTTGGTTTTTTTTTTTTTTCACGCTTGGTTGCGCAAAGATTTATTGACCAGTGGTATTAAAATATGATTTTTGCCATGCCTTTTGTTTCCATCCTGCCTGTTTTCTGCTGAACAGTTACTGCCAGTCTCTGTGTGCAAAGGAGCAAAGAAACCACAGTGATAGCCATTTGTAAAATACATACTGGATTATTTTACAATGTTTCTGCCTTTTTTTGTTCACTGACACCTCTCACCACCTCTAGGACATCCAAAACCTACTTCTGAATGGAACTTGTTAGACTTTCCCAATAAAGCGATGCTGGGAAACATATTGTAGAAGTAACATTCTGTGTTTTCAGGTGTGATGCTGCAGTGCTGGTACCTGGTACCTTCTGCAGTCCTGGTTTGGAAAGAAGTGGTTCAAAGACAGAGCAGAGTCAGAGTGAGCTATTCCCCTCCTCACCACCTTCAGAAGTCTGTTCGGGTTAAGGGTGGCTTTGTGAGGTCCTCTAGGGAAAGATTGTTGCTGGTCTGAGAGCTCAGCAAGGGCGAGATGATTTTCCAGCCTTGTATATGTTTTTCATATACTTAGTGACACTTAGAATTTGTGTTTCAAAGTTCTTTGTACTATTGTGTATTCTCCCAGGGTGAGAATGATTTAGGTGTGCTCCCCTGGGGTGCCACTGAGGGCCCTCTGAAGCTGTTACAGCTATTACTTCCTAGCTCTACTAGGAAGAAATGCAGTCTCAGGAACTGCCATGGAAATAATCTAAGTTGTAAGATTTTTTTTTTTTAATTGCTAGTGAAGCCTTTCTGCACAGCATGCATGCCATGACACAGAACTGTTTAAAATAAATGCTGAGCTCCGAGACACTCAAACTGGCTTAGGGTGTCTGAGAAGCTGATGCTAAAACGGGATGTTGAGAACCCCTTGAGGCTGTAGCATGTCTTGGAACACGCTTGATATTGCTTGACACCAAAGGTCAAATGAGGTGGCTTCAGAGCTGCCAAGTCAGGTGTTTTTTCCCACAAAAGAAGGGTGCTTCTAAGCATATGTCTGTAATAGATTAGTTTGTGCTGCTGATAACAAGGCACAAGAACACTTCTAGATAGGGCTCCCCACAGAACTCTTAAACTAGTTCATTGCTGTGTGTGCAGGTGCCCATTTTTACTAGAGAGAGCAAAACAAAAACAAAAAAATCCCCAAACAAACAAACCCATCAAAAACAAAACCACATAGCACAATCTTTTACCATAATAGGACATCAGTGCCAGAATTGTGAATGCAAGTTCTTCTCAACAGCTGTCTTAACATTCCTTCTGCTCAGCATATTTAGCAGTATTGCTTTTGTCATTCAAGCATGAAGCATAAACTGACAGCAGGGTTTTTTTGGAACAGGAAATATATACTGGAAACATCCGTTGTATTGTAAAGTTGCATTGGCTTTTGGAGATTTATAATAATACTCTTGTACTTAAATATCTCTCTGTGTTTATATAGAAATTCCAGTGCCTTGTGCAATGGTTCTTAACAGTTTTTATAAATCCTGCTGCCTTTTTCCTATTTGTTGCTTGCTAGTCACAGGAAGAACTAGGGAGGATCTGTGTTTTCTGATTCAGTGCTGTTACAAGCATTTCTGTCACATTTCTCTCACAATGTAAGAGCATTTTGGAAGCAAACCTTGTGTACACAGAGTACCCATCAGGAATACTTCTGAAGTGGTATTTCTGTAGCAGTATTTACAGACATTTCAATGAACTTTATAGCCCCTTTTTGTTAGTAATTCTGCAAACCAAGAGCAACAGAAACTCCCTTCACTCTGAATTTTTAATCTAAACTGACAGAGAGCTGGAAAGTGGGAGAGGAAGGCCAAAAGCAGTGAGGCTGCCTGCCAGAGGGCAGGCAACTGATTAGCAGCTGTGTGTGTGCATTTTCAAGAAGGTTAGCCTTCCTCCTTGGCTTTGTTTTCTCTCAGCATACCTTCAAAAGAGCTAAAAGTAAACATCCCCATTTGTGTTCTTCTACTGAGTTTAAATTTCAGATCTACATTTGTCTGCATGGCCCATTCCACTTATCCTCCCTGCTTTTGTTTGAGCAGTCTCCTTTTTCTATGCCAGAATAATAAATCATGCTGTGTTGTTAAAAGAGGGAGAAAATTGTCAACACAGGAACAGAACAGGAAACCTGGTGATCCAAAGGGCAAAAGACAGATGGTGCGTCACCCAGGATGGTGTCTCCGGGCTGTGCTCCTCGGAGCACATGATGACAAGGCTGGTGCCACGCAGCTGGGCGTGGAGAGAAGCTGACCTCTTTTTTTCCCGGGCATGTGCCGACGGTGCATTGGAGCGTCTGCTGAATCGATGAGACATCATGAGCAGGCATGCCCAGGCTGGGTCATGCACATTCAGCCTGAGCACAGCTGACCCAGTAATTGAGCAGGCGCGTTATCTCCTTTAGAGATGTCCCTTCAGAAGTGATAAAATGTTCACTGGGTGATCTGCTCAGCAGCTGACAACAATTCTTAGGCCAAACTCTTGTTTATCAATGTGGGAGTACATAGCTGTCTTGGCCAACACCCTCTGCGAGCTGGCACACCAAACTGCCTTCACTGAATGCAATGGTCAGAGCTACAAAAGCTGCTACCAGAAAACAGGTTGCTGGGCTCCTGTCAAGCAGAGCTTTGCAAAACTATGATGCAAATCATTGCATTGGATGAAAGCAACCTCCTCAGGGCAGATTGCAGTGGAAAATCCTATCTCTATGAAGTATTAAAATCAATTCACTTGAATCAGATCACATGCTTGGTTTGAGGTTTTTGGTTTTTTGTTTTCTGAAACCACATCTGTATTTGCAGAAAGCTAGGAACAAAAACCAAAGGTGTTTTTGGTAGTGATAGATGGGGTATATGAACACTGTCCGTGATGACATGAACCCTGAATGGTAGGGAATGTCTCATCAAAACTTCAGGCGTTCTGTGCCTCTGGGTAACTGTGTGCAGATCCTCTATCTCAATGTTCATTTACTCTCTGCTATTCCCACTTTTGGGCCCTGGATGTCTCTGGAAAATACATACTTTTGCCTTTGCAGTCTCAAAAAAGTTAATGACATTATCATCTTTCCTCTTATTATTTCCTTCTCTTCCAGGGGCACCAACCCCTCTTTTCTCACAAGGAATCTCCGTGGCATAATCCATGTAAGCTAAAAGCTCTTTCTTGTTCTCTGTCTCTAATTAGCTGGCATTTCATAAATAAAAAAAAATTACCTGACTTTTCTAGAAATATTAGTTGGTTTTATTTAAAAACCAGCAAAACTCCCTGTGTTCATGTTTTGTGAAAACAGAATAAAGTATCAAATTTTGATACAAATGCCAGAGACACATTTGATCCTACACTTCAAAGAGCATCTGCGTTTCAGCTGCCTTCTTTCTCAGGGATGGGTGAGGTCCTGCTGCAGTGTCCAGGATCAGCTCCTCAGAGTGCTGGGCTGGCAGGGCAGCAGCACAGGCAGCCAGGGTGCCACAGGACTGGTGGGCAGCCTGCCAGCCCAACCTGTTCTCTGATCCCCCATCTTGTGATTGCAGTCACAAGGCCACCTCTTCGGGGCTGGCTGCTCAGACTAACTCAGTTTCCAGTCAAAGAAATTTGTGAACAACTGCTCATTTATTAGAGACTGGTGGGGTTGCTGTGCTTTCTTGTGTTATTGGACACTACTAGGTTTAGGTAGTTTGCCTTTATTTTACTTCTGAAATAAGTGCTAATGTTCCCAATTATTGTAAAGAAGAATTATGTTTGGCAACAAGTTTTACAACCAGTGCTTTAACAACAGTCATGTGTGTGTGTGTGTATATATATATATATATATGTTATGGTAAAAAGAGTATTGTATTGTTTCTGCATCTTTCTCCAAAAGTAATCGGAAGTCAAATGGGCACTGAATTATTCTTATCTAATTTTATCCTGGGAAACTATTGAATACTGATACAAAGGCACATACGTGAACTAGCATTTAGTCCACTCATGACTGTTCCTTCCTGCACCTGGTATTTCTATGTATTTTTAATTATGCTGATGAGTATCTGAGAAATAATATCAGGCATGGCTGACTTCTGCATCTGGAGGCAGTCACAACCCCTTCATCGTGGATACTGCCTGCTTCTCCCAGCAGCCTTGATGGCAGCTTGTGGTGTGTCCCCTTTCACACCACTCCAACCACTAAAAAGTCTCTGATTCTTAAAAAAAAAAAAAAAAATCTCTGTCTATCGCTATCTTGCTTTCTCAGCAGCCCTCAGATACCTTGCAAAACCATGATGGGAGGCCATGGAAGGAAGTTGTGGCCCAGTGTTGCAAGGGTTGCATGGATGGTGTCCCATCCCCCCACAGTTCGTGTAAGATAATTCGGCAGAAATGGTGTGAACTAGATTCAGAGGAAAACTTTAAAATTCACCCTGAGCCTTTAAGAAGGACATTGTGGAGTGGTGTAATTGCAGGGTTGTGCTGTATGTAGCAGAATATATATAAGTACTTCATTCGGTGACATAGATCAAAGCAGGAACCCATCAAAGAATATCCACTCTTAACACTGAATAAAGTTGCTGCTTTCTTAATCTGCATTTGAGGCTTGCATGGGTTGCTTATACAGAGCAGATAAGGGTATCTTTGTAAGTACCAGCCACCCAGCAGCCCACAAACTGGGAGCATTGTCATTTAAGTGTCAGCAGCCATCCAAGAGCAGTTGTTAGACAGAGCAGTGTCCCAGCACTAGCCCTTCCACTAACATGTGCTTTTGGTGCAAACTGGGGATAAAAACAAAATGTGGGGGAAATAGCAGCTGGGATTAGATCCAGGCTTTGCTGTGAAGCTATACTTAAACGAACACAAGTTGGATGCTGCAAGTCTGACAGGAAGTAGGGCACTGAATGACGGACACATTGTAGTGTGCAGGTGTATATATCCTGCCACCAGAAACACAGATCTTAACCACTAGACTGGGTACACCCACTACAAAACAAACTTTCAGCATGTCCCTAAGTGGTGGTTTTTAGAGGCCCTGTGTTTACCCTGAGGAGTGCCACATCTCTGTTCTTGCCTTGCCATCTCTCCTGGCTCCTTGGGTGCAGGACCAAGTTACCAGAGATCCTTCTGATGTAAAACTAGTGTTGTTAGCTTACTTACACTGGCTTCAACTTGCACTCGGTTTTAGGTTTCCTACTTAAAAATGCAATGGAGTTCTTCAATAAATTAGTGATATCAACATCTTTTTGTGTTACTATTTAGAGACTCTGAGAGAGAACATTACTATATATGTATGTAATATACTATATACTATATATATGTATGTAATATAATTACTATATATGTATGTAAAAATAATATATATATGCATGTATATGTATTCCATGTACATTTTTTCACAGGAAAACTGATTTATTAGTTTCCATAATCAAGGTGCACAATTGCATCGTGCAGTAAAAAGATTTTATTATTACCTAAACCATCTTTTTTTTCCCTGCTTCCTCTTCAGTCTCCAGGATTTAAGTGTTGTTTTTGTTCTGCTGTAGATAGTAGAGCTTGGGGAAGCACGTGATGAGGAATAGAATAAACAAGTACACACTGTACTTGCTGATCCTGGGCAGTTATCACAGCTTTAAAAAGTGCCAGATAAATACCTGCAGAAAGAGTGCTTTGATACCTGAAGCAGCATTGAGATCACATCCTCACCCCTGGGATAGCAGTAACTAAGGGTAAATACTCAACCGGAATAATTGTCTGCTTTTGTTCAGCCTGCCTCTTCTTTAGAAATAAAAAAACACATTTGTAAGTTAAAAAATAACTGTTGGATTTTCTTGGCAGGAGTATTTTTTACTCCTCTCTATGTCCTAATGGAATTCATAGAGTGTTCTTAATAAAGTTTTGTACCAGCACAGCAGGAGGTGTGGATCAGGGGTGAAAATGAGAAGATGATACAAGAGCTGTTTACATCAAGGAGGGTGCCTAAAAAAATATTCATAAAATGAGACAGGAGAGTTATAAAGAGGCTTAGACAGGAGGGTCTAGTACTTAAAGTGACCTAAAGCCCAGTTTTCACATCCTTATCACTTAATATAATCACACAAGTTTTTTAATTGCTAGTTTTTGCTCTTATTGGTCAATGACTGCTAGCTCCACAGTGAATTTCTGACCTCCTTAGGCAATGTCAGGTCTGAGATCTAGCACCAGAGCATCTATGGGATGGATGGCTAGAGCAGCCTAGAAGTGCTAGAATCATGGAATCATTAAGGTTGGAACGGACCTCGGAGATCATCCAGTCCAGTCCCCCTTCCAAGCCACGGTCAGCTACAGCAAGTTACACAAGGACCTGTTCAAATGGGTTTTGAATGTCTTCATAGAGGAAGATTCCAGGATAGCCTGTTCCAGTGCTCTGCCACTCTCAGTGTAGAGAAATTCTTCCTCATGCTGAGGTGGAACTTCCTGTGTTTTAATTTATGACCACTGGCCCTCCTTCTGTCACTGGGCACCACTGAAGAGTCTGGCACCATCCTCTTGGCACCCATCTTCGAGATATTTATGTGTTAATGAGATACCCTCTCAGTACTCTCTTCTCCAAACTAAACAGGCTGAGCTCCTGCAGTCTCTCCTCATAACAGAGGTGCTCCAGATGCCAAATTATCTTTGTGACNCTTGCTGAAGCCAAGGCAGAGAACATCCACTGTTCTCCCCTCACTGACCCATCCTGCCATGCCGCCACTGAAGCTTATCAGATCAGTCAAGCATGAGTTCCCCTTGGTGAATCCATGGTGACTACTCCCAATGACCTTATTGCCCTCTACATGCCTGGACATGACCTCCAGGATGAGCTGTTCCATTCCCTTTTCAGGTATGGAGGTGAGGCTGACAGGACATACCTTCCCAGGTCTTCCTTATTGTCCTTTTTGGAGATGGCAATAATATTGACTTTCCTCTGGTCATCGGGCACCTCTCCTGTTCTCCATGATTTTGCATAACAGAGGTTGGCTTAGGAGCGTCTGCCAGCTCCCTGGACACCCATGGGTGCGTCCCATCAGAGTCCATGGATTTATGGCAGTTAAGTCTCTCTAGCTGATCTCTAACCCTACCCTCTATGACCAGGGCAAAGTCTTCCTTTCTCCAGCCTTCCCCTCTTGCTTCTGAGTCTGGGACTCCTGAGGGCTGGCCTTGCCAGTAAAGACTGAGACAAAGAAGGCATTCAGTAGTTCTGCCTTCTCTGTGTCCTCCATCACCAGGACACCCATCTGATTCAGCAGACTCCCTCATTTTCCCTAATCTTCCTTTTGCTACTGATGTACTTGTAAAAGCCCTCTCAGTTGCCCTCGCCAGATTCAATTCCAAGTGGGCCTTGGTTTTCCTGATCTCATCCCTGCATACTCTGATGATGTTCCTGTAGTCCTCTCACAGAGCCTGGCTCTTTTTTCACATCCCAGAAATTTCTAGAAACTCTCTGCTCATTCATGAAGATCTACTGTCCACTTTGCCTGATTTCCTGCTCGTAGGGCTACACTGGTCTTGAGCTTGGGAGAAGTGATGTTTGAATATTGACTAGCTGTCTTGGACCTCCTTGTCTTCTAGAGCCTTATCCCATGGGATTCTTATAAGTAAGTCTTTGAAGAGGCCAAAGTTGGCTTTCAGGAAATTCCAGATTCTAGCCCTGCTTATTGTTTCCTTACTTCACGTGGTATCCTGAATTCCACCATCTCATGGNGGTCTTTGAAGAGGTCGAAGGTGGCTCTCAGGAAGGTCATGCAGGACCTGACTCCTGAAGCCAACGGGTTAATATGTATGTCTCAAACAGCAATAACCAGATAGTTGTGGAGCCAACCAAGGATTGTTGATAATAACAACAGTGACTGTTGATAACTCACACTGTGAGAAAGAACAGGGTGTGGCTGGAGCAGGTGGCCATACAGAAGTAGGGCAGCACTTTTCCAGGACAAACATTCTTGTAACTCTTGGAGATAAGGACAACACAGTGAATGCACAAGGATGAGACTGAGAAGGAAGCATGCATGGGCTACAGGAAGGGATAAAGACCACCTGAAGCCCTCTGACCCATTTCCNCGCAGTCAAGGCTGCCTCCAACCTTCATATGTTCAACCAGTTCCTCCAGGTTTATTAGTAGGAAATACAGCAATACACCTTTCCTCATTGGCTTCTCCACCACTTGATCCAAAAAGTTATCAGCTTTTATCTGCAGGAGCTTCTGGGGCTTCATATGCTGCGTTGTGTTGTCTAGCCAACAAATATCAGGGTAATTGAAGTCTCCTGGAGAACCAGGGTCTATGATCATGAGGCTACTTCCAGCTGTCCGTAGAATGCCTCCCAAACATCTTGCTGGTTAGGTGGTCTGTAGTAAACACCCAAAGCAGTGTCATCCATTTTAGACTGTCCCTTAAATCTTACTCTTAAGCTCTCAAATAGTTTGTCTGTCTCTGAGTGGAGCTCAATACATTACAGTTTCTCTCTCACACAAAGAACTACACCACCTCATCTCACTGACCTCTCCTTTCTAAAAAGTACACAGGCATCCAAGACAACATCCCAGTCACATGAGCTATCCCACTGTATCTCTGTAANATAACTAATATCTAATATCTAATATCCAATAACTAATAACTATTCATATAGAAATGAGAAAGTGAGAAAGTTATCTTCATGGCAGGGAAAAAGCATCTTCACAAAGCCCAGGCACATGTGCACTCCCTGTCCCTGGACTCCCCATCAGCTGGAGCCATGCTGGAGCTAGAACTCTCTCTCTGGGTCTCTCTTGCTTTCCCCCTCCATTTTAATTCACCTCTCTGTCTCTCTCTCTCTCTGCCCCGCCCCGCCCCCCCCAACTCTCTCCCTCCAGCTCTCTCCCTTTTTGCCCTACCTCTTTATCCAAACCCCACTGCTGTGTGCTTATTCTAGGAGATCAGAGATTAACTTGTATTAATTCTCATGCCAAGTGTGGAATTTACTAATAAAGTTTTGTAAACTCCTGCAGACCATCTAACTTTTCCCTTGGACCACAAGCATCTGCAAAACTTGGGTGTTCCCCAAGGACAGGACAATACAGTGACTAGGAACAGCAATATAACATGTAAAAGGGCAAGCTCCAGAACTTTTCAAAGTAAGAGAAAATGGAGGATCAGAGAACAATGCAGAGGACAATAGGTCAACAGAATAGGGATGATTTGGGTGTCACATTCTTAGCAATGGTTTATTATAATTTGTGCTTTGAAAGATGTGTGCAAATAACACATGATATTTCCTGTTCTTCTGAGAAATTAAATACCCTGGCAATGCTGCAGCCATCTCTATTAATTACCCAAAATATATATAATTCACAGCTTAAAAATACTGTTTCAGACAGCATGAGACTTCTGCTCTTCTTAGGACTGTCAAGATAAAAAGCATCTGCAAGAAAGTCAGATAAAGGCATTGCAAATATTAATGTGGAAATCCTGTCATGAACAATGCCATCCATGTAATGTCATATGTAAAGTTTCAGAATGGGGATACTGACACAATTCACTTCTTTTTGTTAATATTATATAAAGTGAGTAGTTTATGTTTGTCATGACTCTGTCTCTGCATAAATCTGAATTAAAGGATTTTTGCACTTGCCTGCAAGGAGAAATGAAATCTCACTATTTTTCCTGTTCTTGTAAACTGGGACTTTCACTGAGAGATTGATGGTAAAGCTAGAAGCCATCACTTTGAAAGGTAAAGCTTTTCTTGGAGACTGAAAATGGACAAGCAAGATCTGATGTGGAAAGTCTTTAGCTGCTCTTCTGGTGTTTCCGTACACAAGCAAGGTATTCTTGCACATCATCTGGAGAGCCAACTATAAAAGGAACTCTCTGGTGAATATTCTCAGGTTTCACATCCAACACTGCTTCGGTCCCTGTAGTTGCCATCCCACCTGCCTGCTCGATGATGAAAGCAATAGGGTTGCATTCATAGAGAAGTCGGAGCTAGAAAGAAACAGGAAATACATGATTGCCTTTGGGGGAAATTATATCAAAGGACTTGCCAAAACTTAGCATTCCTTTTGTGGTTTCAGAAAATTTTGTACCAAACTTCAATTGACCTAAATAGCAATGTCTTTCAGAGAGCCCCTCCTTCCTTCTCTCCTTCTCACCTTTCCTAAGGCCTTCTGTTTGGAGGAACAGTGCACCCACCTTACATCTGGGCATCACCACTATAATTTCCAAGCTGACATACAGATGTGCAGCACCAGTGAAGCTGTATTTTATCAAAAATGTTAAAAGTCGATGTCCCACAGACATCAACAAAACAGTAACCCAGCTAAGCTAACAGTACCAGGAAAGAAAAGCCAAAATATCTTCTCATATGGAGCCTTTCTGTGTTAACTCAGTGCTTGGGATAATCATATTATGTTTAGTCAGGATATTTTGGAGTTTGAAACTTGATGCTCCCAGTTTCAAATTTCAGGATTTTATTGCCTCTCTTCAGAAATGTAGATAGATATCAGTGGCTATCCAGATAGTGGCTGGAACTTATCTGGAGAGTGGCTTCAGAAGGGACTGCAGTTTTTTATTAAAGGCAAAATTTCCCTTTCGGTTTGGACTCTGATATCTGTTTACATTTTTTTAAATGTTACCTCTTGGGCTGAGTGTGTTATGGTGGAAAACTTATTTAGAACATATGCCAAAAGTTTCTGTGCTTAAATGAACATCCATGATAGCTGGTCAGTTCTGAACAAACATTTCTGTAGGTTTATCCATGAAGTGCTCATGTACAACAATATTAGCACATATTTTGTGTAAAGTACTCTTGATATGTACAAAAGAAGGAATATTTTCTGGGAAAAAGGAAGTGTGACATAATGTGACTATAAATAGAGATAGAGAAATGGGTTGAACACAGGTTTTCACTGCTCGTCATGCCTTTAGCACAATGCAGTAAAACCATGATATACCAAAACATAAATAGCACTATATTACCTTCTTTCTTATCTTTAAGTGCTACTTCTGCTACAAGGACTCCATCTCTGAGGCAACACAGGACCAATATCTTTCACTCTTCTTCCTATTGCTTGGCCCAGTTCTGGAAGATCATGAGCCAGCAAATAGCAGTGGTATCACCACAGAACCACACTTCAAGTTTCTTGTTGCTAAGCTGTGACTATGCAACTCGAGGAAAGCAGTTTTTCTTCAGATAGCAGTGCAATTGCACTTAGGCATCTTGAGATGGGCTCTGTCTTCAGATAGGTTTAACATTTTCACCTAATAGAGAACTATAAGCCTTAAGTTTATAAAAAATATTATTCAAAATACATTACTTGAAAAGAAGATTTATTTCTTGTCTTGTTCTGTAGTGTTTATTGAGCACTTAGTTTTCTTTCTTTAACTTAAGGAAGGATCTGTATGTTTTAGGGCCTACATCCATGTCATTTGCGTTTACTCTAAGGACTTCTGATCAATTCCAGTGACATTTGATTCTTTTCAGCTCTCTAACCAAGTTCATAGACTGCCTTCCAGGGGAAAGATGATGAGGGCACTTGCCACAAGAGTATATCTCCAATAAGAGAAGATACATGTGAGAAGAACTGTATACACCTGCACTCTGAGATGGAAAGAAAACTTATTTGTAATGATAACATGTTTTGTTTCTTCCATTGCTCTCTTTACTATGGCAGTTCAAGCCAGAGCAATACAATAAGAAATGTGGGTTAATTCCTGTGGAAAACTTTATTTCTATAAAGTTATGCAAGTACTTTGTTCCTTTGTTCTTCTGTCCTGTTTCCCATTCTCTCTTTTCAATAATGGTTTAGTACAGATTTCAAAACAAGAAGTTTAATTTGAAGAGGCCAGTCAGCAAGCATACTTTTTTCACACACAGCAAATTCCCTTTTTGTCCCTTTCTCATATGTACAAATAGATCCACCTCATTTAGTGACAGATTTTTGGGGTGGTGTTATGTTTTTAGTTTTTTTTCTCTTGGGATGCTGATTCAAAAATTTAAATAATTTTTGCCTAGACAAACATGCAGAAATTTTTGGTTGTATATGTTGAAGGTAATTACTTTCCTGTTTTTGCTTTGAAGACCATTTGGATCTGCTGGTATTTTGGTAAATACAAGCTCACCATGGTGGAACCAGTAGCCTTTTCCCCCTAAAGACTGTAGGCATTAGGATATTCTGAGACCAGTATGGGAGACAGGGCAGATTCTTCCATGTACCATCCATGGATGCAAAAGCATTTGAATCGGTTTTAAGTATAGAGTAGATCAGGAAAAAATTTACTCTTGGAGTCAGAGCATCATATCCAATCTGTTATGTACTGAGCTAATGATTTCCTAAGGATGACCTTCAGGTCACTTCTGGTCCACAGGTCAGCTGTATGACTAGGTCTCCTAAAACATATTTGTTTAGAAAATTGATAATCAGGGTATCTGATGCTGCAGGAGAGAAGTTGAGGTTGACAATGGTCCATGGCTTGTCAGTTTCAAAGCCTGACTGCATTGCATTGTACTGCATTGTCATGGTGCATTTTGTACCAGCTCCAAATGAAAAGTCGTATTTTCCTAAAATACTTCATGAAACCCACTGTCCACTTTAGTGACCTTTTCTGATCAGGTAGTAGAAGCCCAAGTTTGCAGAGCTGGTGATATAAGCTCAGTGTCCCTTGGAAACATAAGGTAGGAAAACCCTTTTTTCTAGCATTGGACAAAACCCCTTCTGGGGCTCAGCATATCCCACTGGCTGGTGGGATAACTCTAGTTGCCAGTTTGAAGCGCAGAGGTTTTCCTTAGATCTGTGTTGTATCTGCCAGCTAGGCACAGGCATCTCAATGGGTTTCTACGGTACTGAAATATTATCTTTAGAAAAATTATTAAGTCCTTGGTTGCAGTGAAAACCACTTGAATATTTTGCAATATAAATGCACAGAAGAAGATTTCTGGCCTAAATTGACAATTGCCTAAATTTCTTTCCATATTTCAATTGCTGACCGTCATTTTCATTAATAATTTTTTCCACAGTGGAAAATTATTATTTGTTTATTTATCTAAACTATTGCTCTAGTAATACCAGAGGTATTAAGTTGGCCAGGTTCACTAGAAAGGAATTCAAATGATATACCTTTCCTTTAGGACTCTTCTGATTAGCAGGATACATGAAGATCCCACCATACATCAAGGTGCGGTGAACATCAGCTACCATGGAGCCCACATACCTGGCACCGTATGGGGAACTGCCATCCTGAAAAACACAGAGTAAAGCACTATATTTACCAGGCTAGACAACTAGTAGCCAGGCAAAACTCAATTTTGCTATGAAACAGGAGTCAAAGCTGCTTAAATCAATGGCTGCTTATGGATGGTGCAAGTACTAAAAGCAGTCCTAAGCTCAGCCTTTTGTAAGATGTGATCATCTACAGGATCCAAAGATAAAAGTTTTAAAGGACTGCACTCACAGTGTGCAAAACAGAGTGCCTATAATTTGAGTGCAAAATCTAGAATCAAACCCCAGCCTGTGAAAAACCAATGGACTGAAAACTTCCTCACCTTATCAGAACAATCAAAATAATTTGATTTTTGGTCTTTCACTGGTTCTAAAGCCAGAGCATGAGGAGGGGTGTCATTCCACTACATGTCCAGATGATTCCAAGAGGACTCCAACTTTCTTCTAGGTTATTTGTCAAGGGGGGAAATTGGTCATAGCATTCATTCTGCAGCTTAGTTTGGGAGACAGCAATTTATTCATGAGTGTAATTTTCTTTGCTCTCAGACTAGAAATTGATGTTGTTGAAGGACAGGCCATATTAGCAAGAGCAATAAAGGAAGTATTCATGTCAGCCTCAGGTCTGCTGGAATGATTAGGTAGGAAATATAGAAGACAAGCAAGGTGTCTTCAAAAAATAGAAGTATATGCAGTAGACCAAATAAGCTCCACTTAAGAAATATGACATGTCACCATACTTTTATAAATGGGGGATACAAAATAATGTAAACTGAAGGAAAGCTTTTTATGAGAAGAATTTTGCTGGTCTTCTCATATCTTTTAATCTGTCTTCTATAAAGCTGAGGAGGAATTTTCATCTTCCTGGAACATTACTGGAGACTGAACTTCATGAACATTTAATACACATATATGTTTTGTATTGCAATGCTAGAAGTCTGAAAATATCTCAACTTTTTTATTTTTCTGTCTGGATCAGTTTTCTAATAAAAGTTCTTAGCACTTTCTACAAAGCTCATCCTGTACTACTAGATACTAGATCTATAAAAATACACAGAGAACTTGTTCAGCAATGCCAGCTCCAAGACCTTCAGACAACACGAGTTACTCACCTTTCCCAGAAAAATCATAAGGTTGGCTAGGGTAAAAAATCCACAATTGGAAGGAAAATAGAGAAAAACATAACTCTATTTTGTGATCACTTTTTCAAATTGTTAAATGTGACTGTGAAGTTTTGATGATTACTCTCTTTTAAAATAGAAACATTATCATGAAATTATAAAGCAACAGAACTCTAGAAAGTTGGGTCCTATGCTGCTAAACATAATACTTGGATTTTTGACATAGCTAATAATAAAATTGGAAAAGAGACCTATTCCAGGCTACGTAATAACCCTTGTTCCACTGTAAATATGTTGATTTTCATTATTCGTGTTGTACGCATTAGGAGAACTATGAAAAATTCAGAAGAAAACAATGCAAACTGTGGAAGACTGATGGATAAGACACAGCCTAGAGCTTTTATATTTAGTTTTGTTTAAATCTGTTCCTATTAATTGTATGCACAAGTGAACAGAGCTTTTAAGTATTTGCTCCCTTGTTTTTATGGCTTATGCTCAAATCATTGCATATTTAGGCTTCAAATGATAGCTTCTCCATCTCACCGCTTTTTGTACTTGTGACTTTGCAGTTGTAAAAATCTGACATCAGGAAAAGCCAAACACCTAAAGAGGTATCAAAGAGAGACTAATGCGAGTTTTCAGTTAAATTCTGGGAAAGATGTGATTATAGTCTCAAATTACCTTTAAAAATACAATTAAAAGAAGAACTTTCTCTTGTGGTTTTAAAAGGTTATGAACTGAGTCTTAAGAACAGTTTGTTGAACACTAAGAAAAGCCACAACATATCAACAAGCAGCCCCTGAACCAGACCCCTAAGGATTGCTTCTATGACATTATCAAATACGGACTCTGTAAACCACAGGCATAAAATTTAGTGACCATGAGCTGTGCAGCTGAGCCACCTGCGTACACATCATCTGATGGGTTTGGAATGTGCTAGATTTCCTATTCACATGCAGATTATTTACATAATTTGTGTGTATATGGACTGTGTTATGCAAAGGATGCTTTGTGGGTTCCCTTCCACTAATTTTATTCAAAGCTCATGAGATGCCACTGACAATTTTAGTTGCTTCTTACCCGGGTAGATATTCACCAGCTAGAGACACAGTGCTGAGATTGTGCTGAGAAAAATACAGAAGATAAATTCCTCCTTTCTGATAAGGTTATCACTTGAACTGCATACTGAAATAAAATTTTTACTTCCCTTAGCATACAGCTGTCTGCATGGGAGGAATAAATACTCCTTTTAGTCAGTGAAATGTTATTTCTTGTTTCTCCAGTTTTGTTGCTCGTGCATTTTTTTTACAGATGAGGAAGTTAATAGGTGTCGCATGCGTATTGGTGTATTGGCATATTTCCCAGGCCGCCTTCTCAAACAGAGTAATAGAGCATGAATGTTAGACTGGTTCATCTCAAGTCCACAGTAATGCCAAGCTCTGTGTTTGCACAATAAGCACTTCTGATTGTTTAGATGCCAATGAGAGTTGGAGAACCTTCATGTTCCCTTGGTCAGCATACATGGTGTTTGAATAAACTTGTGATCACTCTTCGTTTTGCCCCTTCTGCTGCTTTATTTTTTTCTTGATGAAAAAATGAACATATGAACAAAAATTATGAATAACAGGTAGGTCTTGTGGGTCTTTTCTTCATGTTCTGATAGAAGACAATTTTTCATTTCTTTCTTCTATTGATTTCTAACAGCCCTGACAGATGTAGTGACAAAAGAATAGTGGTTTTACTAGCTTTTTTTTGTATCATTCAGACACAACTTGAGTAGTTGACAAAAGTATGCTTCATATTGAAATGTGCTGTTGAGGGCAAGTTTTTAATGGCATTGCTGACACAAATCCTTAACCAGGGAGTCTCGACTGCATAGCTCTCATCACCAGCAAGCTGTGATGAGACTCAACATCTTTTGTGCCTCACTGTAGGAAGCAAAGACAAAAGTAGGTGTCATAGCAAAGTGTGACAGTGTCCACAGGGTGTTTCAAATTCTACCATAGGTGATCCAGTGCCCGAGAGAAGCTAGGGTCTTGCAGCCATTATGGGAGGAAGAACTGATTTTGAGCAAGGAGTTATGGTAAAATTTGTGCAAATTGACAGTGGCCCAGCAGTGCCCACTAAGCATTGCAGACTGAAGTAAACATTGCACTACAGGCAACTTTGCAAACAGAAGCTTGCTCTTCAACTGGTTAGGCAGCAGTGCGATTTTTCCATGCTTAATGAAAAATTAGCTTCACTCTCATACCTGAAGAGATGTGGTTAGATGTATGTTTCCCACTACGTGATAATAGTAGGAGGCTTGGGTCTGGCCTGCAGAAAATCAGCATTTTTCTAATGCTCCTTATTCAGAATTGATGCCTTAGGTAAATGGTGATACACAAGAAACTTTGAGGGTCAATGCTGCTTTGTAGTCCAATCTGTCTGATCTGGAACACTGCTGTTAGATAGTGAAGGGAAATCTCTCTTCTACTCATAAATGGTTGATTTTTAGTGTTTGTTGCTAATGACAATATAGAACATAGGACATGTTGTGGAAAACATTGTACTTTTGTTTGCCTGTTTTATTTTAACTTTTCAGTTTTTTGTGGCAATGTCAGAGGGTCATCTGAACAGCATGTTGACAAAGAACCACAGAAAGGAGTTAATAGAGGTAAGATCTAAGGAAGAAAAATGCAAAAAAGTGACAAATAGCTAAAACTGATGCCTGGTCTCTTGGCCAGAAGAGTATAGGGTGAATGATCTGCCCAAATAAGAAGGTACTCCTCCTCAAGTCACAGGCAGTGGATGGCCAGCAGACATGCTCACTACTGTTCTGCATGCTGGAGAGAAGGGGACAAAGACTGAAACTGTGAAAATCTCCACCTGGCTCCTGTAGGGAAGTTAGGAGCGTCACCAATGTGGCTGCAGCTGGTTAGGCTTACAAATGAGGTCAGGAAGCACGTTTCATGCTAAGGAGAAATGGCAAAACCTTTTCTCTCTAGTCCTCCCCACAATACAAATATAATGTCCTTTTCAAATCAAGGACCTGAGTTATGCTGTTTCCAAAACTCAGGTTCATAACAAGCTTCAGATGGACAGGGCACTTCCTTGTACTTTGTGGCCATAACATTTGTGCCTCAGCCCTTCTCATGCAGACAACTGTACATCTCAGAGCAGGAAAAAATGTGATTGTTCAGCACAACTGAGAAGATTTCCTGTGCCCTAAATAACCCATGCACTTCTGTACTGCTTGCTTTAAAGCAACAAAAATATCGGCCAACTTCTGTTGCATTAGACCAAAATTTCAGTAGGTTTTCATGAAATGATGCACAGATTTGAGATAAAATAGGGCTTGCAAATGAGTTTTTCTGGTATGTCCTAATTTAAGGACTTAATGAGTCACATGATAGAGCTGTCCTCATTGATCCTTCGGGGAAATTCTTCTATTTGATCTTTCCACTGAGTTTGAAATCTCTTCAGTCATTTCCTAGTTGCCTGGGGTTGAGCATTTCTTTAAGAGTTTTTCTTTAAACAACACTTTGGTGGTTTGCAAAAACACAAATTAATAAATCCAGTCTTAGTGCATTATACTGAATACATAGCCTGGTATAACATGAGCAGAATGAGAAGCACAGATGTTCTTCACTTTCCCAGCTGGATTAGGTTTCAGGAAGTATGAAAGTTGTGTCATGGCCTTCTGCTTCTCTCACAGCTGAACTGAATGCAGACTTTGAAGCCTCAAAATAATCTCAAATATTCAGAGTTAATATATTTAGAATGCTGTGATGTGACACTCTCTGCAGCTTCAGTCTGGGTAATGTGAAAAGGAGGGTTTGATATTCAGTCAGTAGTCTTGCAGCTATAGCTGATAGAGTAAATCTAGATTTTTTAGATCAGAAGGAGGACCTCATAATGGCACCATAATTTAAATGCTAAGTCATTATATTTCCCTTTTACAGCACCCCAAGGTTTTTACTGAATCAATTTATTTAAGACAAATCATATTACAAGTATCCTTGGCAACTAATAGCTTAAAAATAATCTGACTTTTCTAAATAGGGAGAGCTTTAAAAACAGTTTCTTGACCAAATTAAGTCCTGAGTTAATCCACATCACCATATTTTATTATGAATTACTCTTCATAGAGCCACACTTTCTAGAGAGCTTCCAGCTTTCCACATTGAGAGCTTGTGTTCTATTCTCCTAGCATTGATAAGTTAATACAAAACTGTATTTGTCCAAGGAAATTTAGACATGAGATGTCTTTCTCCAAGAAAGTTCATCAGTTACAGGATGTCTCTCTTTCACCCACCAAACACAGTGAAATTGTGCCTCGCACCATTTGTTTAGGTTTTCTGCCCGGCCTATAGGTTGGTTCATGCCCCACATGATGCGAGTAGACTGTGCTAGAATGATGCTGTATTTTTCAGATGCAAGAGGGTACAGGAAGGAGAAGGTAATTCCACCCAGATTCCAGCAAACACCTTCTGGGCAGCGCATGGAATCTAGCCCTGAATGCCCAGCTTCACATATGACTGAACTGCATATAAAGCCAGAAAATGAGGGTATCCCCAAATTTGACGTGCACATTTCCAGAGCTATGTTGAAAGATCTAGTTCTTCAGCACATTTCCCTTCACATAAACAAGTTATGATCATATTTACCAAAGTCTAAGTTATAAAAGATGTCAGGATGCAAAAAAAAGGTCCATTACATGCATATCCAAAATGGACCAGCTGGTATGAAAGGGTTACATGGGTCTGAACTCAGGAAGACCTTCAAATCCTTTTCCACCAGCCAGGACTGCATGGAATGCAGTGCTTATCAGTGCATGGTACATTGGGTACAGTGGTAATATTTTCTTACCTCAGGGAATTTCTTCTTTTGCAAATATTCTGTCATTGCAGAATCAAAATACTTAGCATAACCTTCATTGAGACTGTACACCTTCCCCTTCGTCTTGATTTTAACATCTCTGTCGACCAAAATAAATTCACCAAGACCCTGCAGGACAGGATAAATGAGGTATTAGCAGGCAGCAGAAAATTTTATTGACTTTCTGTAACAGTTGTCATACTAGACATGGCAGAAATGCTAGCACAGCTTGATCCTTTCACCAGTCTGGTGTATAACCTCACAATACTTCAAAAAGAGCAGAAAGCAGAGAATTTACATTACATTAATGAAAACTTATCACATTGATATTATAAACAAAACCTAGTTGGAATAGAGTATCAGAAGAACACCAATCAGCCCTGAAAGCAGATGGATCATGAATCTCTGTCCTCAAATCCTAAGGCTGCAAATTAAGAAATTACATTACCTTCTGATTTTTGAACTCTTCTTGCCTGTCTTGTATAAATATCCTATAGTGAATGTGGTCAGCTACACCCATGTGTTGCTGCCTGCAGTTTGATTTCTATTTTCACCTTTTATTTCAGTGTCTCAAGCAGAGTAGTTTATCTCCCACTTCTTTCTACTAGGAAGGAAGGAGGTTACAAGAAGTTTTGGTAATAATTTATCCCTTTATTTAAAAAAAAACAGCCCTATGTTATTCTAATTCTGGTTTTACAAATGAATGATCTTCCTGCATTCCTACAGTAACACTCGTGTTCCTGGGCACTGAAGAGCAGCACATGTTCAATTGTACAGGTGTTGAGTTTTTGCAAATTTTTGGGTATGCACCTTAAGTGACAGCCATAAAATTCCACTGCACTCAGGAAATGAAACATCACTTGGCTCGAGCTATCAAAAAAATGGTCCTTGTCTCAGGCTAAACAGTGAACATGTTGATGTTCTTATTCCGACAGAAAATCAAGAATAGAATAAATACAGATTCCTTTAAGTGAAGACAAAGACACTGTACAAATGAAATTTTCTTAAGTGGTTGCTTGGTGAAGAGGATTTCAAACACTTAATTGAGAATTTAACTTAATTTCAGAACTATTGACTAGGAAAAAACCAAGCAGGTATTGCAACCAATATGTTCATATATTATTAAATACTTGTAAAGAGAAGATGGGATGCTCCAGGACATGAAAGAAAGAATTGCATAAAGTAGATAGATTACAGAGAGAAGGATTAACAAAAACAAGTAGAACCAAGCACAGAAGGCTCTAAAAGATAGTGGCAATGTGATTAACACCGTGACAGTACCGGGTCAAGCATGAAGCAGTCCACTCCTTGCCCTGTGGAGAGGGCAACCAGCGTAGCACTGCCGTACAGGGCATAGCCTGCAGCAACAATATTGCGCCCGGGCTGCAAAGCATCTTTTTCAGAGGGCTCACCATCTGTTTCCTGAGGAAAAATTACCATTGAACAAAAGGTTAAATTCTGATAATGAACAATAAGACAACATTTCAATAATAATGCGTGACAGATTTCCTTTTTCTGTCTGCGAAGGCCTTTGGAACAACAAAAACAGAGATTGTTCCTCCCCACACCCAGGGCAAGTTTGGTACAGGTACATGTCCATGCTGGGATGGGATGTTGAGAGTTTGTTATTTTATACATGTCACGCAATCAATGATACATGCCACATTACAGCCCCAGCTATTAACTGAGGGTCATCAGAAATCTGAGACAGAGAAGAGATACTAATTTTAATGTAACATAAGTTGTCGTACTGACAACCCTCAGAGGGAAAAACTGAGAGAAAATGCTGTAATTAACACTACAGAAAAGATACTTCCATAGAACAGAATAAAAGGGTATATGGTGCAACATGTTAGAACAAAGTTTGTGTATTGGCTTCTGCTAGTGAAGGGAGGCATAACTGAAGGGATATAAATGCTCATCTATTATATACAAATATTCATGATATTATATACAAAATTACAAATGCATTTGGTTATGTAAAGTGTGCTTGTGTGCAGGTACTCAGAACTCTACACAGAACATTCAGGTGGCATTTTACTTCATCCTTTGAATCAATTTCTGACACTTGTACTTTGATTTGGCACTTTAATTATCATGGAACGCAGTAGCCCAAGCAGACGTGGTGCAAATATTTCTAGCTAGCTCTAGGAGTGTGCCTCAGCCATGGCTTACAAGAGTTTGTCTGGTGGGGTAGGTAAGGATAGCCAACAGTACTTGGGAAGAATGGTTACAGCCTTTATCTCCTGCTACTACAAAACGGATAGGGATTGCTTGATATCAATGCTTACTTAAAAGCTCATCGGTTGTGGTGAGTCTTGTATGGATGTTTTGGTGGTGGTCCATGGGGAATTGAAATGAAATGCCCCCCTTTCTTCAGGCCATGACTTAGTATTTTATTGCTCCAAACTCAGTCAGTTTTTCAGTGATTGCACAGACTTATTTATTTAGATTGAGTAGCAGCTAAATAGAAACAGCAGGTCTAGCTCTGAATATCTGGTTAAAAAAAATTGAAATCCATGAAGACTGTCTTGTGTAGAAAATATAATATTTTCCCTTCAGGGTCCTAGCAAGGTGTTCCCATTCCTCATTGTATGCCAACACAGAGGAAAACTGAGGTGTGGGACACCAAAACTACACCTTTCTAGGTACATGAAGACAGTAATTTCACATCAAAATGTTGTCATTTTCAGCTGAAAGACTTTGTTAATTAACTTCACTTAGAGTTTTTAACTGTACTTTGTAATTTTTTTTATTACTACTTCACCAAGTTTTTGTGTGGAAATAAAAAAATCCAGTTGACAACAAGCTCTTCATGGGAGCTGAAATATACCACATACAAATGTATGTGGTACTCAGTCCCTTGAAACTAGGTCAAGCTACTAAATCTAGGAGGTTATAATGCAGATAATGAAGGAAGACTAGTTTAAACCTTTTTTTGCATATTTCAGAGCTTTGAATATTGACTAATAGTAGCTAATACTTTGCTAAACATTCCTTACAGTACCAACTATTACGGCCTATCATATCTTTCAAAAATACACCCCTATGGCACATATATATCACCATTAAAAGTGGTGGTTGTCTATAGCAGAATAATTGTTTGCAGCATCAAATGCAGAATTAAACATTCATTTACGCAGTTAGTGTCAAACATATTATGATTGTCATAGCTTTTTGTATGCTCTTCTCATTAAAGAAAAAATAATTAGGTATAAACAGAGCTTATTTTCTAGAATATGGTGTATATACGATATATGCAACTTTGAGTTATATATGATATTGCTTTAAAATACATTTTTTTCTGAGATGAGTTTTTCAGTACTATTTCTTAAATGCATGTTTTATGTTAATATGGCCGAGAAACTAGATATTTGTTGACTATTCTTAAAAAAACAGAGGAACTCCTCTCTCAAGGTATAGGCAGTTGGGCTGAATTCACTGATTTTTCATCCTTATTCACCACTGTGTTTCCAAGAGCTAGCTTCCAAAAAGAAGGAGAAAAGGTTTGAAACAAACATTTTGTAGAGCTAGTTAAAATGTGAAACAGCTACAGGTCAGCTGATACTTCAGTATTAGGACTGCAGGAGTTTTGTCCTGCCAAGTACCATGTACTGTTAAACAAACCAGGGAATTAAGCTGGACAGTACACGCTGATAATTGCTATTTTCTCTTCTTTCTGGCACACAGATGGATTTCCTGTCCCTTATAATTTTACTATTATGGTGACAGAGAAATGTCTTTAGAGGTCTTTATGCAAAGCAATAAAATAGACAGATGGAGTGCAAATAATGAGTTATGGTGGCTGTGTCATTATAACTCACAATTGGTGTGAGGCTGATGAAACAGCATCTGCAAAGTTTGGCTATAGGGGTACCCTCAGGTGATGTCTGAGTTTGAAATTTTTGTGTTTTGTTGTGATTTGCCTGACATCACATGAGGGAATTCTCATCAGAACTGGGAGCAGCACTGAAATGACTTGATTTCTGGGTCTCCATTTCTATCATGTGTTTCATGAGCCATTGTGTGTATACTGAATTCTCACACCTTCTCTGTGAGCAACCACATGAAGGGAGGGCATTGTCCCTCTGACAGTGAAAGGTAGCAAATAAAATATATCAGAGGCATTAGGCAAAGTTACAAATTAAAACCAGAGTGAAACAAAGCAAGAAAGTTTAATAGCGTTTTTGTGCAGTATGATTTAAGGATTGTAGATTCAGCTCAGTAGCATGAAAGCCTGGGAAGAACCCAAGCAAAAATTATTTTTTGTCACCACATCCTGACACTTTGGCAACTGAGAGCCTCTCAGTGGCTGCAGCTGTTGTGGTCCAATCCCCTGTTGATCCTGCAAGGCTCCTCCCTCAGCCCCACTTTTCTGATTTTTCTGATTTTCAACAGCACCACTCTGGTCTCACAAAGCAAAGGCCAGGTGGAAAATTAAATAAAGCTGAGATAGTATTTATTTCCTCATGGGTTTTTCTAAGAAACTGATAGAGTGCTTTTCTGACATGAGGAAATGGTCCCTCCCACTGTGGCGGAATAAACATCTCACTTTTATTCTTTCACACTACCCTTTAGTAACAATCAATAAAGCACTTCTTATTTAATAATTTCAAAGGAAAATGCAGCTATTGTCTACTGCAAATATTGGGAGCTGCTGTTGTCATTTAGAGTATCTTTGGAAAGATAACTGAAAAGGGTGGAGATCCCTCTGCTTAACATAAGAGCACAGCTCACAGATTTCCTCAACACAGACAAGATCATTTCCCTGCAAAAAGCAAGATACTGCCTGGCACTGGAATGCTCTTTCCAAATTCGTATCCAGGCACCATCTCAGTGTTGTCTGGCCTGCATGGCATCCATGGTGTGGGTTTGCACTAACCACTAACAGTGTGGACAGCTAAATTCCAGGACTTGGCTTGTGCCTCAGCCTCTTGAGATTGTGCCTTAACTATTTGATTCACTAGTAGATGCATATTCTCAAAAGTGATAATAGTATTTCCTACAAGAAGGGTAAAAATCAAGGACTAGCCAGCTGAAAATTATGAGCTAAAAGGTGAGAGACTTAAAAAACATATCTTCATTTCCTTGAACTGTAGCATGTGAGTCTGCAAAGACTTCTTTGAAGTCGCAAGTACTGTAAACTGTTATTTCACAATAGCAGTGACTGAGGGTCTCCCACAGTCATATGACCGTGAGCTCAGGCTTTGGAAAAAACACCAACTGCTGGGAGATTAGCAAACAAATCACAAGACTTGGCATGACTGTAACTGTTAGTGTTAGTAGCTGGCTGCATGGCTGCTGCTCTGCGCAGCTCCATGGGAGCAGATGTGCTACCAGAGCCCCGACGAATGCAGGTGATCGCTTCCTTCAGCCCCCATCATTTCCATGCCCAGGAACTCCCATCCATGACAGGCACAGCAGCTGGCCACGGCACGGTCCGGGGCTGCCAGACCCGCAGAAGGTGTCCAGGAGGACAAATACATCGGCACCCAGCACTGAGTCAAGCAGCACCGAAGGAGCCAAGCAGCTGAGGTGCCTTCGTGTGTGGAGGAAGGAAGTGCTGCCACCTCACAATTTCATTGGGCTAGGTGTCACCTTCCTGTGAATTCAGGCAGCGTTTTAGCACACGTGAATATCAAGTGTTTACTCTTTCTAAGGCTGCCTTTTGCCCAGAGACACCCAATGGACCGTGGAAGTAAACTAGGCAAGGTGATGAACCCAAGACATTTTGCTTTCACTGAGTGAATCGTGCCATGTGTAATTTGCTCCTCTTACCTTTTTGTAGATAGCAAATATTGTTCCTATTGGTGCCAAGCAGTCTATATTGGATGAACCGTCAAGGGGGTCAAAGCACACCACGTATTTACCCTAAAACAGAAGTGGTAAGGGAACCATTTAATGATATGTTGTTTCGCATTATTACTTGCTTTTACTCGAAAATTCCCATGTTTTTGTGTCTGCATTTAGCCCTCCAAGCGTGCCTGACAGCTTGCTCTCAGAGAAGGCTGCACTGCCTTTGGACCCAGCCGGCCCTGCAGCACTACCCCGGCTCCCCAAGGGCCCGCCGGAGGAATTGGAGAGGACACTTCTGCTCACACAGCACAAATAGATGACAGAGAGGAGCAGCCCTCTGCTGCCAAGCGCTGCAAGAAATTGCTTAGAAGCAAAATGAATGACTCATTCTGGAACCAAGTGTCTGAATATGTTTTGTTTTGCTACTTTTTGCTGCAAATGAAATGATTTCGCTGTGTTGTGAGGTTTGAGGGTAAGAAAGCAGAAAGAAAAAAAATCTTCGGGAAAGGGCATGTTGTATCAGCGTGAACAGTAACGCGCTGTAATATGATCCTCTCCTGGGGGAAGCCTGATGAAGCAGTCAGGTGTTTCCTTTGGACATGTAATACAAAACTCAGTTCTGACAGCCTCTCATCTCCTTTTATCTTGCTAAATACTAATGTAATCTAAAACCATCTCACCGGTGGTCAGGGAATGCAATAGTACACTTTCACCTGGAATGTGGGATGTGTTAACAAGCTTAAAAATAATTATTCTCCCCCCTTCACAAAACTTTAATAATAATTTTACGCTCCACATCGCTTTTAGCGGTTGAAATCATGCCATCCACTACGGTTATTAATCAAAACAAGGCAGAAATGGTGTGAATTTTCTGAATTCCCTCAGGAAGGGTTGGGGTTGGGGGCCAGGGCCAGGTTTCATACTTGAAGCAAGAGTGCCACCTGCTGCTGCCTGAGCCGACACCCCCCCGAATGCCGGAGCCGCACAGACCCGCTTGTCTTTCGGGGTGATGATGGCCTCCTTGTTCTCCTCTGTGACCAGGACGCAGGTGCTGTAGGAGGACTGGAGCATGTTAATCACCAGGGAGTTGGATAATACATCCAGCTTCTTCACCTCATCACCTGTCACATTCACAGTGCCAGCTATACCAAACCTACAGAACAGTAAAAACGTCAAGAAACCTGAAGGAGGCCAACATTTCAGGGTTTTAGGAAAAAAGCCAAGGTTGTTCCTTCCTCATATCTTTCTACACCTTTAGATAATCTTTGGATGAAACAGCTAAGGTGCATTATAAGACTGTTGCTGCTGCTAGAAAATAAAAGCATGCATTTTGAGGCCTTTCCTGGGTCCTTTTGCTCCTGTGTGGATGCTCTCCAGGCCAGAGGCAGAGCCTACAGCCCAGGTGGTAAGTGCCAGGCTTCCCCAGCAGCCCCATGAAGCAGCTGGCTGAAGTTTTGAGGAAGCAGAAAGTGCAGTGAGCACCTGCAATATTTTCTGCCATTGACTGCTCAGAGCTCCATGATGGTCCTTTAATCCACATCCACTCAGTCCCCTGCCAGCCCCAAATCATGACTTTAAAGACATCCCCAGGGAATTTGCCATATGGAACTGTATCTCAGTATCAAGGTCTGTTTCATTCGGTGATCTTCAGCTGAGTTAGGATGATGCTTCTTTTCCCTACCCAGATTTTAGCAATATGCTAGCGACATAGTATAGTAATATTTATATGCTTCTGAAATTTCCAGTTGAAGAAGCCCTGTTTAGACCAAATGTGCATGTTCTGGGCATCCTAGAAATATAAAAACGATACAGGGGAAAGATACATATTTTTATTCATTAAGGGAAATTAAGAGTGGGGGCGGGGNAAGTAATTAGTCCCTAGGGTGATGCTGGTCAGTGGCACGCCTGAGCTGAGAGTGGAGTAAGTTTTTTGTCTTAAAGCTCAAAGCTGCCTGTGCTTTTCAGAAGTGTTGAGTGTTTGGGACGTTTTGTGTTTGAATGCTAAGTTTAAGATTTTGAAAAGGACCATGATTTTCAGGTAGTGGTTAGTGCCTACTCTCCACCTAGTGTGTTTTCTGGCACAATCACAGCTCAGGTAGGTCCATGACTTGGAAAAAGTTCTGCTTCACTTTTGAGTTGAAAATTTGTAAAAAATTCATGCTTAGTGGTTTAACAGTAAAGAAGACACTTAAAGTCTTGTATTTGGAGGGGCAAGAAAAATCAGAGTTCTTTAGATGCTGAAATGAAGATGGATGCAAACCACTTTCACAGTGGTTGAAAGTTTGCCATGGGTATTTCTGAAATTTCATTATTAGTTTCAGTAATTTGAATGGTGCAAGTTACTCATTTGTATGTTTGATACTTTAGTTATTTCTGAATCAACATCTGAAGCTTTATGTTTGTAAAAATAAACATTAGTAATGTAATGGTTTGGGTTTTTTTTCCTGAAGGGGAAGAAGGATTATTATTATTATTAGTGGTTATTCCAGCTCTAGCCTATCAAACAGTATCTCTGCTGTTACAAACTATTTCAGAGGTTGCCTATAGAAAGATAAAAATTATGTGAGAGTAACAGCTCTTTTAAGTCAAGGAGGTAAAATAGCTCAGTTTCACCTAGTAAGGACAGAGACAAAGCATAGTTTAAGAGTAAGGGCATAGGAGATGATACTGTGGTTCATTCTGAGTATGTCTCATGTCCTCTCTAGGCATTATGGTCCTATAAAGTGAGGGCAATAATTCTGAGACATTGAATTCATTATTTGCCACGATGATTGAGGACTTGGACCAAACAATCAACAGAAGCACAAAATCCCCCCCAACCCCTAGTGTCACACATTTTGGTGTTTCTATGGAAAGGGAAAAAAACCCAACCCCCTTAAAAATTATAAATGTCAACTTTCACAAATGTATTCCCAGTCTCTTTCATGTATGCAGGTGTAAGCACATACTGAGGCATGTTCAGAAGAATATCTTTCAATACATATCAAGAACTTTCTATTTTAAATGCACAATTTTATTAAGGCATTCCATATCTCTCAACTCCTTCATATAGATCACCATTAAAAGACTCAGACTAATGTCTATTGCACTTGTCCGTCTGGAACAGCTCAGTACACTCCAGTTTTTGCTAAGGCCATTTTTTATTCCATCTGCAAAAGCACTATAAACCAAATTGTTACATTTGTTTTTCCTCCAGGGCCTGTTGAGACTCCCTGCCTGTAACCTTGCATGTGGGATACTGCCTGAGGAAGGAAAGAGAAATGCACTCAGGTATGGCAACGTTTGAGCTTCTCACAGGGCTGCTGTTTTGGATCACTGCTTATACAGCAGACAGGCGGAAAATCAGCTTCTCAAGATAAGCCAAACCCTTATTTGCACAGTTCAGCAGAGGGCTTGGTTGTTAGCAGAAAATATCACAGTGAGATATTCTGCATTAAAAATATCATGGTATGATTTTTAGCAAATTCACAGAAGATTTAAAAATAGATCAGCATCAACAAGTACAAGAGATAACAAGGTGAGCAGCGCATTAAAGTTCTGTTCTGACTTACATTTTTAGAGTAAAACATTCCAGAAGAGCAGTTAGTTTAAATGCCTATCTTGCACCCAGTATTAAAATGCTCCAGAAAGAGAGCTCTCCTGCTTCCCACTCTTGATAATCCAGGCTCTGACCTTACTCAGCTTAAGAAAGACATTTCCAAGGTATTTATGAATCCCTGCCCACTCCCCAGCCTTGCTATGTAAGTAGCTATGTCTCTGCCTCCTCTTCCTCCCTGTAGTGCAAGGTAGGACTCACATGTGGGCAAGGCCTGCCTTTCTGACAGCAGCAGAAATGGCCTTTATGGCAGTCAGCATGGAGTTGAGCAGCTGCGTCAGCTCCCCGGTGGCTCCCTTGACACGGCGTCCCTTCTCCATGACAAATCGTGTGAGTGTCAGCATATCTGTTTCAAAGGGGCTTTTGTCAGTCATCTTTGCTGGGTACCAGAGTTCCTGCCTTCTCAGCTGGACAAGATACTCTCTTGCTGTGTTGAGATCCTGGGTAGATGGTATATTTCGAGGTGAAGCTGTGTTTGGCTGTGTTGCTGGTCAGAATTTATTAAGATGTTTCTGAGACCATGTGATCTGAGTGCTCAGAATAACTGCACCCAGGCTGGCTCCGTGGCTCCACTGGGATGCAGGAAAGGAGCCTGAGACAGGACTACAGCTGAGCAACTACTGCTTGTCTGGTCCCCCCATGCACTGAAATTAGCTCTGTGGAGATCTAGTTACATATTCTCACTATACCTCAGACTGATTATAATGCAAAACTCTCGCTGGTTGCGTTCTTAGAAATGGCTTTCCTGTAGATCCTGCTCAGCAATGGGCTCAGCTTTGCCAGGACTATGTTTAAAGGCACCAGAAATGAAGGCACCAGGCACCAGTAATCACCACGTATCCCACAGCACTGTGACTCCAGACGTGAAGTTCCCTTCCCATAAGCCCTCTTTTTTCACTCTCTTCTGGCCTCTGCCCTGAAGGAGGATTTTGAAGGGGTACATTTAGACACGTGTTTGTTAAAGTGTTTTATGTTACTACTTGTTCTACTGCAGTTCCATTTTAATGATTTAATCCTGGTTTGAGTTGTTTGTAATATTATAGTGCTTGAATGAACGAGAAGTATTGGTTAGCTGTGACTTGACTAGTTACAAAGTAATTATGTCTTCAATAATTCACAAATAAGGCTTCTCTGATTTGAGCATGTCAATGGCATAGCTCACAAAATGAAATTTTATATTGGCTTTCATACTGTAGTGCACCATGTAAATATAGGTATGTCCAAATTTGCAATTATGCTGGCAGTAACTCCTTACAAGCAATATCCTTGGAGCACATGATGCCAATGTGAAGGTAGACAGAAACTCTCCAAGTAATGTATTAGATTGTGCATTAGATACATGCTATCTGGAACACCAGTTATGGATTTTAATTACAGCACTGTCTTCCCAGTCTGACTGGGCAGAGAAACTATATGCTGTTACATGCTATAGCCTTCATTTTACTTACTAGCAGCACTCTTATTTTTAAGTGGAAGGCATGGAAAGTCCACCATCAAAACAAAATCTAGAGTAACAGAAGAAAAGATTTATTAAGTTTCATTGTTATTCCTTTAACCCAAATTACTGCACTAAAATCTTGCCAGGAAGACAGAAACAAAATTCAGTAACAAAACATATACCCAATGTGTTTTTGTTAATAGGAACTGCAGCTGAAGCCAAAAAGGTTTGCTTTCCCTTGGCAATCCTTTTTTAATCTTTAGCATTTCTTCAGACTTTCCTGGAAGTGTCTCTTCATCTATGAAAAATACATTACTTGTAGAGTTTTAAAGGAATTTGAATGCTAAGATTTTCTACTTTGAAATTAACTGCAAAAAAGGGATTTTAGAGATAGACAGCACTGAACACTATCCACAAGCAGACAGAGTTCAGTGCTGCTTCCATCCAATGTGCTTAGCTTTGGGAATGATTTTCCAGTCCTGTTCCGAGGTGGAGAAAGGACTGGTGAGCGGAGTTGCTCAGATGGAGCAACAGGCAGGTTTTATACATCCTCTAAGGCAATGGTTGAAGAAGAAAGAAATCTTGAAGAGTTCTCTTTCCTACTACACTGATATAGTTAAATGTACAGGTACTGTTCACATCACAAGCCAAACATTACAAAGTATGTTCTGCCTGGAAAGGAAACTTTCTTTTTTTGAACAGACTTTGTAGAAAACCAGAAATAATGTATATAGGGAGATTTGGTATAGCACATGGTAGGATCAATAACAGAAAAAAACAGGTTTCACCTTATACATGCAAAAATATCTGCTGGCCTAAAGTACAACCATTACATTCTGCACATTATTTCATCATCATGGCAGCTGCCTGCCTGACCTGTACTAAAATGCTTTTAGTGCAAAATCTCTCTGCTGTGTAGCTGCAATAGCAAAAGTATACTGAATCAAATTAGTAAATAAGAAATGGGGTGGGGGTTGGCCAGTGATTTCTATCTTTTGTCAAAACATCACATGCAGATCTTCTGTTGATGCCAAGTGATCTTTTAGACTGGTCAAAAAGACAGAGTTCATATCATCTACTAACAGAAAGTTTGTTTTGGAGTTAGTGGGTCAAAGAGTGTTTTCAGAGCTAATAAGTCCACTATTTGCCACTTTTTTTTTCTTTTTTCTTTGTAAAATCTGCAGATGTATTTTATAGGTACTGGATTATTTAGTATATATAAAGCACAATGCTCTGAGCTTCTCAAATAATAGTCCTTCAATAAGAAATTTACTTACACTATCATGTAAAGAACACAGATTCTTCAACAAATCTTTCCATAAATATTGCAGTCAACAGTATAGCAGAGAAATAAAACTTGGATAAAGGCACACAGTTGGATTGCATGAAAGCTTCAGCCTGTTTTGATAAATACTGTGATCCCACTGAAACATAATAACCCAAATGATTATATGGAATTATTTGGCTATATAAATAATTACCATTTTGGGGAGGTGGGGAGAAATCAGATTGTGTAAAAAATGTGTGATGATTGTCATTAAGCCTGAGAACCTCTCAGTACAAGGGGTTGGAATAGAATAGGAAGGTTAAAAAAATAAACACTTCAATTTGACAGATCTGGGAGATTCACCCCCTGATATACAGAGCTCTTGGGATTATTCACACTTGCACTGGTGTATGGGCCAGTCCTGAGCCTTAAAGGTGACACCTTTTCTGACTGATACGAAATGTTAGTCACTTGGATGGCACCAACTGAAACTGGAGCCAGCGACCTTTCACCAAAGGCCACAGTGCAGCCTCTGAGAAGGGCAGTGGGTGGAACTGCCAGGGGGGCTGACAGCAGACACTGTGACAAACCCACCTGCTCTGCACTGACCGGCACGGAGACCTCTGGAAAGGGGGATGTAGAAGGAGATTGCTAAGTAGTTCTCCTCATTGGTGGCTAGCCAGGGATGTTGTTCAAATGTGGGCTTACATATTACTGGTTGGAAGAAAAATCCAGCTCACAATGGGTAAAATGCTAAGTATGAAATGTCAGCCTACAGGCAAAATCAAAACACTGAGAACTGACCTAGCAAATATGGACAGTATTGACTTTCCTCCTATAACCTTTACATGCTGTCAGAATGGTATATTAAAAATAGACAGATGCAGTCCAACATTCCTGTAAAGCTTGACGGCAGAATACAGACAAGGAACTACAGTAACTAGGCAAAAATCACTGCTCTGGATTCTGTCTGCCAAGTCATGCTAACACACCACTAAGACACTGTAATCTAAATTGACTACTGCCATCACTCTCACAGTCTTCTAAGGGTTCAAGTCACCGAAAGTTGTCTCCACTAGCAAAGCCTCATAAGAATCAACATTTTCAGCAGAAATTAGGCCATTCAGTCTCTGACAGAAATGTCTTGTCCCGCATCAGTCTGGAGAACAGATGCATATATACAATTGTCTTAAGGTTTGCCAGTATGCCTCCAAATGCCCCAGCATGACTTGTTAGAATGAGAGTCTTAAGGTTCTTATCTGTCTGAGCCCTCACAGAACATGCCCTTGCATTCTGGATCTCAGCTTCCCCATACTTCTCTCTTGTTTTACAGGAAGAACTCAGTCAGGCTATCTGCGCTGATCCATGCAAAGCCCCCACGCAGGCAGGTTTGTAGCTCATGGCACCCCTAGAAAGGACTTCCCAGACCATGAACTGAGTCAATGTTCAGTGGCAGTCTACCCACAGCCACATCCATGGGATCCTTACTTTGTTTGGTGAAGGTAAGTGGGCAGTAAGAAATATCAAAGAACTGCTGATTTTAATTGATTCAAAAACTGTATCCACACAGTGGTGGACAGTCCATCTAGCTCCCAAGCACTAGCATGCTCTTGCCAGCAGCATGCTCTGAATGAGTATATTAAATGTCAGTACACGTTGGGGGGATCTTCACACCTCCCTCCTGCTTGCACAGCAGAATCCTTTTCCATGGTAATGCCCAATCCCAAATAACAATCCCAAAATAACACAAAGAACACCTGGTGGAGGTTGCTATCAATACACAATTTTATGTTTTTATCAAGTAAGCAGGTTAATTTTTGGCTGAGATCGCCAGCTCATCACAGCAGAATCTGTGTACGTACGAGCTGTCTACACATACTCTTTATCCCATTAAAATCCCTCCACACTAACATGTCATTTTCCATCCTTGTGTAATCTAATAGAGTGGCAACCAGCAATATTAACATCAAATGACAGAATTAACCTACACTAATGCCTATGTTTCACAAACATTAATTCTCCATCAGAGTAAACCCAGACCAAAGTACGCTGAGCAACTTCTGGGGTGTAGACAGTGGTCTAGGAAAGGTCACTCATTGTAAAAGGCTGCTGAATCTTCCTCCCAAGACTTTTAAAAGAGGACAGAGTCAGCTGTACTGCTGATAGTCTGTAACTTGTCTGAGAAAGATGAGTATCTTCTCCCTAGATATGAATGCAACACAGTATTTCCTTGCAGCACATGAGGCTCTTCTGTAACCACAAATTATAAATAAAAAAGAAAACATATTTTCCCATTGCTTTAATTTTTAATGCTTCCTTTAATGCAATCTTTTAATGCCTTTCATTGCACAATGCAATTGCACATGATTACAATTTAAAAAGATCTTATGAAAATATGGCTCATTTGCTTTTTTGGTACAGAAGTCAGACAGCTCAATCTCACAGTACTGCAGCGCATTCTTTGGTTCAGCTGTAAGACATTTTATCCCCTGTGCACAGTGAATCCAGCAAGCTTTCTTTACTTAGCTGAATGCCTCTTGACTATCTCGAGGTACTCCTTCACATCATCAGGAGACCCCAAGACAATAGGCACTCTTTGGTGGATATCCTCAGGCACTATATCTAGTACTGCTTGATGACCAGTTGTTGCTATTCCCCCAGCCTTCTCAATAACAAAAGCCATAGGATTGCACTCGTAGAGCAGCCTCAGCTAGAAGACAAAAGTCAAAATGGCAGAAGTCAGGCCAGGCAATGCCAAAAAACATGAAATGTAAATATACTTGGCATATGATTTTAAACCAATACATTTTCTAAGTGCTCTTTATTTTGTATAAACATTGACGCAATAATGAAATTGTGTGGATTTTTCTTTTAAAAACACAGTGAATGCTGGATTTGCCTCATCTGAGTGCTTTCTCCATAGCCCATGTTTGCATTGGGCTATTTACAGAGAGATAAAGCTTGTATGTTAAGACTCAATTGTTAACCAGGCACACCACAAAGGACTGTGTGAAAATAAAGAAAAACATGTACTCTGAGCATGCCACTAGGTTTCTCTAATGAATAACTATCTTATCTGCAATCTGAAGCAATATTTTATGGAGAATTACAAAACAGATCAAAGGTCTTTGCTGAATAAACAGTACCCTTGTCAGCCTGTAAGTGCATGCTCTTCCCTGACTGACCATTGTCCTGGCAGATGCAGCCAGGCATGGTTCCTCCCCATGAAGTCCCATTACCACATACAAGATGCAGACAGTTTTCTCTTTGGCAGAGCTTCTCCCAGTGGGCCAACTACATTTAGGCTTTTTACAAACTAGCTTGTACTAGAAATCTCAGGGCAATGCAGATTGTTTGCTTTGTAATGTTCTACTCGGTTGGGACCAGCATCACCAGTTTTGGCTGACATGGTGCAGGGGAGCTTGTTTGAGCAGCCCACTCCCTGATGTGTTCCACAAGCTGAATATGTTTGCAGATATAGAGAAGTCACTACAGCTGAAAGAGGTGAGCAGCAGCCCTAAAATAGGTGTCTGACAACAGGCTGCTGTCACTTGTGACAGCATGCAAGGGATAGGCATATCCCCCCACACTAGAAATACAAGCTACCAAGTTACAAAATACAGACTCTGTAATCAAAATATTCAACTTGATAGTATAATGAAATGTCTACATAATGCAGTATTTTCTGTAACTGGGCTTATTCAGGCTTACCTTTCCTTTGGGACTTTTGGAGTTAGCAGGATACAGAAAGATTCCTCCATACACCAGTGTGCGATGAACATCTGCCACCATAGATCCAATGTATCTCCCACCATATGGTGAACTGCCATCCTACAGAAAAACATTCCAATAAAAGTATATGTAGAGCACACCAGGTTAACCTCCCCCACATGCCCCTTTAGCTGTCCTAACATCTTTCATCTCCATATTGTGCTTCATTGATAATACTCAAAGTAGTTTTGGAGAGTATGTCAGTATCCTCTTAATTTGCTAACTAGGAAAATACAAGGAAAAGGAGTGACAGAGGACTTCAGCATAGACGAGCATTAGTGCCAACAGCAAAAATGTATCCCAGCTCTCCTCTGGCTCTAACACTTGGAAAACACTGCATTTTCAGTAGCAAAAACTCAAATGCTAGGAAATTATATTGGGGCTTTGTCTTTTCTAGCAGAAAAAGAATCAAAGAACAAAAGTGATCTTTCCTACATCTTCCAACCATTTTTTCCAGCTTCTGCAATTTTTTTGTTAAGAAAAACTTAATAGTTGACTTCAGATGTTGTTTTCTTATTCTACTCCCTGAAGAACATTTTAATATCTACATAAGTAACACCTTAAGCCTGGAAAGACAAATGATAAAAAAATCAATCTTCTTTTAAAGGAAGATCAGGAAGTCAGGAAGGGACACTAAATTAACAATAGTAGGTGTTCACATTTCACTGTCAGTGTAACAACTCCAGTGATGAAATTTGTAAGGCATGAGAACGTTTTATGGGCACTCCTTGGAGCTTTGGGCCTCCTGACACCAGGAAGTAGCATAACCACAAAGCAGACCTTGAAACTACACTAGATTTTCAAGAGAGTGGCACCCCTAGGACACGGCTCGTGTTACCACTGAGCAATGACCCACTGCCATTTCCACTCCACTCTCCAGCTACTCAGATGCTGCAGTGAGGAAGCAGCAATACAACACATGTTGATTAAATTTCTTCATCATCAGACAAGATTTCCTCTCTATGTGACCATCAAATGCCCACTTTTGCCTCTAGCATCATTACTCAGGCCCTCATTCATGAAAAAAAGATTCAAAAAAGAAAAAAGGAAGAAAGTAAGAAAGTGCAAAAGAGGTGCAGTGCAGTATTGGAGAATGCTGAAATATCTGATTATATCAACTGCTGCTCTCATTACCAATTCTACATCAAGTTATATTTTAAATAGACAGGAAAGAAAAACCAGCTTCGAACAGTGTATGAGAGGAGAATGAGTAATTGATCATAAAGCTGGAAATCATGAATGTTGGTTGTCATCAGGAAGTTTATCTGAAACAGGGTCTTTTACCTCAGGGAATTTCTTCTTTTTGAGATACTCTGTGACAGCAGGATCAAAATATTTAGCATAGCCTTCATTGAGACTGTAGATATTTCCCTTCTTTTTGATTTTCACATCTCTTTCCACCAAAATGAATTCTCCAATTGCCTAACAATAAGAAAGAAAAAGGATTTGTCGACATTAATTGCTTACGTATTTGCAAACCAAAGCAAAATGCAATAACATACACAATTTAATAAAAACTTACCACCATAGTCAAGTTTTTAAATAATTCAGTACCTACAAAAAAGTAGTCTTTGCAGTCTATATGCAAGGTATTTTGTTTATCCATAAAACACAGACAGCATGAATCCTGGCATCATGCAAGCTTCCTCCTACTACTAATCCAAACACTCTCTATTTTCTATGCCCAAAAAATGCTACTTGGAAATTTGTTTATCTCTCCACTCTTTTGTTAGACTTACAACAGTGTAAGTTCAGAACTCTAAGAAGAGTGCTGACTGAACCAATGCATCAATGCTGAATCAAAACATCTTCAAATAGCTGCAGAATCTCCAGTTCTTTTTTGCTTGGGCTAACTGGTAGCCTGTGACCAAGGGCCGGTCTGTTTAGTTTTCTCTAAAGTAAATTTCCAAGTTAGTGCTAAGAGTAAATAAAATAACATACATGCTTGCTTGAAGTTAAGTATTTTACTTGAATAAAGTAAAAAATACATGCATCTGTTTAAGCTGCTACTAAACAGAGTACCAAGTTATATTTCCTGCAGTTTGACCACTGCAGGTTATAAAAATTTAAGACTGGCACACCCCAACTTATCACAAAGAAACAGGCCACTAAAGCAAACTACTTTGTGCTAGGATCAACATTATTTTGTTTTAAAACTCATGGTAAATGCATGCTAGAACATCACATCACCCACACACATCACTTACTCTTTTTCACATCATGGTGGGATCTGAAAACACAGAAGAAGGTTAAATAGTTATGCTCCTCTGGTTTACTAAAGTCCTAGCATTAATGAAAAGACAAATAAGACTTAAAGGGTATTTTGAATTGCAGAAAACTGCTTGTTTTAAATATCACATGATTACACATGCTGTGTATTTGCTCTGCTGACTCAGCTGCCTTCCTGTTGTTGAGTCACACACTCAACACTGGCACTGCTGCGTTAGGCAGATGGAATTCAAGTCTCCTGAGGTTATTGCTGGTGGTTTGTACGTACAAGTACATTTATACTTCATTCCTTCATGCTACTTTGAAAACTGTTCCTCTGGTTGATTTTCCTTGGGACAAACAGTTCTTATAAACAGTGCCTGGTAATCCCTGACACAGAAACAAAGAAACAGAAGATACTCTCACCGGATCCAGCATGAAACAGTTGACACCTCCAGCAGAAGTGGCCAGTACCAGCATGGTGGCACTCCCATAGAGCGCATAGCCAGCTGCCACGAGATTACGTCCAGGCTGTAAAGCATCTTTCCCAGAAGGTTCATCAGGGGACACCTAGAATAAGAAAGAGTGTAGTCAATTTTGTTTCATTTATATTGCTGGTACATGACTGGACTCTGGGATAAGGACAGTCTTCTACTCCATATCCATGCATGAGGTGGCACAAATGTTCCCATGATCTCAACTGAGATTCCTACGGGATGCACTAATACAAATTATAAATAGGATACAAACACATTGATCTAGAAGTGCTCTTCTAACTAAGCCTAGCAGGAATGCAGGAAGCAGGAAAGGATTAAGGAGATAATAAAGAGCTATGTATCTCCTTGCAGGTGACGATGAACACAGCTCAGAGGGAAATTCAGAGGCACAGTTGAAAAAAAAATGAAACATGACTCACAGAGTTCAAGGCTGATCCAAAGTACTTGGGATTTTTTTCTGTTTTCTTTTTCTTCACACAAAAATGAAGTTGAAAATACTACTTTGGGATTTTTGACAACATACAAAAGATGATTAAAATGGACAATTGGGTGTGTTTTATCTGATTTTCTTTTTCCCCCATGCTGTGACCTGTAAGTCTGGTATTTCAACCTCCTTCAGACAGGGTTTTTGCCTTTCAGAGTGAATTAGACACTTCAAATGCACATGACATGTTTCAGCTCTGGTTTGTTTTTGAAGCCTGTCCTCAGGCCAACAGGATTATTAGTATGGAGAACAAGAAAACCCAAAAGCACATTCCCCAGGTAGATGACAACCATGTGGTATTTTGCCTCAACACAAATATTTGTGAAACCTAAGACATGATCTCTTCCAAGGGGTAATTTCATTAGCTGGTTAATTAAATATCAGCTAGGCTTCCATGTACACGTAAGTTCTCCTTCTTCTACGAGACTAATTCAAATCCTTTCTAATTCAAATTCAAATACATGTGTCTGTGAAATACTAGATTTAACTTAAAGCTGGCTCTGAGTCTCTTTCACAAACAAGTTTAGTTAGATTTTATTGTCTTTCCATGCAATTTTATTTCGCCAAAAGCTGAACAATAATAGCTTTTCCTACGCTACATGAAAGAATTTTACCTTTCTATAAATTGCAAAGATGGTCCCAATGGAGACAAGACAGTCAATGTTCGATGAACCATCTAGAGGGTCTATGCAGACTATGTATTTACCCTGGAAAATAACAAAAGAGGGAACTGGATTAGTGATAGTATTTATCCACTTCCTCCAAATAAAAACATTTCAGTAGGTAAACTTTTCTCACACAGCAGCATAACCTAAAATACTGTTATAGTTTATAAAGGAACCAAATTCAAATGTCAACAATTCTTTGGCCCAGATTTCATTCTTGATTACAGCTGTGATTTGTGCCAAACCAGAAGCTGAGGAAAAGTGAAGTTTTCTCATATACTTTTCAATATGATGAAAAAAAGGGGGAATACTTTCATTGTTTTAGTTTCGCCTGTGTAATTGAAGTCAATCCTCTCATACCCACTCTCTAGCCTAGGTTGCACTTTCACTTTGGCTACAATATGTCTTTCTGAATAATAAGGAAAAACCCAAAATTAAGATCAGCTTTTTTTCATGTGGAGCTAAACCTCTACCTATAGAGGTATTAAAAAGCTCTTTAATGGCTGCCATGCCTAAACTATACATTTTCCTTTATCTGTGCTCTGAAATTGTCAGTTACTACCTTAGCCAGACTGATCTTATCCTGGGTTTTGGAGGGTCAAAAAAGAAATCTCTGCCTTATTGCTGGATTAAGGAATCCTGTAGATATAGGAAATTAACAACACAGGGATAAAAAGCTGAATTAACTGTTCCTTTTAAACATTTAGTTCCCCCATCATTTTATTCACAGTTGTCTTGATAACATTGTAACAACAGTGTTTATTTGTTTTTCATTTGAATTTATCCTGCACGTCAGAAACTTAAATTTAAGTTCAGCAATGCTCTACTCTGCAAGTAGGAATTCCTGGTATGCATTGATAAAAACACTGTATTGGCTCACATTTAGTTTAGAAAAGCATTAATACCCAGACTCCCTCTGTGATCCTTGAGAATATTTGTTTATATCTAAGGAAATCCAAAGCCTAGAAAATCAATTTTGAAGATTTCTCAACAGGGAGAGAGAGAATTGCTTAAACAAAGCGAACCTTATCATACTTTGCAAATTATGTTTTTGCTGTTCATTTTTACTAAATTTTTACTCAGATTTTTACATGACCAGACCAAAATAATAGCTGGGAAATAGGAACTATCCCACAACAAGTGCATGCAGGCTTGTGAATATCAAGAACAATAAATGCAAAAAATCCCTTTGCTTCATTGTTGCTAAGTCTTTCATAGGCTTCAAGGAGAATTTTCATGAATTAAAGACCTCAAGATTTGACCAGCAGAGAACAGCTCATCAGTGTCCTACTCAAAAAGTGGTATTTCAAAAGGCTTGACTGACTCAGAGCATAGTTCCAGAGATCAGATGGGAATGAATGAAATGTTTGCTACATAAAAAGGTCAGAAAAAAAGAAGGTGAGGAGGAACAACACATTAAGAAAAATAAAACCAACAAACATTAGTTTGGAGAGCAGAAATCACAGAAGGAACAAATGTTGACTAACACTCTCCCCACCTATCACCTCCACCTTCATTTGCCAGTTTAGGAAAGTACCTGTTTCCTGAAACTTTTAGCTCAGATTTACTTTTTTAGATGTGGAGCAGTACACCTGGACAGGTTGAACTGAAATCAAGCAGGGAGAATTTTTAAAATTACTAACCTGTTTTTCAGTTTCCACTATCACAGCATCTTTGTTTTCTTCGGACACTATAACACATGTACTGAATGATGACTTGAGCATGTTAATCACCAGGTCATTGGAAAGAATATCCAGCTTTTTCACTTGATCTCCAGTCACATTGGTAGACCCAGCAATTCCATAGCTAAAGTAATTGTAAGAGAGAGCATTTCATGAGAACAGAGCACTGCACCTTCTAATATGTTCTGTTTCTTACGCCTGTAAAACTTCCTGTAACCATACAGCACTTTCAAATGACACCTCAGCTCTCTAAACCTGCTTTTTATTGACTGCCCAGTGAATTCTTGCTTGAGGCATGTTACCATTAGCTGCGTTTGCATATCTAGAAGTTGCTGAGTAATACAAAACAAGGAATGTCCTTTCAATAGTTTGTAAACTATACTTAAACACAGCTAGACCAGGCACTGAAGGCTGAGTTACAACTGTGCTTTTTAATGAGCTCTTAAGACCTACATATTATTCCTGAATTCTAGGCTCCTAATACCCTAAAAGCTAATAATTCATTAGAAAATTTTATGTTTTAAAAGTATATTAATATATACTTTTAAAAATATGAATATATATGTGAATCTGAGCACACTAGTTATGCTATATCCTCTATGTAATATACTCCTGATTGATATGATGTGCAAATTGCTGCAGAAAAAGTCTGTTCACAGATAAATCAACCTATTTACAGTTTAATGTTTTCAGTTTTGATTTGAAGTACTAAATGTTTCCTTGTGAAGAGAACTGAGAAATACAAATAAGACAAATAAAAAGCTGCAAGCTAATCAGAATCAAACCAGGAGACCATATGATAGGTGATTTTGTAAGAATGCAAAACAGAGAAAGAGGAAGTTAAGCTCCTAGAAGAGAAAAACAACAGCACACATTCGGATGGCTCTTATGTACTTCAGCTACAGTTCATTGATTAGGCTGAACACTGGTATTTCAGGTTTTATGTAATTACACTGAACACACCACTTTAGCAATGCATTACACTTCTTCAGTTTAATGCATGAGACAAAGAAAAAGATCTGGCATAACTCTCTTTCTCTCTCTCTGCTACAGTGACCTGAGTATTCTTCTGCAACTGTGAAACTGACTTTAGAAAAAAATGTACTTTGAACCTCATGCTTTTGAGTGGAGACAGCAGAACAGTTTCTGCACCTCATCTTTTGGGGATTCCTGGGAGGGGAAGACAAGGTGTCAGGTGTGGAGTCTGCACTGGGAAGGGTCTGCATGTCTTCTACAGCTGTTCTGCACCCTCCCCTGCATCTCCTCTGCAGCTGTGTTGCATCTCTCTGTTCTGCACTAAGCATTGAGTTGAGTCGGGGGATGGTCCAAAGAAATGGATTGCAGTGATCCCTACTTGTTCACATTCCCTGACAACAAAGCAAAATCTCACCACTGCTTATAAAATGCAGTCCCACAACAGGAGATGTACTGTTCAAGGAGGCTTATGAGTCCAAAGCCTGCTACCTCAGCACTGATGGAGAGTTAAACCCACTGTGCAGGGGATCATAAGGCGAGTCTATGGGCACAGATAACAAACCTGTGAGCGCAGCTGCCAACAGACACACATGTAAGACACAGGCGGAATAACTTAAGCTTACAAATCAGATTACAGTTGGGAAACCCTGGTCTCTATTGATAGATATAGGAGGCATATGAAAGGGCTAGCACATAACAATTAAAAATTACCACAGTTACATGCAGTCTGAAGTCAAAACGGAAAATTAGTTCAAACATACATAAAGTGGAGGGGTTTTGCCTTTCTTCTCATTTTATTTTCCTCTGCATGGCCTGTAGAGCCAAATTAATTTTCTCTTTACAACATTTTCCATTAAGTAATGAAGTAGCCCATGTCTAAAGCTTTGATCAGCCCACAACTGGGCATATGAAGAATATGTAAAATACTTAGGGAGGATCAGTTGCCTACAAGCAGTTTCAGCTGTTTCACATTGCAAGAGTTCCAAATTCCTTCTGATACATCCCCAGAACAACATCCTCTGACTGGTTGACTACAGATGCTACTGTTTTAACCCGTGCACTTTCTAAACACCTTAGATATCTAAAGTTTCATATAGAAACTCTAGTTGCTATGATGCAGTATAAAAAAAAAAAAACACTCTGAATTTGATTCTACACCTCAAAGCATAAAATAGTGTTTTGATATTAAGCAATATGCAATAATTCAGCCATATTTTGCTAGGCTTTGTCTTTCAGTATATTTGGTCTTACGGCTCCAGGCATCCACACCTGCAGAAAGTATTCATGAAGTTCTATTATTGGCAGATATTTCTCAAAGATTGGAAACCTTATACTACTGAAAAGTCANAAATGACACCTCAGCTCTCTAAACCTGCTTTTTATTGACTGCCCAGTGAATTCTTGCTTGAGGCATGTTACCATTAGCTGCGTTTGCATATCTAGAAGTTGCTGAGTAATACAAAACAAGGAATGTCCTTTCAATAGTTTGTAAACTATACTTAAACACAGCTAGACCAGGCACTGAAGGCTGAGTTACAACTGTGCTTTTTAATGAGCTCTTAAGACCTACATATTATTCCTGAATTCTAGGCTCCTAATACCCTAAAAGCTAATAATTCATTAGAAAATTTTATGTTTTAAAAGTATATTAATATATACTTTTAAAAATATGAATATATATGTGAATCTGAGCACACTAGTTATGCTATATCCTCTATGTAATATACTCCTGATTGATATGATGTGCAAATTGCTGCAGAAAAAGTCTGTTCACAGATAAATCAACCTATTTACAGTTTAATGTTTTCAGTTTTGATTTGAAGTACTAAATGTTTCCTTGTGAAGAGAACTGAGAAATACAAATAAGACAAATAAAAAGCTGCAAGCTAATCAGAATCAAACCAGGAGACCATATGATAGGTGATTTTGTAAGAATGCAAAACAGAGAAAGAGGAAGTTAAGCTCCTAGAAGAGAAAAACAACAGCACACATTCGGATGGCTCTTATGTACTTCAGCTACAGTTCATTGATTAGGCTGAACACTGGTATTTCAGGTTTTATGTAATTACACTGAACACACCACTTTAGCAATGCATTACACTTCTTCAGTTTAATGCATGAGACAAAGAAAAAGATCTGGCATAACTCTCTTTCTCTCTCTCTGCTACAGTGACCTGAGTATTCTTCTGCAACTGTGAAACTGACTTTAGAAAAAAATGTACTTTGAACCTCATGCTTTTGAGTGGAGACAGCAGAACAGTTTCTGCACCTCATCTTTTGGGGATTCCTGGGAGGGGAAGACAAGGTGTCAGGTGTGGAGTCTGCACTGGGAAGGGTCTGCATGTCTTCT
>VXBI01003623.1:132046-154364 GCA_013397375.1 Toxostoma redivivum
ACATCCCCAGAACAACATCCTCTGACTGGTTGACTACAGATGCTACTGTTTTAACCCGTGCACTTTCTAAACACCTTAGATATCTAAAGTTTCATATAGAAACTCTAGTTGCTATGATGCAGTATAAAAAAAAAAAAACACTCTGAATTTGATTCTACACCTCAAAGCATAAAATAGTGTTTTGATATTAAGCAATATGCAATAATTCAGCCATATTTTGCTAGGCTTTGTCTTTCAGTATATTTGGTCTTACGGCTCCAGGCATCCACACCTGCAGAAAGTATTCATGAAGTTCTATTATTGGCAGATATTTCTCAAAGATTGGAAACCTTATACTACTGAAAAGTCACAGGACCTGAGTCACTTGAAAAAAATCAAGAAATCAAGACACTAAAGGAGTTACCTTCAGCCCTGTGCAAGAGGATGAGTTGATGCAACCCCACTGACAGGCTTTTCTGGTGAAAGAAAAACCCATTTCCCATCCTCATCCCGACACCCACCACCCCGGAGGCAGCAGGATGCCCTGGACCCGCGAGGATGCGGGCAGGTGCGGAGCGCATCCCGGGACTCACAGGTTGGCAATGCCCGCTTTACGGACGGCGGTGGAGATGGCTTTGATGGCCGTGCAGAGCGAGTTGAGGAGCTGCGTGAACTCCCCGGTGCCCTTCGCCCGCCTGCCTTCCTCCATCACGAAGCGGGTCATGGTGATGACATTGGTGTCGAAGGTGGAGCGGTCCGTCATGGTGGCGGCGATGGCGACTGGGGCTGCGGCCGCCGGCACCGCCACTTGCCGCGGCGGGGCGGGGCNTTGTGCGGGGAGAGGCGAGGGAAGGATGCTTTGGGCATTCGTTATGCGAACGGCACAGAGATCGACGCACGGCTGCTGGCAGTTCTTAGTGCTTGCAGGGGTCGCGTTTCAATGCTAACGGTCCCGAAATTGTGCCCCAAAATTCAGAAGTCAGCCTGGTTTCATCACTTGATTGCAAAACTGTGTGTTATTGTGGATTATGACGAACTGCACACAACTTACAGAGCAAGGTTAGTATCTTCTGCTGCTCAGGAATGCTCTCATCCTGATTCTTCAGTACAGGAAAACCACATATTCAGTAACCGATTCCATCAAGTATTAACTTACTCAGTTTACAGAGATCATGTTAACCCTACGTGTCCCAGCCTTACCCAACACCATAAAAAAGCTGCAAGGAAACAGCCCCTGGCAGCTGGACCCAATGAGATTTTTACAACAGACTCTCCAAACCTGTTCAATAGAAAGACATAGGCTGAGTTCCACTTCAAAAGCTAGAAGTTAATGCATCTCACTCAACAAATACTGATGCAAAAGAATCTAGACCTTCCTGAATCTCATTTCTTTTGGTTCTAGCCTTTCTGATTTGCAATATGTTTTGCTGATAATGTTTGGCCAGAAAAATCCAAGTGCTAGTAAAGGAAACCAGGTTCACCCAACACCTGACCTTAGATACACACTCTGACGCAATAATTTGACAAACACAAACCTGAACACTAGAATTCTACTCAGATTTGTTGTACTAGCTATTATTTTTTATTTATGTTATCTAAGAAGGTATATTTTTTTAAAATTGATTATTTTTCAGTAGAATACATTCATGAGTTGAATAAGCACAGGCTCGAATTCTAAGTTGAAACTGCAGATTGAAATCATTCCAAATGGTGTAAATCACAGGGCAAAAATCTTCTACAAGATGCATGTCTTTATGTATACATACATTCTGTCTTCATGCAAAGCACACTGCATATATATGTGTTAAATACTTCAAAGGTATGCATAAATGTCTTCTGAAAGTGTAAACAGCTTTGGCCTACTTTACTCATGCCCAGTATTACAGACACTTCTGAAAACATCAGATATGCTTGTGGTAATGCTCTTCTCTGAATGACATATTTCAGTATTTGGCAAGTGGTCAACAGCCCAGTGTCATAAAAATGTTCTTTTAGAGGCAGGTGGATTTGGGAAAAATTACAAAACATGGAAGTTAGCCCATTCTTTAAGGGTAAGCAATGCTCTACAACCATCTAGAGCAGCTACTGTAATCTCAATAGTGGAGAAAAACAAACAGTGAAGGCCCAATAAAATGTTGGATGAGTGCACTGAAACTAGGTAGCAGCAAGTAGGCAGAACAGCCTGGGAATATATGACTTATGGTAACAAACTACAGTCTCTGATTAGGGAAAATTTGCCTTAAAGTAATTTGCAGGAAGAGCTGTACTTTAGTATAAAATTGTCAAGATCAGTTCAAACTATACCTAAGGTTTTGATATCTATGCCTGAGGATAACTAGCCTCTTCCATCTAGCCTCTTCCAACTGTCCTTGAGTTGATGATGGGATTTTACTCCTCCATTCCCACTATGGAAGCTAGGTGGAAACAAACACTGTGAACTGAAATTGCAATCATTTGAAAGGATGCTGGTTTAATATAAGTCAATCAAAATGTGCATTTTCTACTGTGGGGAAGGTGGATTATTTTCAGCCTACTCAGCATGTCTGTTGGACTCAGCAAGTCAGGAGTCTCTCTGAATTCTTCAGAGAGAAATAAGAGTGCAGGGATTGAATTAAAGTCTTTGGATGGATTGAAGTATGTTAAGACACTCACACATACGGCAGACATGAAAGTTTACGTTTCAGTATAAGTAAGTAAGTAAGTAAGTAAGTGGAATAAGTTTTAAATGCTTTCAGTGAGTAAAGGTCTTGGATGTCAGAGTAGTAGTATATGTTCTAGTGAAGGTTGAAAAACATAGTCCTAGATACTAGGAGTTCCATGGAGGCGCCAAGAACATAGTTTTAGACAAAATAAAGCTATACTAAGAATATTGCTTACATTTTTCAGATAGATAAACCATGTACATAGTTTATATGTAGCCTGGCGTGTTAAGAAACTAAAATTCTAATAGGTTAAGAAGTAGTGGTCTGAGTTTGTGTCTTAGCTTTTTGGGAAGTTTCTATACAAGAATATTCATTAGGGAGAGCTGGTGCATTTTGCCATTGCATTTTGCCATTGCATTTTGCCATTGCTTTTGCCACTTGCTTTTATGCCATGTGCTTTTATGCCATTTGCTTTTTGCTATTGCTTTGCTTTGCTTTTGCCTTTGAGACTGATGTGCTTCTGCAATAAACAACTTTATAGCAACTATTAGCTGCTTGGCTCCTTGAAGAAAACAACCCGACAAGTGGGTGCCTAAGAGCACCCAGAGGTTTTAACCTCACACATGTCCTTAATCTTCTATATTTGAGGCAACTCAATAGAACATTGAGATTAATCCACCTCCACACTCTTGGTCTTTGAATGTATGTATACATTGATCATTTCTGGAATTCTACTATTAGTATAGAAAGCTGACATGACATTAATTAATTAATATCAAATGGTTGAGGGTAGACAAGCCATGCAGCCCTGCAGCAACCATGCCGTTTGGTAACTATAAAATCAGTGTAAGATTAAAAGTAGGCTTTACATGTTGTGAACCTTTGGCTTTAGAAAACAGTAGTTAAACATTTATTGAAAATGCATCTGTGGATTTGAGAAGGTCAGTCAGTACTGGTTGACTTAACATTGCTGAAACAGCTCACTTCTATACAGAAGAAAACAGGGACTTGTTTGCGCACAGATGACGTCAACTAGACACGGTTCACAGCAGTTTTAAAACTGTAAGATTAAAAATCCATGTAACTACTTTGAAACAAGCTTTTCTCCCAGTACATAGAATCCCAATTGAGTAAATACGGATGAGAAATCCTTCATTATAAAGGTTGCCTCTTGTAGGTTCAAATGACAGACAAAAAGACAATAGGAGTGAAACCCCTTCACAAAGGACTTTTTTTCTCCCCTGAAGTAAGAGTGTCCATGTGGGAAAACCAACTTTAGATCCCACTTTTGCTGGAGAACTTTCTTTGTGCAGGAGTCTCACAATTGCAGAAATTTTGTGCTGGTTGGGTGGATGGAAGGTAAGATCTAGCAAGTTACACTGAGATCATCTGCAAGGCAAAGTCACTCCACCAGTGCAGATGCTCTCTGCCGTGTGATGCCATGATGATTAGGGCTGGAGCAGTTTCAAGGGGAGGAGCGAGGCAGACCCTGGCTGCTGCAAGAGATGGATCAGGGTGAAAAGGGGAACTGCACACATGAAATCAGGAAGATTTCTAGATGTACAATCAATCTTTTGCCTTCTTTGCTTCAGAAAGTGCTTCATTTCACCGATGTGAATTTCCTATGTGAGAAAGGGTCCACACATACGCAATAGAACATTGATTTACAACTGTGATAGCAAAGATTTGATATTATGCATTATGAGTAAGAAGTAGAGATGAACTATAAGGTTGATATTAATGACTGTGAAGGGATTTTTCCTGTGCCCAGTGCCCTCTTGTGGGAATGGGAACACTGTCAGCATTTCAGTGTGACACCAGCTCATGTGAGAGTACCTTTGCAGTTTTCTGGAGGGGGACAAAGCACTTAATGTGATAATAGATCCTGGAAAGGAAGTCCATATGTCTCTGAAATACAGACATTGAACCACAAGTTTCATATCTCTGTATTTTTTACTTATCCATAAGATTCTACCAGGCAAATAAAACAAAGGTATTAAATATAAGTTACTGCATTTGCTATCACTTCTCACCTTGTATAATGTATAAACTAAAAGTATTTTAAATAATCACATCAAGTCTATGTAAAGAAAAAATATATTTAAAAAACCAAACAAAAAAAAGCCCCAACCAAACAACAAAATCCCCCAAAAGCCCAGAAAAAAGCCCCAAAACCCCAGTTAAAATCAGACAGATTTCAGTGCTGAGAGATGACATTTCAAAACTATGCTAAGAAGGCAATTAAAGTAGAGTTATAATTATATAGTTATAACAGTTCCCTTTGCAGAAATAAATACTTTCAATACCCAGTGACATGATGTCATGATTACATGACACAATTTGTCAATGTAACAACCAACTGGATAAACAATTTTTTTCTTTTAACATTTAAGCTTCAAAATTCTAGGTTGATGGAGGAAGAACACTTGGTATAAATGGTTAAACTCCATTTTCAAACCCTAATCATAGGTTAGATTGCTCAGAGACATTTTCCAATAATGTCCTTTCAGATTTACTTGCTGTGTAAAATAACTATTTGTATTATAGTATTTCCAAGCACAATTTGTCTAGGTTTTTCAGATCCTGTTCTTCAGGACGCATTACATGCATAGTGTCACAGAGGTTCAGAGGTCCAACTCATCATTTTTTAACTATGATAATTGTTAACTGTACATGATTCAATTCAGAATTTCTAGATAATCCATGTTAATCAGCACAACTAAAACTGTCTTCCTACATAAAAGTCCAGAAGAGTAGTTGGCTATTCCAGCTTTATTGACGATGTGAGGAGGGTCTGATCCGAACACTTCTAGTAGTGATATTCAAACTATGAAGCATGATGCATAAATGCAACATAATATCCACAAAAGACACCTCTTGTATAAGCAATGAAAAATATGGCCAACAAATGAATGAGTGACAGTTTACATGGTCATTCCCTGTTCATCTTTATCATAAGTATTCTGTTCCATGCCTGAAGTGCAGTCAATAAACCTACTTAAAACTACTGGTAACTATTAAATTTTAAAAATTCATTTTATCCATAGTTTGCATAGTTTGCCACACCTTCTGAATTCTGAATAAGTATTAGCTAATCCTTATAATCATGTTGTGATGGAGGGAGGCTGATAAAGTGAGAAGATAAAGAACTGGACGTAAAGTGCTATTTTATTACTCTCTTCTAACCCCAATATACAATTTCTCTACCCCTGCACACGATCACACAACTTTTCATTGGTAGAAGCCTTTTTGCACGAGGCAAACGTGGACTTTTTTACTTTTCATTGGCTTCAGAGTTCTTTGGCATTCACCTATTACCTTTAGCTCACTTGTCTCCTTATTTTCTTGTTAGGCTGCAGCTATTCTTATCTCTCATTCAAGATAACTTCATGGACAAAGCTACAGGCTTAGCTCAGGCTCATAAAAATGTTCATATCCCTTTCCTAGCTTGTTCACTACATGTCCATTTTCCCCTAAAAACATTCTCACAGTACAGAAAATCAAAGGAAAAACTTTATCCTGTGCCACAGAGAAAAATTTTGACTGCATGAAAAGTTGACTGGTTACTTTGAGAATTCACTCAGTTTGAGAAAGAATGAAGGAAAATTAAGAGATAATGATGTATTTAACTCAAATATACAAGAACTGTATTTGGGTATATTTTCTTTTGCTTTACTAACTTGGTATTTCTTTGGTGATACAGCTGTGAACAGTATAGAAGAAAGTGGAGAAGGGACATACCCAGCACATACAGGGCCAGCTCTGGAGAACTGTAAAGAAAGTTAAGAAAGTTGAACATACAGCTAGGACATTACTGCAAGTTGGTAAGACTTTAAAAACAGGAATGATAGGTGGGTAGAAAGAATACTTTAGATTGCTAAAGAGTCCATTTGATTGTGACAGGATTAATAAACAGTAGCTCAAAATCCTCTTACATTGACTAGTTATTAGGATAACTATAAAATTCTAAAGTCAGATTTTATCTTAAAACTTACCATCATTGCTGCGAATAGTCTTTCCTTACTGATGGCTGTAGTAGCTAAAGCGTTTCCTTTGACAATGAGAGTATCAGATAAGCATAGCCATTTTGTGCTTTCTGTGTACAGCCTTTAGCATGTGAGGGATCTGAGTCTTGGTGACAGTGCAATACAGAAAAGGCAGCCATCACTCTTACTTGAGATGCACATTGAGAAACTTTATCTTGACATTATGTGCTTTTGTTCTTATCAAATGATCTATTGCAAAATCAAATTCACCCATTCATGAGTACAAGTACAGGTCTAAATAAAAAGCATAATTTTTAAGACCGCTCAAGATTCAATTTCATGACTCACACCCATGTGGTGGAAGGGTTGCATAGGCTAAACTCCAGCCATTGCCTTGTGTGATGCCAGTGCCAGTTCATCACATGACATAAGGCTGATACCCAAAAGATAGTATGTGTCAAGACAGGAAGAACTCAATCAACTAGATGGCCATGTCATAATCTGGCTTTTGATCACTAGGAAAAATATTTCCATTTGTTCAAGCTCCAGCATCCAGGCATACTGGTTCCTATTTGATTTTAGAATGTAGTTATGAGAGCTGAGGGGCATATCTAGCTCAGGGTTCACCTCCTGCAGCAGCAGCTGGAGGTGGTGCTTAGAAAAAGCCATGAGCCAGGCCTGCACAATTTCCCTTCCTTACATATGTAGACTGGTGCTGCTAGAAGGTGCACTCCTGTCACTGTAGTCCAGCTCTTTTTGTGATCAATGACCTAATAGGAAGCCATGACCTAAACACTAGTGCATTGCAAGATATGGCTTTGCCACCCTAGGAGCCTGTTACATTATAAGGCAGGTGTGTCTCTTTCTGTGAATCTGAGGAAAGCAGCATGAACACAGGGAGAAGGCAACAAGGATATGGCTGAAGAAGCACTTTTTTTAGTGTGACTCAGAGGAAATCACAGAATCAGAGAATGAGTTGGGCTGGAAGGGACCACAATGGGTCATGTGATGCAACCTTCCTGCTCAAGCAGGGTTATCCCAGAGCACATGGCATTTTGTCTAGATGTCCTGGATATCCCCACTGAATCTCCACGACCTCTCAAGGGCAACGGTGTCAGAAAAAAAAGATGATATGAGGAAATCAGGCGTTCAGTCACAGACGCTACATTTGTGAGCAAGTCACTTGGTTTATTGCCCACTTGCCCTAGGCAAAGAGACGGTGCAGTACCAAGGCTCTGCCATCAGATGGCAATGCTTATTTACGACAAACTACTCAGAACCAGTGCCTGGCAGCTCTCCGAGGGCAGAAGAGGCTGATCAGGGCACTTTCATGTGTCTCTCCCTTGGAAAGACGTAGTGAAGCTCTTAGCACTGATTGTGATCAAGTAAATGGAGGGGAACCAAAAGGTCATCTCTCTCCATCTATACCAGAAGACAAGAGACTGCCACTGTATTTCAAACCTACTGCTAATACAAAATAATAATTTAAATCCTATTGGAAATGTGCATTCTTTATCCTGAGGTCTCTGCTTGTGCTCACTGAATACTTCATACCTCCCATCTCTGCATCAGTCCCCCCAGTCTGGTTGTTTTCAGGCAGTTTCCAGTGGTTCAGCAGTACATGATTAAACCTTCTGCATTTGACATCCTTACATATTCGTGTTGGTGATGGCTGTGATTATTATTTTAGTACAGTACCTGTTTAGGATGAAGGGCATGATTTCATGGAAGTAATTATTGGCACTGTACAGAAACAGAAGAAAAGCACAGTCCTTGCCCTACACAACCCAGTCTGAGAATAAGAGAAAACAGAAAAAAAAGATGTCCACTTTTACAGATGGACAATGCTGCAATGCTTCCACTGCCATTCAAAACTGCACTGTCACTTACTCACTCTTTTCTCTGCATTGTGCAGTCTAATGTTGATCTGTGAATGGCATTTTGTTAATATGTGCTGAATATATCACTTTAAGGACAGAAAAAAACTAAATAAATGAGCCAGTTTTTGGAAAAATTGAAAAATAACTTGCAAGAATTACATATATTGAGTGGAAAAAAAATTTCAATGCTCAAATTGTGTGAGACTGCCAAGTAACACATCCCTAACCCTTTCAGCTTACATAAATAAAACAGAAAACTGTCTCTGTATATTCAGTGCTTCCTTCTGTTTGCAAACCCAGATTGCAGGTTTGGCCATTTATAGGCTAAATACCAGAACCAATTAAGAAGGCCTCATGTGTGTTTTATAACAGGAAACCCTTATGAGACAGAATGAGTCAAAACATCCTGTCCTCAGCTTCTATCATGTCTTAATTACAAAGGATGAGCAAGCACTGTCAAACTCTAGGCACAGCTGGAAGATGATTTAGTTTATTTTTACAGGGGAAAGAAGATACCTGTTTTTATCATGACTAATAGGATTTCTCTTTCATGACACAGACACAGGCCTTAGTAGGGCACTATACATGTGTTTTATTCATTACAGATGTAATGGCTGCACAGTGCACAAGGTGAACTAGATGGTCTAGACCAGAGGTCTCTAAACACTTTTGCCATTGTGCACCCATGTAAGTGAAAAGTTCTTGAGTGCACTCCAATATATGTATGTTTATTTAAATTATGTACATGTACTGCTATACTAATGTTAGGTACCGTAATAAAATATACACAAATAGAAATGAAAAAATTGTGACATAAAGATAAACAACATTTCAAAATACTACTTTATTTAATTATTTATTGATAGAAATATGCTTTCTTTCTGCACTACACTGTCTTGTCGTGTGTATCCCTTGGGGTGTAAAAATGCCAACTGGGAGACGACTGCTCTACAGACAAAACCTATGAGATCTTGTATGAGTTGTCTTGTATCTAGCCAAAAGGATAGTTCTGTTCTGATTAACACAGGATATGACATGCCTCTCCACATCTGTTTTATCTTTATGTATGTGGTTGGCTGCAAGCAAAAGGTGTTCATAGGTGAAAACGACTTAAAGAGCTATGTCAAGACTGACACCTACAGATTAATAAGATCCTGGGATCTCACAGAGCAGACAGAACAGATTTTGAGAGATAAAAAGATGTATGTGACTGCTTGTTTATAAAGTATTTCAGCATTAAACCAGTTTTATGTAAGTGTTTTTTAATGGCATTTAGGGAAATACTTCCATTTTAAATGTAATGGAGAAGTGCTTTTGGAAACAAAAGAATGAGATAAAATCATACAAAAAATTAGATATTGAGGAGGGAAAAAGTGAAAAGGGGAAACAAGAATGGAAAAAAAATATTATTGCACTACTTTAAAACAGGAATCCATGCAGCTTATGAAAGATGTTCACAACAGCTGTGACAATGTCATGGCAGAAATATACACATAGTTTCTCCAATGCTAACACTATCTTTTAAAACACTTCTTTGCAATCATGCACAAGAACTACATTTTCCCTGATTTTTATGTAGCAACTTTATGTAATACAATCGTCAGTTCCTAAACTTGTAAACATTCATATTTAACAATAATTTATCAAGGTATACTATATTAGTGCCTTAGTAATAGCACGATAATATTAAAGTATTACAAAGGAAATAATATTGCATAATTAGAATTAAAATTATGCCTTCTGAGAAACCACTGAGACATTCTTACTGTTTGACTTTTTCAAATCCAGAAATGATTGGCATTAATTTAAGAAGTCTCTGCCACTCATCCCATTTTTTGTCATGTAGAAATGGCCTTCCTAGGGAATGTGTCCTTGGGGTCAAATTATAATTGACATACCAAAATCCTTAAGCAGATGTTTTAGTCGGAAGTTTCAGCATTCAAGGCAAAAGACGTTGAGTTCCCAGTCCTGCTTCCACTCAGGCAGACCTGTTAATGTACTGACTCCTGAGAGCCCCCCATCTAAAGCTAGCTGTGAGATAGATACCTGCTCCCACCTCTCAAAGCATCGCATGGGAACTTCTTTGGTCTGGCCACCCAAACCTAGCTGAATAATTAGAACTGCTGCGAGACAAAACAGTACCTGCATTTCAGATTTTAACAGTCTGAAAGCTTTTCAACTACAAACCTAGGGCTACTCAAGCTTTTGAAGAATAACCAGTTTATCAGTATTTGTCTGAAGCTTTTAGGGTCACATTTCTGCAAGTAACTTGAAGGCTGCTGTGAGCACCGAATCTTAAACCAAATCTCAGCCAATACACTCTGCATATCCTACATCATACCATAGTTATTTGGCTTATGACCTAGTTCTGACATTTATACAGTGTCATTTGATCCTTTCACAAGAAGGATAAAGTGAACCACACTTAAAGCTAAACATGAAAACAGAGTTAAGCAACAGATAGATTTCTTGACCTCCTGCATTCTTCTTAAAGACAAAAGCTGCAAATCAGTCATAGCTACTGTGGCAATGAAGAAACCCACTGAGTGCTTTTTTGGAACTTTCAGATCTATGAAATTTTATTAATACATTGAAAATAAAATGAACCCTGGTCTCACATTTAGCCCATTTCTTTCTTTCACTAATTTAGCTTTTTCTTGTCTACAATCTAAACTAAGTAGTTTTGGACCTGGAAAAGGCCTGTGATCATCCGCCTTTTTTTTCCCCCTCCACCAATAATCTCATCATTTCCAACTAATAACATGTATTTAATTCACTTTAATATATTAACATTAGTGCCAGGGAATGCAGGCTCCATACACAAAGGCCTGCCTGAATAAGTACAAAATTTCTGAGTGGGCATGAGTTATGGTTATTTTGCCTAATATAAATTAATTTTGCTGCAGGTATATCCTGTTGGTAGAGATTATATCCTCTACTTAAAGTTAAATTATCTTGTCAGCAGGTTTGTGTGTCCTGATTTTACATTAATTATACAAATACTTAGCAAGCGTGTTCTTGCTTTCCACTAAACTCCTTTTGTTTGAATGCTTTTTATAAAAGCATTGCTATCTAAAATGGATTGGGGAATGCATGGCATTACTTTTTAACGGAAAGCTAGACTGAGGATTCTAAAGGAAGAAATGAAATACTCATGTGCCACCTTTGTTGTTGGTCTCGTGGAGAGCCTTACATGGTTGACTGGTACTCAATAGACAGGACTGTGGCAGGAGGATACAGGGCTTCTGCACAACGCCATGCACACTTTTTTTAGCCCATGTTCCATGAGCTACTTCAGACCCTGGTCACAAATGCCCTTTCCTTCTTAAAACCAAGCTATAAGTGGTTCTTATAGGCCAGAATTTGAATAACTATGTACGGATATACTGGCAGAGCATATCAACAACAGGGAAAAGGTAAAGGGTTTTGTTGTTTGATGGTCTGAAAAAAAAGAGCTCTGAAGAGGTATGAAGTAAAAAAATAAGGAGACTGTTTGAATGAAGAACATAAGTCAGTGAAATGTTGGGAGCCTCACTCTGACAGAACATCAGGCCACCTCTATACTAGGATATATTTAAAAATCTGATTTTCCACAGCTGCTTTGGAAATGTAACTGTTTTCTAGATCTGAGTTTTGACTTCAGGAAGACATGCACTGCAACTGTTGGGACAACTCTTACTCATTTTTTGAACGAGCTTTGGTATCTTGCTGGCTGAATAGCACTTGTGTGATATATTGTCTCCTTCTCTGACAAGAAAATTTGGTGGGTTGTGATCTTTGCCTGTAATTTTGTTTAGTCACTAAAGAGCATGTTCTTAAACTTGTCTGAGGTGACAGTTCTCATTGGCATTCAGTTTTACTTTGGATTCTGTTACAGATACTGGTTTCTTTGTAGTTTGAAGGGTTTCTTTCTTATACTGGCAGCCCTGTTATCTCAGTCTATTGCCCAAGTTCTTTAAAGGTTTGCATCACTATCAATAAGGAAGACTCCAGAGCTCAGACTTGATTATCATCTCTGCACACTGGGGAAAAAGAGAGGATGTGTGGTCTTCCTCTTAGATATCAATCTACTCTGGAAGTTTAAGATTAAAAAGCTGGGAGAAGTCATTTTACCTAGAGAAGCAAGCAGGTATACTCCTTATAGAAAAAACAAAGCAAAACCTTGGCCAAAGGAGTGATTACTATTATATTTTTCTGGTTTGGAATTTCTAATTCTATTTTCAATCTGTTAAGTTCAGTTTACACAACAAAATAAAAGCAGAAGATTGACGGAAATGCTAATTGCTTTTAAAAAACAGACTATAGCTATGGCCAAGATACTTTACTGAATAAGCAGAGTAAGAGCTATGTGGTGGCTATAATCAACACATAAACTAAGGTAAATAGTGGCATATTTTAAGGTCTATCTTATATCTGAACAAAAAATAAAAAACTACAATTATTTATGTAAAGCTGCATGCTTTGAAATGAATCATTGTAACGCCTCATAAATCAGGGACTCATGGTTACAGTGACTAGCAGTGATATAAGAACCAGGATATTTGAATGAAGCAGTGGGTCGGTGTCCATAAATGTTACCCTGTTCCTCTGTATTCACTGAAAGTCAAAACAGCAAGTTATCAGTAGAAAGCTCCACACTCTAAAATAACAAAAAAGCCAAAGGCCTCTCTATGATGGACTGCCAGAAGTATCCCTTGAGCCATCAGTGTCACATTTAAACTTTCAGTGGAATTAAAAATGATGAAAAATGGAAGCAACACTTAGGTGAAACATGCTGATCTGGTATGTTATTACAATTTTTCTTTATCTTACACAATTACAACAGTCAAAAGGTCAGGCTACAAAATGCCAAGAGCATCCCCTTGGTTGATTTGTTTATCCTGGGAACGCTTAAGAAGGACTGCATGGGCAGTCATAAAATTTTAAAGAGCTATGGTAAATCTCTCTGCAAATACCATTTTTACCATAAAGTAGTTCAGTGAAACAGAAACAGGTCACTCATCTCCAGTCATAAGTTTATTTAGGCCCTAAGAGTACATTTTATTTTAATCCATCTCTTCCAAGACTTTTGCCTTCCCAGCATACCTCTGAAAACACAGCTGCCTAACACGCCAGTTCAGAGGTGTCTTGTTAAAACTCAACTGCAACCTACTCTTCAGCTGACCAAAACTGATACTTATGTGCTAAGCAGTAAGTACTAGCTCATACATGGCATGAAACAGGAAAACAAAAACCAGAAGTAATGTCACCATATTCTCCCTGAATTACCACCAACAGTGATCTCACTAGTGAACTAACAATTACATTTACAAGAACAGCAGAAGATTGAGTGATGTCTTTCCACTGAAAAGCATTAACTCCTTTTGGTTAAACTTTCAAGTGTAACTATTTGTGAATGAACAAAATTGTTGTCAATTTTTACTCTTTCTTTAGAAATATAAAAATGCATAACAAGAAGGTTTCTACTTGGACTTCCATTGAATTCTCAGGTTATTTGAGAGTTTCAGTTCCCTCCCCAGAATCAGTGATACAGATTTATACAGGTCTATGACAAAACTGAGACAAGGTGACTCCCTTTACCTTAGCATTTACAGTCTTTGCCACTTGTCCAGCAGTCAGATCCACAGGAACTGATTTTTACACAGGAGTGTAATTCAAATTCTGTCAGCATGGCTGTGCACTGACCTAAAAAGACAACCATTAGATTATATATCAGATATATCAGATTGTGGGCACTGGATGGAAAAGCCAAGGTAAAGTAGTTCCCCCAGTTAGAATTTAATACTGGAAAGGTCTCCGCCTGACTGATCAAGTTCAATTTTCTCAAGGCTGCACACCACAGAGAACAGTTATCAAATAGACAACCACCTACAAATACTTGCTCTGATACCTGCAATCTGCACGCCACATGCTCATTCCTAACTTCCAACAGAAAGATGATGGTGTTGCAATGGAGACCATCCCCAGTGCTGTGGAGAGAGACAAGGCAGACCATCTGACTCCCAGGGAGACAAGGACCACAGTGAAAGGAGTGAGTGAGAGAAAGAGAAAAAATCCCAACAGAATGTCACATGACTGAACATGGGCAATTCAGGTGCATAAATACAATAGAGATGTCAGTTTCTCTAATTCCTTCATCTACTGAAGAATCTATCCCATGAAGCACCTAAGCAGTGGAAAAACAGAGGGGCAAGAAGTGTCATGAGGTGCCAAAGCTGTGTATGAATCCAACAATTAACTAGAACATTTGCAATGATTTACTCCTGATAACAATGTACACTCAGTGGGTTGCAAGATAAGGAATCTTGTCACTCTGTTCATATGCTGCCAGGAAAACATCAGCTCCACTCTGTACCTTTGTTCAAGTTCCTATCCTGTTAAAACCAACAGAAAGTTATGAAGGGAAACACATTAGGAAAACATTTTATACCTTTTCCGGTGACTTTTTTTCTTCTTTGTATAGGGCAGAAAAGACCAGGCCTCCAAAAGCCCAAATTATTGCCTAGTTCTAGGGGAGACACATCTTTCTTGTGCTAGAGAAACGGAGGTGCTCACCAGAGAGATAAAAACTCAAATAGAGAAGGAAATCTGTTAAACACTATGGGGGACTTTGTTAAACTCAGTTTTTAATTATGTCTTTAGGCACAAAGTTTTGAAATGTTCTTTTGTAAAGTCATTTGTTCAATTCACCTCCATTAATGGAAGAATTGTACCACAGACCTCTGAGGTGCTTATTTTATTTTAAAAATCCAATGTACAGGAAACATAAAGGAAAGGAGGAAATTAAAATATTATGAGTGTCTTGATTATGGAAAGAGAACAGATGAAAAAATCAATAGATAGTACGGCAATAAAGAATGAGCAAACACAGCAGTTTTGAGTTATTATGACAAGAGCTTATTTTGTGGATATTTCTGTCATAGCATATTTGTGTGATCCCATGATAAACTAATGGTAGAATGGAAGTCCTTAGTATGTGACATTTGCTAATATAAGCTCAACAGAACAAATTCACCACACATGTAAGCAGATATTCTGTGCTACAAATCTGAGATTTCCAGAGCTGTGCTTTATTATATTAGGCTTGATTTGGACATAACCAAGTGATTATAACTCTTGCTGGAATAAATATATAGAGAATTTGCATAAGCTAAACCTGGTATCTTGAAGATTTGCTCTCTTATTCTCTTACAATACTCATAGTACAGTAACACCGAGTTAATGCAAAATAAATTTTAATGTGTTTGTTTATATCTTCACTCTTATAGTCCAATCCTAGCATTATATTCATATAGCATTTGTGAGCCTTCTGTCCCCTCAGAGACAACCCAAAAGGGAGCATTTTTCCATAGTTTGAGTCTCTGTTGAGTATGACACTGCAATATAAATACTTAATAATAAATAAAAGTTTCAGACCTCCTGTAACAGCTATTGCCTATTTCCAGCAGGTAGCATGGGATCTGTAGCTATTCATAGCCTGTGTACGCAGGACACATTACTGCCTGTATCTTTATGCATATTGTTATTCCAGTTAGTACTCAACTAAAGCATTACAGATGAAAGTAATTTGTTCTCTCAATATTAGTCTTTCAGCATACATTAGTTAGTTCACAAATAATTAATATGATCTTAAGTACACAGTTCTAATAGTTTAAGACAATGTTGTAAAACAGCTTATTTTAGGATTTTCTAGGTCTGAAATTGTACTTGATTATATTTACTATAAATGTGCATACTTTTATACAGATTTTAAAGTGCCATTAATTATGTGTAATATAAACATAGTTTCTATTGGTAAGGGATAAAATTTTAAATAGAGAAGGATGGGGTATTAATTCAGTAGATGTTATAATATAATAATGACAGACACAAAGGCAGCATTAGTGAATTTTTGAATAGTATGTGAAAATTAAACCATGAGTGGCTAATTCAATGGCCCTCAATAAATCAAATTATCAAAATTGCTTTACTTCATTGTGTGTTTTATTTATCTCATGTGAAATATTACCTTCTGTGCCTTTTTATTTTTATTTGATTTTATTTTCCTAGATCTGGGGGCAACTTAGTTTAATTAATACTATTTGATTATTCTGCCAATTTTTAGTCAAAATGATAGTACTTACTTTTACATCAAGGTAGAATTGCCTAAATATTTAATTTTGCTTGCATTTCTGAACAGCAAACACTCAAGATTTATCAAGATTTATTTTATCAAAGATTTAACATGCCCACAGACAGTGTACATGCAAAAATAGTATGCTTCCCAACTAAAGGTTTTTCAAAAGTTGCTATTGATCATGGCTGCAAACCTGAACATATTCAATGCCATATTTGTCTATGATTAGAAATATTTGTTACCTGTGATGTCATTTCCTAGAGTCAGATCTTAAAATCAACCAGTCACTGCCACATAGCAAGTTAAGTCACCTCTTCCCTCAAGCACAAACTGGCAGTAACAAACCATTACTCAGAGATGAATCTGCCTACCTAACACCTCCTCACTCACGTCCTTCCCACAAGCAGCAAGTTCTCTTATGAGTTTTGACTAGTGAAAAAATATGTCTGTGAAGTAGAGGTCCTAGGCAAATACAAAATTCTCAGGAGTTATTTTAATGTTTATTTAAATAAAAAAGCTAAAAATATGTGCAGCTACATCTACTGCATGCCAAAAAACATGGTTACACCAATTCGCTTAAGTCAAGAAAAGGAATCAGATTTCTCAAAGAATCCCAGATTCCCCATAAAATATGCTTGTGTAGCCCACTTTGTTGACCCAATCCTTAAAATGGAGCTTGTGGGAATAAGTGAAAACTTCCCCCGAGATAAAATTGTATCACTGGGACTCAGTTCACCAGGTCAAAACAGGGCACTGAGTTTTATCTGTCACTTACAAAGCCAGAATTCACCCTACACAAGCAGGGAGGTCCAATGGGAAATACCAACTGTCCTTGAGAAGAGAGTTAGCCAGGTCCTCTATCATAAAGGCAAATTGTTGGATACTGTTAAAGGAATATCACAGACTAAAAAAGCCTATATGTCAAGAAGACTTACCAAATTACACCCACTTTCCAGTCTTCTTCCTTTTGATATGATCATTGAAAAGCTTGAACTCTTACAACATCACCATAATCATACAGATTTCCCAAGCATGCTTTTCACCCATGCATACAACAAAATAGCCTCAGAACATTACTAGAACTTTTTACTTCTGATCATCATAAATTAAATAGGCTTCTTTGGTGGTACCTTCAGATATCTCTGCAACCATTGTGTGGTATTGGTGGCAAACATACACTTTTCCTGGGGAGTATACAAGACAACACACAGAATTCATTAATTGCTAACCTACAGATTTCAGAGACTCATTATGGTCACCTTTTCCCTGCAAAAATTTTCAGTCCTCGAGTTATTACCCTCCTATATTTACATATGATTGACAGTCTCTTCTCAACCAGAGAGGCCGTGACTTGCATATTAGTTTTGGAACACAGATCCAGATCTTTTGTCTGCTCCATAAAACTTAAACACAGAAACTTAGTATTGAAGAAGCACAAGGCTTGTAAATTAGGCAAAGCATGAGCAAGACAGTGTAATTCCAATTAAACTTATCATTCTCAAAGATAAAACAAAGACTCATAAAGAATTTGATAAATCACTGCCATGGTTTAACCAGTGCAAACCAGCACATTCATAGACAATTGTTTAAATTTTACTAGCAAAGGCTGAATGACTTGAATTAGCCTTAATACTATTCCTAAACTATGTTCATTATGGATGTTGTAATTTTCTTTCTTTCAAATATTAAAACGTTTCATATTATCACCGCAGATGGTGAATCATGGTTTAGGATTTGCACAGTTCCTCTTGACCGATGTTCTTCTTACAATTTTAAAGTAACTTGAGAATTAAATGTTCAGAAAAATGTTTCCAAACTTGCATTTACAAATTATATGCTATACGGTTGATATATTTATTTGTTAGTTAACTTTTATGGGCATGTTATAACATTATAAACAAATGTGTATGTTTTGAGTGTATTGCTTCTTGGTACATTATGAGTACATCATCACAAGAGTCTAACTCATGAGAATAAAACCTCTAACATTGCTAAGTTGAGAAAAGTTATCTTTCAAAATTTACAGCTGCTAGTAGTAAGAGTTATAAACAGTTAAGTCATTTATGGTTTGTAATGTATATATTATAGGCTGATGTATATATTATAGACTGATGTGTTGAGCAGAATGTCCTCTTCTGGAAGCTGAAATGAACACTTCGGAAAAAGTATCATAATACTGCTCTTGTGAAAACTGAGATTAGTACATAATCTGAACACCTTTTCAAGAAATTGTTTTTCAGCAATTACTTTGAGTATTTTTTACTTTCAGGACTTGTCTTAAGTATGATTGCTAAAGGTGTTAAATACAAATAGTCCTGAAATATTGCCTGAATAAACTGTTATAAAATGTAATCTTTAGTTTGGTGAGAATCACAGTAGTATTTTTACACTAAGCTTTCTTTTTAGTAACAAATAAAATTCATTAATGAATCACAAGCAAGTAAATACTTGGCTTATGTTTAATGTCTTATGTTTAATGGCTTATGTCAAATAAAACAAGCCTCCAGTATTCCTAAGTATCAGGCTATCCATTGTTCCCTTGAGAAGACCAATCCAGAGGGATTTGTTATAAATAGTGTGCCATGTTGTATGTATGTGGACAGATGCAATTTGTCAGAGACTAGCTCTTCTTTCAAGAAATAAGTAGATTTTGGATAAATACAGAGTGAGAAACAGGTTGGTTTATGCTCATTATGAGATTCTGGTTTATTTTCTTTAGGCTGCAATGGTCCATTCTCTCAGTCCCTGGAAAAGCTGTCATGTTTGCAAGTAAAAGTGAGAATAGTCAACAATGATGACAATCCACAAATCTTTAACAAAGTGCAGTTAAATTAAAGAGCTCTATATATCACTATTACATCGGTAGGAGACTTGAACCATATTGTGCACTGAAAACAACAAAAAACCATCAAAAGGCTGCTGTACTGCAGCATTTGCTTAAGCCCTACAGTTTTCCTGATCAGAAAAAAATAGATTCCTTCTCTAGCATTTGCAAAGTAATGTGTAATTTCATTTTTTATATCTATATATATGTATCTGCATATCTCAGATCTTCTCAAACTGAGCTGTTAAAATTGTAGTTTTATCTGGATTTAAGACACATACCTAAACTTAACTGAAGTGATGTATTAATTTTAGACTTGGTTACTGCAGATAGATGTAGTCAGAAAGTCTTTCCAGGGTATGGGTAGAGTGGATGCAATCCTGTAACAGAAGACTCTGTACTGGATCTGGCTGTGTCAGAGATACTTTCTATTATGTTCCTAATAGTGCTAATATGTTACCATGATTTCAGAAAGACTGAGATTTCTGCCAGTTTTTGATGCTTTAAAAACCATTTCCATCAGACCTGCTCTAAAGAAGTTTGCAATTCACAAGGGCAAGTAGGCATCCAAGCGTCATATAGGCTCCTGAGTCCAGTATTTGTGACCTACATTTTCGGCTAACAGGCACTTGCTACCAAAAATCAGGAAAAAAACTCCTTAACACCAGTGTAGCATCAAGAAGCAGGCATTCTTTATTCAGCCAGATGCATGAAGGGATATCTCCTCCAGAAATCATGAATGCTGAGTACAGAAGAAGTTCCTGTTTGTATACTATTCTTTACACACATCTTAATTGATTTTCCTGGTATAAACATACATTGATAATTATTTCCCTGAAATCACTAATGTTTGTTCTTTCCCTTCTGTGCATGCATCCTTCTGTCCCTGGGGGGTCTCTTTGGGGGTCCCTTGAGGTCAGCAACCCCAAAGTCATACTCGACCACCTGGTGAACTGGTAAAATTTGGCACAACTGAGCTTGCTAATTTTCAGTAGTTGTTCCTACAGAAAAAGCACTGTATGGTTCTACAGGCCAGCTTTTTGAAGAGTAAGCATTTTATTAGCCCACCAGGTGCAACCTATTTTTCATCTGACAACACATTCACAAAACTAAGCCAAATCCTTCATTTTCAAACTACATTCCCAAATTCCCTGCCTAGCATAATTTGACAGAACGTCGTTGTAATCCCAGGACAACAGCAACTGCTTGGTGGGAAAGAAATTTGTTTGCTATTTCTGCTGGTTAGCAAAGATCTGAATCTAAATTTCCCACCATCCTTGAAAATGCCCTAGAAAATGCAGCTGGAAGTTCTGGAAGAGACTCCCAGTTTTTCTTGTAAGTGGTTTTCCATGTTGTATAAGTAATTAAATGTTCATGGTGCTGCTTCAGTGCTCAAAATCACTGGCAATGTTTCATGGCTGTTCATTTTATTAGCAGAAATAACAGAACAGCTTCCTACTGAGGTGCATCCTTGGCTTGTCTCGGAGCCTGCACCCAGCCAGCCCTGTCACATGGAATCAGCTAAACAGTGATGTACTGCTCCAATCATTGCCAGTCTAAATGACTGGATGAAGTACCTAATCACAGATATGATGTAAAAATAAAAGCTTTTATTTATGCTCTAAGCAGAGGGTACTGGGATTATGGCTGCCTTGCAGATCAGTGACAGAGCCCTGCCTCAGTGTGCAAACAAAAAGTATGTCTCCATGTGGATATTTCAATGTGACCACCAGGGCTGGTACAAATGGCTGGGCAATTCCAACACCACCAGTGACCACACCAGTACAGTTCCTGCCCTACCTCTCTTTCCCCACACCTAGCGAGAGGAAATTCACAGAATTACAAAATAGTTAGGGTTGGAAGGGACCTCTGGAGATGATCCAGTCCAACCCCCTCACCCAGGCAGGGTCATTTACAGCAGGTTACATAGGAACACATCCATGTGGGTTTTGAGTATCTCCAGGGAGGGAAACCCTGCATCTCCAGTGCAGCCTGTTCCAGGTTCTTCCACCTTCAATTTAAATGAAGTTCTTCCTTATATAGTGTCAGGGATATAGTTAATAATTCATGCCAATGAAAAATATATATGTGAATTAAAATTGCGATGCACAGGGAGTGGGGGGGTACATTCAATTCTAGGGTGACGAAACTGCGGACCAGGATGGATTAATATATGAAGAAAACCTCGGCTGCACAGGAGATGATCGTTCACGGTGACAGGATTACCGAGGACGGTGACATGATCACCGAGGATGCCCGGAGATGATGGCCCGGAAAGATACCCATCCGGGATAACCAGGGCTATCTGCATCTCCCACCTGAATACAGGATTCCGGGAATCAGAGGAGGAACATCCATCAATTCCCAGACGAGATTTTGTGCAGCTTGGAGTAAAGAAAGGAACCACCATGAATATGATAAACTCTAAGAAAAAACAAACAAACAAACAAACAAACAAACAAAGGGACTCTGCCGCGGGTTAGGAAAAAGGGTATATAAGCTGCCCTCTCGGAGCAGCTGGTGTGGACGGAGTGGTTCTGGTGCGATAGAGGCCAGACCATCGTTCACCCAGCCTTTCTCCCGGGAGATGTGTGCTGTCATTTTTGATTGTTGGCTGTCGGGACTGTAACACGGTCGCGAATAAATTTATTTTTATTTTAAATTACGATTTGGAACATTTTTATTTTTACCTATAACATATAGAAATGAAATTTCTCATGCTTATGGCCACTGGTCTTCCTCCTGTTGTTGGACACCACGGAAGAGTCTGACACCATCCTCCTGGCACCTACTTTTGAGATATTTACATGTATATTGCTGAGATTCCCTCTCAGTATTCTCTTCTCCAGAATAAATAGGCCCAGCTCCTGCAGTCTCTCCTCATAACAGAG
>VXBI01003623.1:156176-203847 GCA_013397375.1 Toxostoma redivivum
TAACAACAGGTGCATTAAGTCGAAGACAGTCACTCTGTTTCAGCACAGATTTTATTTGGATGCTTCCTATGTATAAGTATCATCAGGCCTGCATGCTCTGTGACCTGAGAGTCAGTCACACACAACCTTTCCTTGCGTGTTTTGAGTGGAAATAAAATCCAGGGTAGTTCTATGCCTCTTTAATGCCGTTCAGCATCTCTAGAATCACTCAGTTTGGAGGGACCGCTGAAGATCATCTAGTCCCTGTTCAAGCAGGGTTAGGTATAGCAAATTCCCCAGGCCCATGTCCACCTTGAAGTAATTTTGTAAAATAAAAAGTGGAAAATTCTGTCCTTACACAAATGTTGGTCACGGGGTTTGTTTTGGTTTTGTGGGGTTGTTGGTGTTTTGTTTTTTCGTTTTGGTGGGGTTTTTTGTTTGGTTTTTTCATAAACAAAGTTACAGTAAATTTGGAGGCAGAAAATTGTAAAACACATATTTGGCCTCTCTTTAATTATTTTAGATATTTGTTCTTTACTATAATACAAATAATTGTCAATGGAGTAAAGGCAGGTTAAGGGCAATATCAGGATACTCTTCCTAGCTCTACCAGTTTTAAGTTATGCTTCTTTTTCAGTCTTTCATTGGGTGTTTTTCATTGGAATTAGTATTTTGGGGGCAGAAGGGGACTTCTTTTTTTGGTATTTCTCTTCTTATTTAAGCTGAAAGATGGAGTTTTCTCTCTTGGCTTGTAATTTTGGCTCATAGAAATAAATTTCCCTCTCTGCTAACTTGCTGCTGTAGTTGGTAAAGAAGGTCTTCCATTATGTTTATTATTCCTATAGTTTTCAGACATAAAAGGAGACTTCTGGAATGGTACCAATTGTTTTATCAAGGGATATCAGTGATTGAATTAATTTTCACATCAAAGCGTCATTACAAAATGCACAGTTTTTTCTTGTGACACAGGGCGAGATCTGTAAGCTCTCTTCTGTGGATTGTTTTGTAGTAGTTTAACATGAGCAAATGTTTATGTTAGTTTGTTCAAGCCTTGCTTTCATTTATAGAACCCATTCTTGCCTTAAAAAGGCTTAAGATCTCTTAGGTATTTGTCTTATGTGTGTGTATGGGAAAAAAAGTTTGCAATTACCAAAAATAACGTACCCATATTACTTGCTATTTAAAGAGTAAAATTATTGTTGATGCTGATGGTCAAAACTGAGTTCTTCCTCAGATCTTAGTGTCTTATATTGTGTGGAAAATGTATAAACCTGGATTTGGATGAAGCTGCCTTGAAAGCAGTTTAAAGGGCATTAGTTATAAACCTCTTCTAATTATTAAAGAGAATGTATATCCAAAAGGCACTTTTTTTTTAAATTTTTAAGTCTCTTTAAATGCTGAGTAGAGAGCATTATAGCCTTAACACCTGCTTGTTGAAAGCAATTGATTTATCTTTTGTGTACAGATGAAGAAAATGATGCTTAGCTGAAGGTGAAGAGACATGGCTTTATTTTTCTGGTAGAGAAAGCTGGTATTTAAATGTGTCTGGATATTGGCCAGTGGCATGTAGGGAAGGTCTGTGTCACTGAAATTCTTCTACACCTTTTGAAGAATACAGTGAGTATGTAATGAAAACAGGTTGGTCTCTGTGCTTCAGAGATCTTTCTTTGTGGATCAGGATATTAGCTTACATTGCCAGCTCAGGTACCTGTGCCAGGCAGTGTGCATGAGTGACTATGCATGGAAATAGCTGTCTCTGTTGACTTTGATCAAAGCAGATGATTCTGGCAGAATTGGCTGCTGTGAGAAATATCTTCAAACAGGCCTAGCATAAATTGGTAGGGTTCATCTGACCATCCTTAGTTTGCTGGAAAGCTCAATTTGCATAAATTCCTATGGAGTTACTTAAATGGACTATTATTTCAAGGAATGAGTTTGTGTGAGGTGTGAAAAACAGAAAAGCCAAGATACAAATGAGCACTGTCTTAGGGATTGATGCCTGCTACTTGTGTCAGCATTTGTATGTGAGTTTGTGTGACTCTGATTTTGCACAATAAAAGGTAGTGGTATGGTTTGGAAGGCATTAATTGGTTTATGTATTCAAATGTTTGCAACAGTTCCATGCTAGGAGTTTTCCAGGGCTTGGTAGATACCAAGTATAGAGCTATAGCTGCTTGGATTGGTTGGAGACTTGATCTATTGTATGGCCCTCTCTTTCATTCACTTTTGTTTTCTAAGATTTTGGAAATGCATGAAAAGCAACAGCTGAAACAAGACATATTTTGTGTATGCTTTGTGTTTGGTGTGTGCCTTCATGATAGGAGGCAGGACTATCTTAGGCAACTATGTTTTGTGCCTGCCTTTCACAGTCGTGTAAGCCGTGCCAGTGTCACGTGTAAGGCAGTCCTTCGCTGGCTGGTGTAGCAAGAGTGCAATGAAATTAGGCCTGTGCTTGGAAAGGGAGTAGGTAATTCAGTGCATTCTTGATAGTGTGTTTCTAGCTCTTGGCACTGTATTAGGAAGTAATCTCTAATGACCACGCATCTTCTGTTTTTCAAAGGTGGGTTTGTTTGGGTTTTAAGTTTGTAAGCCTTTCACTTACCTCTACCTAGTGGTGCCTCTGATGGACATTTCAGCAAGTTTAGCCTGTTTTCTAATTTTCTTATCTGGATTATTGCTATTAGAGTGGAGTTAGACTGGAGTAGCTAGCTATTGGTATTCAAAATAACAGCTTATTGAAATAAAGAAATATCAATATCAGGTATCATAATTGATCACTTTATTAAGTTATTAATTTGCTGTTTACAAGCTTAACTAGACTCTTTTGTATAACAGATCTCCTCCTCCCCTTCTTGGTTCACCATTTGAAATGGGTATTCTAGGTAGTTCAGCTGTCCCTGGTGGTTTTTTCCTCGACTTTCACTGGACAGAATTATATTTCCAAGTTCTTCCCTATCTTTTTATTTTCTTTTTCATTTTAACTGTAAAACCTGAGACTATGAGTTACAGTGTATTGCCTATCAAAAGGAAGCTTTTTTTCTGCAGCTATATTTAAGAAATCTTGTCTACTTTGCAACCATGTTTTATTTTGCTTGGAAACGTTTTTTCTGGTGTTTGCTTTCAGAGACCAGTGTTTCTAATTCAGGCTAATGCTTTTTGTATTGAGTGGAAAACAATGTTATACAAATATAATTCCCCAAAGGATCATATCTCCTGTTTCCCATTCTTCATGTCTTTTATACAACTGTGTTATGTGCTGGTGATCAGGATTGACTCCATTAATGTTGGCCACCATCTGCTGTTACTGTTTATTCTTTTGTGAACATCTGTCTTCTAAAATATTAAAACATATAACCAAATAACTAGCTTTTCCTGTAATTTTATTACTTTTATTACTTACAAAATGTACTTACAAAGTACATTTAATAAGAAAGATGCATTGAATTTAAGGTCTGTCTTTAAATTAAATGTGTGGAAGAAGTATGACATGAAACACTGTTTATGAAATTATCACCAAGACTTTGTAGCAGCATTACAATTTCTAATGATTTTTTTTTTAATGCCTGGAGTTCAGCTAGTGAATCCCCTTTTCTAAAGGTGAAATACATTAATTCCAAAATCAAAACCAGTTACTCATATTATGGGTGTAATTCAGCAAAAAAATATTACAGAAGACTATGTTGAATAAGAGATGTATTTAAGAAATGATGTCAAAAATAACGTATCTTTTCTGTGATGCCAGTACCTTGATATATGTGTAAGATAGTGAAGAACTTATCATACCAAATCCAATTAATATTTCTCAGAACAGCACATTTATGAAGCAGTAGTAAAAGATGTACTATTTGCATACACAAAGCTCAAATATGTGCAGAGAACTCTTCAGGTGTACAGCAAGGGTTTTGCTTCAGAAGGTGAGGCAGCATGTTTCCTGTACTATATCAACACCGTGATTAGGATTTGTTCTCTTAACCCGTTAAGGAAAAATGAAATTAAATACATAATGAAAGACAAATGCTAGACTGAAGCAGTTATATGATTATACACTGTTTGGAAGTTAACTGTTTTGCACTCCATCTCAATCTGCACTCAATTTGTCACAAAAAATGTAGGAGAGAACTCGTCGTTTGTAGAAAAGAATCCTTCCTTTGTTTACGTAGGCTTGACTTGCAAATTTGCATAGCATTGCAGCTCCTATTGATTCTGCTTAGGATTTTAGTACCTGCAGTAGTAATCATGTTGGAGGGATAATAATGCTATGATTTGTTTACATTTTTGGGAAGAATTGATTGAAGAAAAGACACCATAAAGTTATATTTAATCAAATGGTAAATAAAATCCTTATTTATAGCCTGTTCAATTCAATTAAACTCCCCAAATTATCACATATTTATGAAAAGACATCACAGTCTATACAAAGAAGAGCATGGAGTTTATATATCTGATAGATTCACAGCTACCTTTTTCCTCCTCACTAGTCCCTAGTACCTGTCATTACAACTTTTTGCTTCTGTGAGTGCACACATACTTTCTTTGTGTATCATCTCAGTGATTAAGTCATGTTGCAGCAATGAGGGATAGTCTGAGTGCAGATGCTAAATTTCAACAAAGCATCAGTGTGTTGTTTTACAAGATTGTTGAACTAGCATTACTGATTAAAAGCAAATGTTCAGATACCTAGACTTTAAACAATGTAACAAAAAATGGAACAAAATATATGCTTATAAATAATTTTGTCCTGTTTAGTTATGTGTTTTGAGAATGGTCCTTTTAGAAAATTTGTGGAAAATATCATTACCTTTTAACCCTGATATTACATTCTGTTATAACTTTTATTCTCCTCTTTCACTGAAGTCCATCCTTCCTTTACCATTTTTTTTTTACATTGTTTTTCGCTTGGCTTTATTTCTAGTTTGCTTTAATGTGATTCCTGTGTTATTTGTTTCATTGCTACAGAGGTTGTGTGCAGGGTAATTCAGTGCCCTGATCTTTCACTTTTTCCTTAATAATAGAAAGGCTATCTGTTTAAGTGTTCACTATTTCAGCATCCAAGTTATCAGTTTTATTCAAGAAGAAAAGACAGGAATGAAACATTAACTTCCCGAGGTTGTTGAGGTCTAATATTTGATAAGCCAACCAGAAGCTGAGGGAGGAGTAGATACCCATCTTGTCTGGGACACAAGCATTTATCCATGTATTTGAATGTCATAAAATTAGCAGTGCTGTTCATGACAATGCATCTGTTCATCTTATGTCAAGTTAATTTTTACGTGACATGACTTTGAGCCCAAATGAAACATTAGGTTATATTTGTAGCTCCTAATTAGATGACTATCATGTGTATGTATTAAAATACCTCTACTCAGTTGTTCTAAATTCTGGATAACCGTACATTGGCTGTTTGGTTGGTTGGGGGTTTTGTGGTTTTTTGGGGTTTTTGAGGGGGGGAAGTTGCTTTTTGTTTTTTGGTGGGTTTTGGTGGTTTTTGTTTTGTTTTGGTTTTGTTTTGGTTCGCTTTTTAAACATTTTTCTCACTGTAAATGCTGTGTGTTTTCAAAAAGAACATCCTTTTACCATCAAATTTCTGGCTTATAAAGCAGGTTAAATAAAACAAGATTAAAATGAACAACTGTTTTGCAGCCCTATTAATATTTGCTTTAGAAAGAAATCTTGAAAATACATTGTGTTAGCACTGATTATACTTCTATAGATTTTGAGCCGATGTAAGTCTGAAGTTCAGAAAAGAATAGTTTAAAGGCAGTGTATGTTGTTCGTATTTTATAATGACTTGTAATTTTAGAGAGTGAATTTTATTGCCTATGTGCTCAGCTGATTTACTGCATAGAGGGGTAACATTGCCTGCACACAAGGGGGCATGCTAAATCCTCTAGAATATAATTACAGAAAACCTTTTCAATTAGACTAAATTAGTATCCGTAGAGAAAATAATGAAAGCACACTTTGAATGTAGTACTGTCTTTAATGTTGACAAATGTTTTGTATTGATATTTTATGTATGTGCTAGAAAACTTAACTAATTGTATTTTTAAGTCCTTTTGGTTTAGTTTAGTAAATATTGTGAAATTCTGTGGCTGAAGATTATTACTGTTGTTTAAAGTGTCTTAAGGAAAATAAAATGTTCTGGCCTTCTCTTGAAAGTGTAGAGAACACTGTTTCCTGGAGTATATTTTGGTATTCTTATATGTGAAATTGTATATTTTTGTTCTTATTCTTTATTTTCTCATTTGCTTTTCATTTAGTGTTTCAGTTCAGTAACAAAGAAAAGCAGCTCTACAGAATACAAAAACCAATCACTTTTTCCAGTTTTAGAAAATTAGCACAGTGTAATGCTTGAAATGCATGGAGGATAGTTGTATTTGCAAGACAGCTTAATATTTTTTTCTTTTCTCCATGTCCCTCTAGGGAGAAGCTGCCTGCATCTGCTGTACACACCCAGTCAGGACCTAGGGTATAGCAGGTAATCTTCCCTAATTGCCTCATCCCAAGGCTGGCCTCTCCTCCCTACAATTGTGTGCATAGGATAGTACTCATATTTTATCAAAGGTGTCAGTATTATAATATAAATATTTGCAAATTAAAAATGTACTTGTGCAAAACAGATTTTGAACGTTAGTTCAGTGTTAGATTTTTCTCCACCAAGTCACCTTATTTCTTTTCTCTATCACCAATAATTACTTGACATACTAGCAGTCATGAGGTTTTGGTAGTCAGAAAAAAATCCAGGGAACATCAAGTTCAGTCCACAGCATTACATACAGACATCATAGGTGCATTGGTTATGCTGTGTGAATTTACTGAGCTATTTCAGTGAAAGAGATGCCAGCTTGTTGCCCTGGTACGTTTGTGGAAGTGCTGAAAGATTGTTAAAAATTAAAAGGAAGGTTTTTCTCAGCTTGCCTTGTAGGACAGCCCTGAAAGAGCTGTTTCTGGCAGCTAGAAAGCCACTGAGATAGGGAGATACTTGCTATGTTTTTGTGCTTTGTGTGAAAATAGTTTAGGGAACTGTATGGACAGTTTCTTGCCCTGAGTCTTTCACTTAATGATAGTAGCTTGATAGCATGCCCTGAATTCCTGCAAAAAAGATATAGCAAGTCTTTGGGGAGTCTGAGTTCCCCTCTGCACTGACTTTGAGAACTATATAAAAATATAGTAGAAATTGTCTTTGGATAGCAAAGTCTGTGATGAGGTGTACAACTGTGAAATAATGTCACAACGGAGTATCTGTTTTCTTAAAGCACTTAGAACCTGCCTATCATGGTGAGTGTCACTGAAATGACAGGGAGAGAACTGACACTAGCATTTCATCTTCCGATATCTATTCCTTATCTAGGAAGCAAATAGAAAGGACTTAATTGGGCTAAGAGTGCATGACTTTGGTTCAATGGTCATAGCAAAACAGAGAATGCATGTCAGTGTAACTTTGTCATGAATTTCTGCCTATTGTTGCAACAAATGTTGGTGCATTTTAATATTTTTGTGCCTTTATAGGTATTTATGTATTTTCCAGTGAAAAGATGTTTTGTTCTCTGTAAGGTGCTATTCTGAGTGTTGTGAGTCTCCAGCTACAGAAATGTAATTATATACCTTAAGTATTTAATTACAGGTTTAGAAAATCTTCATGAGCAATCTCCAAGCAATACTTGGAATGCACTCCTTGTAAATTGGCTTGTTTTCTTGTAAGTGGTGATACAAGAGTGGTTGTAATTTGGAAAATATATTAATTTCTAGACAAGCACTGTATATAGGAATTTATTACTCTAAAAATTTAAGACTTATGAGGTGATTTAGACTTACTCTTTTTATTTAAAAATCCCAGCAGAAATATATCACTATCTTTTGATACATTGGTTGTTTCTGTCGGTTTATAAAAGCTGTCTATAAATACTTTCATTTGAGTTCTTATCTGAAAAATACAGCCATTGGTTCTTGACAGCAAATCCTGAAGCAAGCAGATGCCATTCTAGCCTGATGCCATTGTGTAGAGATGCAGTCACCCTTTAATAAAGGCAGCTGAACTTTAAATAGATTTAGAATCAGTGCACTTCAGAAATGGTTGTGAGATGATTTTCTTTCTTTTTTTTTTCTTTTTAGAATGCAAGAAGTGGAGAAACTACAATTTTGATATTCTAATCTTACTGAAAATTATTTTGGCACTAGGAGGCTGAATATCTGAATATTGACCTTCTGGAATCATTACATATCAGAATTGTCTAAGGTTTTGTAAAGCTGTTGCCCAACAGGTGAACATGGAGACACAGCTAGACCCCATGAAGGATGACTTACCCTTAATGGCAAACACTAGCTACATGCTTGTAAAGCACTATGTATTGGACTTGGATGTGGATTTTAAAAGTAAAGTTATTGAAGGCAGTATAGTTTTGTTCTTTGAGACTGGGAGTCAGTACAGGAAAACCAGCAGTGCTGGTGAGGAGTCCTGCCAGTCACAGTTTGATGAAACCTGTAAAATGAGGGCATCTGAACCCTGCCACATTCCTATGATAAATGTGAGTACCTGTTCATCTAAAATGGAATGTAATGATTTTGCTGTCAGTGGTAAAGAACAGGAAGCTACTTCTGAGGAAAATAGTAACCATAGCAACAATGAACAGGCTTCTGGGATTTCTAGTTCAAAGGACTGCTGTAACATAGAGAATCATGGAAACAAGGATTTTCTGCTGGTGTTGGATTGCTGTGATTTATCTGTGCTAAAGGTTGAAGAGGTAGATGTTACTGCTGTGTCAGGCATTGAAAAATTTACAAGGTCTGCCAAGGTAACAGGTGTTTCAAAGGAGCTGGAAAATCTCAGGAATCAGATTGTACATGAACTTGTGACTTTACCTGCAGATCGCTGGAAGGAACAGCTATCCTGTTTTATTCACTGTAGCCAGGCACCTGGCTGTGGGGAACTTCTTTTTAGTACTGGCACCTGGAGCTTGGAGATAAGGAAATCAGGAATTCAGACTCCAGCAGACTTTCCTCATGCAATAAGAATATGGTACAAAACCAAACCAGAAGGAAGATCTGTTACATGGACCACAGACCAGAGTGGCAGGTATGTACTGCTGAAAGCTTTGTATGCAATAAATTTAAATATGTGCAAGAATGGAGAATCGTATAATTGCTGAGCAGCTGTGAAGACAATGAGTACACTCTTGCACAGTTTCCATTTCATCCTTGGTTTGAATCCTTTTGCTGTCCTGTAGAAGAACAGAGTCTCCCTACTCATGAAACCTTAATGGACTTGAAAGATCTCAGGCCTGTCTTAGTGATTGTGTTTGCTCTTTCTGAGTCGGAGTAAATAACTTGTGTGTATTTCAATAAGTGTGTGCAGGGAATGGGAAATTATCACTTAGGGAAAGAAAAAGTATGGGTGACAGGTTACTTTGTGCTCTTTTTCCTTCCTGGCTTACACAGCATAAAGTTCAATATACATTACATTTAATAGAACTACTTCACAATTAGTTCTTTATCAATATTGTAATCAACTTAGAGATACAGTCTATTCCGGTTTAGTCTCTCATAATCAATTTTCAAAATCTCCTTCATCTATAATGTTAAGAACTGCAAACTGAAAGAAGAATTGGCATTATATCTAGTGTTAGTGAAAAGGACATGGTATTGTACTGAAATCTTCAATGTAAGCCTTTTATAGAAGGGAAGCTGCAATCCAGTCTTGACTTCTACAACTGTAATTGTTTTATTGCAATGTTGAAAGGTGGATTTTAATGGCTGTTATTTCTTTATGATGTCTAAAAGCAGGAACAAAGTTGGAAGATAAGGAACTAATTTGACCTAATTGAATACTTCCTTTTCTTTCCCAATCAGTTAGGTAAAAGGTTATTTATTACCTTTTATTTCAGTTATATTCATATAAATTGAGTCTTTTCAGTAGCATCTATGTTGGTGAGGAAAATGAGGCCTTTTGATTGTATTTGCGGTGGTTAGGGAATTCTGCTACCAATCTGTAAGCACCATCAAGTCCAGAAATGTCTCAATCCTGTTCATTATTTCTTTCCCTTCCTTTCCTCATTCTCTGAGGAGTTATTTTTGGTATGAGTTTAGGAAATGTAACTGTGGAGATAAGACAAAGGACTCTGCAAGATTCAATATGAATCAAGCAAAAGCCGTTTATTGTGCCTCTAAACATTGTTTATATTTACTTCTTATCTTTGATTATGCAGTCATGCATTATTTTATTGGTTGCTCCACTTTGTCCACGCGTCTTTTGATTGGTAGCTCAGTATTGTCCATGAAGCAAGAACACACCTTTTTTTCTTCATCTAACTGGTTGATGCTATAAGCATCATTTTAGTCAGGTTGACACCCCTATGTTCTGTCAGCAACTTTCTGCTTCTTCTTTCTTCTTGCACCATCTGCTTTTTTATCCACAGAGATTACCTATTTCAGAAGGTTTAGGCTGGTTCGCTTAGTACATGTCCATTTTCCTGTAAATATGATCCTACATGTAACTCTGTATAGTACCCTTTTATCTGAAAATTCTGAATTTTGACTGCATGCCAAGGTAGAGCAATTGTCCACGATCACATATCTGTGTCTACCTGCCCTACTAAGTAATGTTAGCAACACTCAGCTGGTATAGGACTCCTCCTCTGTGTGTTTTGAGCATTTGAATGTTTCTTTTAAGCATCTAAATCATGAACAGTTTTGACTCTTTATAACCTTTTCACTGCAAAGCATTGTTTTTTTACTTTAGTGACATTTCATGGCAGTTGTACACAAATAGATGGAATTTTATGGATCAATAACGGAGTAGAAAAAGCAGACTTGACATGGATCCAGCAGTTTGATGGTATGAAATAATAAAAACTGATTTATTTTCTGGCCTGTGTAGGGTATTCAAAAAACTAATGCTTGTTAGAAAATAAGTTTTCATAGCAGTCATTAGAATCTTTCTTGGTATCTTTTTAAAATCATGTGATGAGCCCATAAATATAGTGGTAAATCTCATATTGTCATAGGAGGATTCTTCAAATTGTTCCAAATTATGTATCTTTTCAGATGTCAAATTCTTTGCCAAAGGACTCTATATTGTGGTTCCCTGAAGAAAAGTAAATAACAAAGTACACACATTGTGTAACCACTTCAATGTTTACTGTAATTTAACACTAGTACAGTGTTTTGAAATTTAGTCCCTACACACTTTTATCAAGACTTCTATTTTATTTGTTTTAAAGAATGATGTATTATAATACATGAAAAACCAAGTTGAAACAAAGCTTTGTGGGATGAGTTTAGACAAGGTCTGATGCGTGTACACAAACATTGTCACAGCAGGACACACTTCCGTTTGTAGTAGAGAGCTGAACACATCGAATTTCAGCATTTCCCTGAGTCTGAGCTTTTGGAGCCAAGCAAAAAAGCAACCACAGGACTGACTTGTGCTGATGGAAAGAAGGAAGGAGGGAAACTATAAAGGAAAGACCAGGAAGCCTAGCAAAATACACTTCATGAAAGGGACACTTTTGACCTCTCTAAACTTGGGTACTAGTTCCTTCTATCACTGGTATGATGACACAGGTGTGTGTACAGCTGGATCATAAGGCATATTAGGGAGCTAATGTAATTGAAAATAAGTTGAGGGGGAAAGAGAATAGAAGAGACTAAGATGTGTTTGGAAAATACTACTGAGGTTAGTTGGAAGGTAGAGTTATTTACTACAAATTTGAAAATGTGTCATGAAAATAGAGATTTGTTTTCCAGTGGCATGAATTGTTCTGTGCACTTGGAAGCTGGAAATGCAGGAAGGGAATAAAGAATTTGGTTTTCTTCATAGCCAAGGTAGAATAAGATAGTCCGGCACCCTGGTAGGTCACAGACCAAATCCTAAGAGGCTATCCTCAACTGTGGGGAATCTGCTATTACTTTGTTTAATTTTGTTTCCAGTAATGGGAACATGGGAATATAAATATTTGAGAAATTAATGAAGCATTTTGAAGTTCATTGGACTATTCATGTGATATGCAGTGACTTCTATAGACTGACAAATTATATTAATAGAATGGCGAAGTAAAACAAACAAACAAAACAAAGCACAAAAAAACCACAAAACCCCCAAAAGCAAGCACAAAAAAACCAAAAAACAAAACAAAACAAACCATAAAAAACCACATAAAAACCACACACACACAAAGTAGGTAAACCTTGAGTACAAAATAAATGGATTTGATATTCCTGAAATGTGGAAGGCAACAAACAAATATTTGTAAAAAATTTAAATTATCTCTTCTGAGTTACTTGTCCTAACTAAAAGGAAGACAATGAGAAACATGAGTGTTATTGACTGGTGGTTTTTTCAACAGTAAAATGTAAACAAGAATACCTGCTCTTATGAAATCTGATGACAGTCACTGGCACCTTGCAGATGTGTAAACAGATAAGGTAGAGTAAAAAAGTTCTTGTTATTTAGATGCCAGAAAATCCTGCTGCTTCAACAATGTAATTAAGAGTAAGGAAGATCTGCAAACAACAGTGCTTGTACAGGGATTGGCCTTGGAGTTGAAGGAGGGTGCCCCCTAACATTCTTAAATGGAGACAGCCTTTTCAGAAATAGGGAATGTAATTTTTAAAATGCAGAAAAGGGATAGTGTTTCTGTGTTGGGCATTTTCCTTAATGAAGCCTCAGACATTAGGCAAAGCAGGTTGACATGGGTGAGCCTTAGATTATGTTTTAGGTGTTTGATGGCAGGTATCTCAAGGCCTGCAGATTCCTGTTTAGAGAATAGATTATCAACTGAACATTTATTATTAGCTTGAAGATAGTGTTAATTCATTATTATCAGGGATAGGCTTACATGGGAGAGGGTGATCTGCCAAGAGCTGGTTTGAACTGATTTTGTTGTGTTGTAAAGATATGTGGACTACTGATGAGTTACAATTGCATGAATCAAATTTTCATCAGAGAGATTACTGAACAACAGACAGTCCCTAGTCTCCTCTTGGGACAAAACCAAATGTTACCGCAACTAATACTTGATTACTCCGGTAGTCTGGATGGCTGTTCTCTTGGGAATATTTACCCATATTTTTCATGGTCTTCCTTTTAGTTAGGACAGCTGATTCAGAGTTCAAAATTTAAACTTCTCACAAATATTTGTTTGTTACCTTCTACATTTCGAGGAACATCAAATCCATTCATTTTGTACTCAGGGTTTTCCTGGGGTTTTTTTTTATTTATTTTTGTTTTTTGTTTACTTGTCATAAAGTTGTCCAGAGGCATGACCAGAGATGTCACTCCTGTGTTTTGTGAGTATTTTGTGGATGCTTGTTCTTCCAGTGTAACAAGTAATTAGATAAATATTCTGAGTTCTCTGCTTGTCTTTCTTTTCCTGCATGAAATTTTCTTAACACTTGGAACCTATCTTGGTAATGATTATGGTTGGCATAAATATTACATAAGTAGATGATTTGAGTATTACAAAACCATTAAAAGTTAAATATTAGGGAGGAGAGAATGGGAAGTAGAAAGAGGAAAGGAACTGTGAAGTTTCTTTTTAGGATAAATGAGATAAATTATTAAAATATGGGCAAATATGGGTATCAATTGACAAAAGCAGTCTAAACCTAATTATTCTTTGCTATTCTGTCATGTGCTTAGCTGGTTATTTTACTTGATCAAATGAAGAAGCTGATCTGTATTAGGATAAGAATTCTATTTCTGGTTCTCTTATGTGCTGGAATTGTGCTACCTGGCCCCAAAGAAAGATAATTATCAGGTGCAGTGGATATCCTAAAGTAATACTGCACTATTACCAATGCTCTAAAAAGAAATTATCACTGTAAAAGAAGTATAACAAATATCTAATTAAGGGCTGATATGATTTAGAACTTATATGTTTCATTACTATTTTTTTAGCAGACTGACATAATTGGGCATATTAAGGTATGAAATAATGAAGTTAATAAGTATACCTGGACAAAAATAGTGTTAAAATGAGTGAGGAGTGGAAAGAAGTCCTAGTTCTGAAGAACAGATTATGTACTTGACCAGTTTTTCTCCACTTATTTAACTCACTTTCTACTTGGGCCAGTCCATGGCAAATCTTTGGGAAAATGTGTGTAGCAGTAATCACTAATCCCACCTTTTCTCTACTAGGATCTCTTTTTATAAGCCTGAGTATTTTGATAAATACTCATGAATGAGATGTCACCTTTTCATGCCTTCCCAGCACATATGTGTTTTAGAGTAAATAATAAGCCCAGTAGTGCTTGATTACCATTACTAGGAGAAAGCAGATCTTCCTGGAAAGTAAAAACAGGTTCTTCATTTTTCCTGTGAGCTCACTGCCATGCACTCTTTGTTTTTATGGGAGAAAAGCCAGTTATTTTATGTATATCAGAGTTGGTTACAGATTCAGTTTTAGGAGTTTAATTCCAACTAAATTAATGAAAAATCCATGCAGATTAGTGGTCTATCACATTTAGCTGTACACTATGTTTTACTGTTTAAAACATAATCAGCTGGCTTTCACTTCACTGCAGTTACCTGAACTTCATTGATGTCTAGGTCTGACTCTGTTCACTCTAGTACATGATGGGGGGAGTTAGATTATTTTCTTTTTTGCTTGTGTGTGTTAAAAATGTGCCTACTTAAACTGCAGTTTTCATCCCTGTTTTGGTGAAAGAGCCACCAGCAAGTTAGAAAGAGCTAATGAAAGACCGTGTTACCTTCCCAGCTATACCTAAGTGGCTAATAAGAAATTTACTAGCATGAAATACTGCAGCTGAAATTGGAAAGGGGTAGTAGCCTGTGAGTTCTGTTGGGGAGAGGGTTGGGGTAACTACAAAAACAGCAGTATTTCAAGGAAGATTGCAATGTAAGAAGTGAGAAGGAAGCTGAAGCTGATAGGATAGAAATTAATTCTTCTGATTATATGCCCTATTCTTGAAATTCCCAAAGACAGGTGAGCCTGTGTGCATTACCTTTAAGATTCAATGTAAAAATGTCAAGATTTATTGAGGCTTTGACTAAGGAAGACTCATAACTAAATCTACTGCTGAGTTTGCATGAGCCTCCCGATTGCCAATGCAGGAGACTGGATTCATGATAGTGAAAGCACTACAGGGATGATAGCAGGGAGGTGTCACAGGTGTTGGTGAAGTCCTGCAGTGGCATTGTCAGAAGATACTCAGAAGCCTTCTTTGACCTTATGGGTTTAACTGGAAGCTATTGTATGAGGCTGGAAGACTCAAGTAAAAGCAGAAGAGAGAAAAGACTGTAGTTAATATTTTCTAGTTTGAAGGTATTGTAACAATCTTGCTTTTCTTGTCATAAGTGACTTAGATTGTACTTTGGTTCATGTCATACAGGTCTGAAACCTGCGGAGCTGAGGTTAAAGAAACCACCTCAGTACAACAGTGTCTTTGATTTTTTTATATAGAACTTAATTCAGTCTTTCTTATTGAAATTCCAACTTCAATCTCTTTTCCTTCCATCTAGGCCATGTGTTTATACAATGGGATCACCAATAAACAACAGAGCCCTCTTCCCATGCCAGGAACCACCCATTGCCTTGTCAACATGGCAAGCCTCAGTCCGAGCAGCTGCAGGTTTTGTTGTGTTAATGAGTGGTGAAAACTCAGCAGAACCAGTCCAGCTTCGAGAAGGTGAAATATATTTTTCAAGGCAAATTATTTTCAATACTTTTTTAATTAGAAATCAGACTTAGTAAATACATGATTTGTGAAAGAATGACGTTCCTAACCTTAAAAACACTTCCATGTCTCTCTGTAATCTCCATGTCATTTCTGTGGAAAAGTTACCTGCTCAAGCCCTCAGGATAATTTCACAAGTATTCGAAGTATCTACGTTTCTTAATTTCACTGTGTTGTTTACCTTTTCCCCCTCTGTGTTTCCAAACCTAGATTTCACTTTTTCATAAATTGGCTTTATTTTAATCACAGTGTACTCGAGTTTTGTAGATGAAGTACCTTATCAGGCTCTCAAAAACTTCAGGCCTTGGTAGATAATTATCTTTCAGTTACAGTTCTCCAGTCCGAATGTACTTTAGCATGTGATTAGAGGCAGCCATTGTGTCATATCTGTTGCCTGGAATACATGGAATAGCTGAAGAGTATCAAAGCAGTGCCCGGAAAATCTGATCTCTGTGAGGGTTTTTCACATTGATAAAACAAACTTTTTTCAACAATAAGCAAACAAGCATTTCTTCTGTGTTGGTTATTCTTTATAATCTAAACTTCTTTTTGCACAGAGAGAAAGTTTTTAAGGCTTGTGTAAGTTCTACATGTAATGAAGTGTATTTTGTTCTTTGTGTTTTTTGTTTTGTATTTTGTGAGTTTTGATATAATCTGTCAAACTGGGTCAGTATTTTCTAGTGTGAGTAGTTCTGATGAGAAGTAGCATATAAGAAAAGGTTAGATTTAAGCTTTTCTGGGGAAAGTATCTCTTGTTCTCCTTTAAATAGGCAGGTTTATTCTTGAGAATAAAAAAGAGAAAGTTTCCTTTATTTGAGAATCAATCAATTTTCATGGAATTGTCTGGTGATATTAGGCCTCTTATGAGGCCTCTTGACTTCAGACTAGGGTGACAGCTTTTTCATCAGTGTTTAACTAGTTTAATGAGAGACTCTCATTTCTTGCTTATATACAGCTGGAAATTAAGAACCAGCAAGCTGTATGGAATTGTAAAAATTTACAAAACTAATACAGAGGCAAAAAGGGAAAGGAGTAATATTCTGAGGAATGTTTTAAAATCCAAGTAAACCCAAGATTTAACTGCTAATCTGAAGCCTTGAATAAATTCTTAATGAATTCAGGAATACAAATTCATGAATGTAATTAATAGGACTTTTAAGAGTTAAAAAGTCTGAAAGGCTTTGTTGTTTTAAATAACCTGTCCACATAGATCTTGTTGTTTGGCAATTCTGGAAGGTATATGAAATGTATCCAACTTAAAATTTTGTCTTTACACACCAGAAAGCCTTTCAGGTAGCTTCAATTTAAATAAGTTCGCCAAGTTGTTGATGTACAGTATGCTATTTCTGTGCTGCATATTTATAAAATCATACCTAACTGGCAGAATAAATATATTTTTTTAAAATGCAATTTATTGGAAAGAATTAGCATTTTGGTAAGCAGTTGTGAATAAATTTATTCTGAATAGAATTACGAGTTAGTGGAATATTTTTTTCCTTTGAAAGTCATATTTAAAACCAGTGTGCAGGCAGACAGTAAGTGCAAGCAAAGTTGATTCCTTCCAGGTTTTAGAGATCTGCATTTGTTTCACAGACACACGTCTTTACATGTACGGATGCAGTAATCCAGTGCATACCTGGGCTAGGGGTATTCCCATATGCAGATTCCTCTTTACCACTTGTATTTGCAGGTTTTGGCAAGAGTGTGTTTCCTCACGTATGTGCCATTTTTGCATTCTGTCTCCTTCAAAACTGTGGTTGATCCTGTCATTTGAAATAGAGGGAGGCCATGTTTGTTTGAAAATATTGACAGAATACTTACACAAATAGAAATGTAACTATTTGAGTATGACCAAAAGTGCTTAAAGTACCTTGCATTCTTTATGGAGTACTTAGAGGAGTTGATCAGAAAAATACAATTAATAATGCCCTTTGGGAGAAAGCTTGACAGCGAGCACTACATGTGAGTGTAATGTGAGCCATTTTAAACATTAGATTTATTTTTCTACACTTGTCAGTTTTACTTTCCTTCAGCACATTAGTATAACACATAGAAGCTGCAAATGTATTTAGTCACAAAAATCTTTGTATTTGTTCAATTAATATTCAAGAAGTAGATATTCAGCCATTAAGTGTGAAATAGACTGGCTTGTTTTTTGTGTGGTTACTCTACTACTGTGTAATCCTTGATCTTGTTTTGACATCTGCACTGTAAGTGAGGAGTATACTGGTACTGAGAAAAAAGAGAGTGCTAGGAGAGCCACTGCTCCTGTGATGTAGTTAGCAGCAACAACAATTGCCTTTGCTTGTGCTCCTCACTTTCCACAAGGTAAAACAAAAGAGTGCAGTACTTGTGTTGATTTATCTCGAGCATGTATCAGGGACTACAACAGGGTAGTTGAGAGCTTGTCATGCACTACTTATCCCTCTGAGCCAGTGCTGAACTAAAGCTCTGGCATGAATGTGAGGCAGCTCTTACATGTGGGGAGTTCTGTTTTTCAGACAAGATCAAAAATTCCCTACAAGTAAAAAAAGAGTTTCAGAAAGCTGGAGGGTTCTTAATCCTGGTGGTCCAGCCAAAGAGTAGTTTTTACATGACTACTTACATAGCTGCACGTTTATATATTAGCACTAGCTCTTACCTTGTATATCTCTTGCTGTGTGTGGTTGTCTCTCCTTTTCCGTAGATGTAGTTAAACTTTTTGGGTTTTAGTAAATAGTAAACACCAACTGTGTTTTGTGATGTTTGTGTTAGTGCAAACTATTTGACAAAAATATTGGTAAGTAAAAATGCTCATTATGTTCTTGCATGTGGGATTAACAGATATAGCTTTGGCATTTTTTTCAGTTATAATGAACTTTACAGGACTCAAACAATTTTAGTGATTTCAAAGATAGCTGAATACATTAAAAATTCTAGGAAGTAATTACGTCATTCATCATTATTATTTCAAGTAAGAGAAATAAACGGTCTTTAAATTGTTCTTTTGCACAATTATAAATAGATCACAATTTCCTGCTCTTGTTAAACATTTGCATGGAAAGTTTTTCACTTTCTACTCATAGAATAGGTGATTGTTGCTGCATCAACAATTATTAGTGCACTTATGACACAATAGATATGCTTTGCAGAACTGAAGAAAAATTTTTCAGAATTATGGGTGGAGAAAATAACAAAATGTTTTGAAAATATTATAATTGCCTAAAAATAATTAGGTGTAGGAATCAAGTTGTTTTAAAATTACATTATAAGCAGAAGGACTGGGGTGATCTATTTTCCCCATGGACTAACCCCAGCCCAAGCTCTTGTTTTTCCCAATGTGTTCTTGCTTAGTCTGAAGATGTTTTCGTGGTATGAAATGCTGTGTTTGGTAAGGAAAGCTGTATCCCCATTTCAGCTGCACTGATTTCTGTTGTCCTAGAGATGGAGCTGTCTCCAAAGTTGACACTGAAAAGCACAGCACAGCCAGAGGATGGGGAGAGCAGCAAAAAGGATTTGAATGAAGCTTGTGATCCCAATCTATGTGCTGGGATAGATCATAGGATACAGATGAAGGAAAACAAAACAGAGCCCACTGACTTGAACAAGTGAAAGGAAGGAAGTGAAATTATGGGAGAGGTCAGGCTGGGAGACAATCTTACCAGTAGTGAGAGAAGATGCAAGGTCAATGAGTTAATTAAACTGTCTTTGAAACATTGCTTCATGGTTCTCTCCAGAGAGAACTTCAACGAACAAAAAGAACTTTTCAGGCACTGATCAGCAAATGCACTATTTTCCAGCCTGAAGGATTCTATAGTTCTATAGCGAGACTCACTTGTCATGCCCATGCATGTGATTTCATCAACAACTGTAGGATAAATATATAGGTATTCTACATAGTTCTTTGAGTGTGGATGCAGAAGGCATCAAAAACCACTGCAGGAAATGGACTGAGCCCTGGGTAGATATGCAGAGACGTTACAAAACTTGGATCTTGTTCTGGGAGGATCCATAGTTCACATGATTTCTAAAATCCTTGCAAAGTAAAAGGGACTTCGGTACCTTCAGTCTTTTTGCATCAGGTCAGCTCTAAATAGCATGTGTTCGTTGCTAATTTGTATAAATTTCTGAATGCAGTACATGCTGTTCTTCTCTCTGGACTGCTAATCTGATTGCCATTCCTTTTAGACATTATGTTCAAGCTGTTTGTGGAGTGTTTTTTAGACAAAAAAAACCCTCTTGCTTGCTCTAGCCTGTCTTACTAAACTTGTGTCTCACTGTAACCCTCTCTGATTTTTTTTTGCCGAGCACAGGCCAACACCCTTTCCTTTTAGACAATCTCACAGTTGTGAGAGCCTTCTCCTTAATACCTTGTGCTATTGGGAACAGTTTTTTGTAACTGCTTTTTGACTTCCATGCTTTTTTCAGAACATAGTTGAAAACATGACAATTTTTTGATTACAATTTTCTCTGATGTTGTTTAATTCTTAAGATTTTACAGCTGACATAACTACATGGAGCATTTCTTAATGCTTTATAGCACTTGGATGCAGCACTAAGTGCAGAACCTATGAACCTTGTCCTGTATGTATGTAAGTTAATGGCAAAGTTGTTATTAACTACAGTGTGTGCAGGCTTGGGCCTCTAGCACAGTGTCTGTCAATGAAACTCTGGACATCAGGAATTTGGTATGCTGAAATAATATATTGTTGCTGCCCTGGATGACCTTTTTCTCTCAAGGTGGCATTCGTTTGTCTTGGCTTACTTGCAGTTTTGTTAAGTTAATAATAATAATTTTTAAAAAGAGGCAGAGTAAAATTTGGCAAAGCTATCCTCCTTATTCTTAATGTGTTTGGAGCAAATAAGTCCATTCTGCTTACGTACTGACAGGAGGCTAGGAAAATTACAGGAAAATATGTTCACCTGACAATACTGACAAAAGATTTTTGATGGTGGATGTTGCCTAAAGTGGAATGGGGTGAAGGAGAATAAGTGGTTTCCAGTGCATATAAGAGGCAAAGACTTTTTCTGCCTCTCAGAAGACTTCACAAATGGCATTGTTTTTTCATACAAAAATAGAAGGTGGAAAACTTGTTGAGGCTAAATAAAAGATTTTTTTCTTTGTCCTTCCTTTGGACAGCTTGACCTACTTTGGCCATTAAGGTCGGAAATCAAGTGATGCTTTGCAGCAGTTGTCTATTTCCTTTCCTCTGTGCCTTGTGGTCTCCACTTAGTTGTGGTTTTTCCTTTTTTTTCTCTTTTGGTAGTGTTCCATAGCCCTAATCATACTTTTGCAAAAAAACAAGTGCTAAGGTTCTCTCAAAATAAATGAAGTTTGTATGTTTCCACCGTTGCTCTAGCTACAGTCGTTTGCACATGATTCATCAGATTGTAACTCATGTTGGCTTCTTTTCAAAAGAATTAATCTATTAGTATGGTGTAGTAACTGTATTATGACCATAAATTAATATGTGGATGTGATTCTTATACTATACATATTTTAAAGGGACAAACAGAAAAATCTAAGCAACATTTTTATTAATGAAAAGTATGTTGTTCTAAAACATCCTCCACCTCATAAAAATGTGTTTGTAAATACAGTAATTCTATACCATACTCCTTGTCTCATCATATTGTCTTCCCAAAATGATAAAACTTAGCATATTTTTACCTCCTAATAGATTCTCATCTTGTTTTAGGACCTTCATGGGGTAACATGACCAAATTGCTGACTTAAGTAGTATCTCATCTAAGTCTAAGCTTTGATTTCATACTGCTTGTTTGACATATTATGTACCTCAAATAGCTGGGTCAAATCCACAAGCATTTGTGTTATTTGTTAAAACTTGCTATCAGTTTGGTACTGCCCAGAATACAAAGGAAAGGTTTTGGGTTGTGTGAGATAGTATTATCTTATGATTTTGTCTTGTTTGTGTATCTTGAAAAGATATAGTTGAAAGAGATTAATTTTAATATAATGTATGTATGTGTATGTTTTTAAAGGTGTTACTAGATTTCATGTCTGATGTAGTTCTTGGGCAGTAACAGTACAATCACGTTAAGTTGCCTTAACAACATCCCACTTATGTATGATTTATTTACAGGTAAAGACATCAGCAATTAGAGCAAAGTTGCAGATGCAAGTAAACAGTACTTATAACACAGAATCTATGGTGGTTGCATAAAACTGTTCTTATATGTATCAAGGCAATTACTTTTATTACCTCCACAAAAATACCAGGATGTTAGGTGGGAGGTTTGGCCCAAAATCTCAAGTACATGGAAATGTCAAGTACCTAATGTGTGCTGTAAGGTTCATGAGTCAGTAACAAATGTTCTTTTGTTTACAGGTATCTTGAGCTGGTACTATTATGTGTCTATGCCAATGCCAGCATCCACCTTCACTATTGCTGTGGGGTGCTGGCAGGAAGTTAAACAGAAGTCCTTCAAGCAAACAGCTGCTATTGAAACAAACATTGATTGTTCCTTGTGTTCATCCCAAACTGATTTCAGGTTGGTGTTTATAATATTATTGAAAAATTAGATATATGAGTAGCATTTCCATTTATTCTGTGGAACATGAAAATGAGTCATATTAGCACAGGAATGAAAATAGAACTTGTTTAACATGAACGGAAAAATCCTGACAGGAAAATAATTCCAAAGGCATGATTTCATGGGAGTGGTTATTTTTATGTGAAAACAAGCTGCTTAGCGAGCAACAAGGTTTGTAAATTCCACTGTCTGCTAGACTTGTATCCTATATCCTTAATACTGCTGCAGCAATGCTAGGTGCTGTCTTGTTTCTTAAAATACTTGACTCAGACCTTTCTAGATCCCTAATGACTCATACTACAATATTGCCTACTTACTTGTTTGTTCTGCTCCACTCTCATTGCAGAGTTAGAGCTGGCCTGTGCACTGGTTTGCCTGTGGTAACCTGGTTTGCCTGGTATAATGACCAGGTACATGAAAGATCTAGTATAGTGGTCCCATAAAATAAAGTTGGACCAATGATGCTTAGCTCTTTTTGACCAAACTAGTAGAAATGCAATTATTTTAGATACATCTATTCCTCCTCCCAGTCTAGTCGAAACTCATTGAGTTTGAGTTATTACAGAGTGGTGGATGAGCAAAACGATACATGCCTGAAAATAATATTTGAAGGTAGAAAACAAGTTTCTGGAAAAATATGACTTATTTTCACATGTATTCACCATAGTTAGTGGAAGTCTCAGGCATGGGACTTGATCTCCTCATACATTACTCTCAGCTTTTCAAATTCATATCACAGCATCACAGAACAACCCAGGTTGTAACGGACCTTAAAGTTCATCTAGTCCATTCTTTTGTGGAAAGGAGCTTAGATGAAGGTATCTAACATCCATTGGCCCTTGTCTTGGCTGTGTGGCTCCTTGTGAAGAGAGCAAGTGACTCTGTGCCCTTTATAGATGCACTTCAATGAAATACTGTGATGAGGTTCTCTTTCCTGTTCCCTGAAAAGGCCTAGCTCCTTCTGTCTTTCCTCACAGGGGAGGTTCTGCAGCTCTTTGTTCATTTTTGTGGCCCTCCTTTAGGCCCTCTTCTTCCCTGAATTGTGAGACCCAGAAAGAGGTGTGATGCTTCAGGTGCTGCGCGACAAGCTCTGCTCAGAGTGTGGTGATCCCCCCTGTCCCTCTGCCAGCAATGTCCCTGCAGCTGCAGCCCCGGACCCGATCTGCCTCCATAGCTGGAGCATCACACCAGTGACTCATGTTCAAGTGACTGTCCCCTGAACTTCGTGTCCCTTTCAGCAAGGCTGCTCCCCAGACACACAGGTCACAGCCTGTGCTGGCCCTTAGATGATGTCATCCCAGGTGCAGGACTGTGCACTTGTCTCTGCTGCACCTCACACTGCTCTTGCCAGCCCCACCCTTTCAGCCTGTCCAGGTCTCTGAGACCAGGCTCTCCCTTCTGTCTGTGCACCTCAACAGCTAACCTGGAGAGGGTGCTTTCAAACCCATCATCCAGAATGTTTGTGAAGATGTTGAACAATGTAGGAACCAACACAATTTCAGGGGAAACTCCACTTATGACAGGCTGCTAGCCTTAGTGAAAACCACTGATCACTGCTCTCGGAGTGTGGCCTGTACATCAGTTTTCTACCCATCTTGCAGACCACCTCTCCAGTTTGTATGTTGCCAGTTTGTCCAGAAGAAGGCTGTGGGAAACACTGGCCAACGTTTTGCAAAAGTCCAAGCAAACAACATCCACTACTCTCCCCACATCAACAGGAATTGTTATGTTATTGTAGATGATTCAGGTTATAAGTATTTATGTAACATTTTTCTGTTACTCAGTTCGAAACTTGGCTGGAAAAATACTTGCCTTTTAGACAGCTGTTTTGAGTAATACTTTGTTAGTATTAAGACAGTGGAACTAGTGAGAATTTGGAACCTGAGGACTTAATATGGACTTTTTTTGTTAGAATTTAAAATTAAACTATTCTAATGGCTTGCAGCTTCGCTTGTTTTGGTTAAAAAATGGTAATTAATCTTGAGAACAGAAATTTTCATACTTTACATGGGATCAGTAAGAAATGCCTGTTCTAATTTTAAAGAGCTTAAAATTTTGATAAGCTTCTAGAAATTGCTTTGTGTTTATTTCTTTGCTACTTATATGTTTATAATATGACTGCTTCTGCAAAAATAAACTGTGGATATATTCCTCTCAAAATTACAGCATGTTTGTTAGTAGGAATTTATTGATTTTGGTGGAAAAGATTAATCTGGCTCAGTGTTGATAGAATGAATAAAATTTTCTGGTTTTTGTAAAATTTCTGAGAAGTGGGGAATATTTTTGTAATTTTTTTATAGCAAAATTTAGTGGAAGTTTTAGTCAGTGTGATGGTCAGTTATGAGTTTATCTGTATGATGGTTATTGGATGAGTTAATTGACACAGACAGTGTGATGTATTTGCAGCAGTTAGTGTCAGTGGAATAAACAGAACTAATGTGTCTTAGGCAAAAAAGTTAGCAAAAAAATTCCAAAAATCCTCTGCAAATGTGGTGTCTATTGTACACAGACAAAAAAGCAGACCGTAAGTGTACAAGGTTGTTTTTTAGCTAATCAGGACATAAAAATCTGTGTCCTTAAAAATGTACTCTTACAGTTATATCCAGTTAATCTTTAATTGGGAGTTAGCACAGCAGATATTGTTGCTTGGTTTAGTCAGTGAGACCAGGTTACCAAACCATTGGTTACTTGCAGTAGCAGACATTTCTAGAAAGGCTATGAAATGGATAGATAAGCAAATGTTAAGCATGTGTCTCAGATAAGATAGTGGAGATACACTCTAGGGCAGCAGGAAAATAAAGGAATTCTGAAAGAAGCTGTTGGAATGTGTGATGTCAGGTGCCAGTGAATTTGACCTAAGGAGGCTGTATCAAAGTAAATGTCAAATGGAGCTATGATGTTTATAACTTTTTATCTCCTTGTGGTCATTAAGGAATTGGCAATTTTTATAAGAGATATGGTGCTAGCTTTCATATTCCTACGTAATCTTAACTCATATAATAAAATACAAAGTGACATTGTTTTCGAACGGAAATACACTAGATTAAACCACCAGTAGAGAAAAAAAATTGTGTAGCGATGGATGTGGTTTCCTTGCATATGTAATTAATGAAAGGACTTAGAGTTCACTTCTTTGACTTATGTAAGGTGCTAAAGTGTTAATACTTCAGCAAATCTCATCCTTTTCATCATGTCATCATTTTGTTTTCTGTGTCAGCATGATCTTCCAAGCATAAGTGCTTTGGGCAATGCTAGGTGCTTTGCCTGTCAAGGCACAATAGAACCAGATTATTTAAACTGAAGTTTCAAACCAAGGAGAGGCTGTGCACTGTAGAAAACATAGGCTAACAGGTGAAAACATGAAGCTGATTTCTGTTTAGATAAGAATCTATTTGGGCAGATAACTTACTTTGAAGGCATATGACTCAGTGTTTAGGAAGGATTTGATTTACCCTTCCTTTCTTCCAGCTAGAACTCTAAATATCCTGTAAAAGTACTATAAAGTAAGGTTGGCCTTATGTGGTATTATTGAATGTCTAGCATGACAAGTCTGAATTGACCTCTACTGGGATTTTTTACTTAATAATAGTAAAATTTAGTTGAAATTTCTTGAGAATTTTAATAACAACAGCAAAAAATCCTTCCTGGAATTAGATGGTAATTGCACCTAAAATACTTGTGTTAATGATATGTTAATATGTATAGAATTTTATTTTCATTGCCAAGTTTGAATAGGAATTTTCTGAGTAAATATTTTTGTATTCTTATTGTTTCTCTTTACATATATTTTGAGTGCTTATTCTTTTGATGCATGTCTGTTATAAAAACAAGGTGTGACTAGTGTTTCTCTTTAGTTGTAACTTCTACTCAGATGTAATAGTGTTTCAAAGAGCTGCATATGTGAACAGGGTGAGAATGCAAGTGAGGTGGTTCTATGGAAATTAGTTCTGTCATTGTAATATCTAGATAGTATCCTTGTCTTTGCATAGTCAGTTGTGCACATTTCTGATATCACAATTAAGTATTGTTTTGTTTTGTATTGTCAGATGGCACGACGAAATCTGTGGTCATGTGGAATATCCCTGCCGTTTCCAAAATCCTGCTGCCAGGTTGCAGGCAGTCATTCCTTATAGAGTCTTTGCTCCCTGGTGCCTTATGGAAAGCTGTGAAGAATATTTGCTTCAGCTTATTCCTCAGTGCCTCTCAGCTGCTTATGCCACACTGGGTACTCACCCCTTTTCCAGGCTTGATGTTCTGATAGTTCCTTCCAACTTTTCCAGCCTGGGAATGGCTAGGTAAAGAAACTTCTTAGTATCCAATCTACTGTATTTTGTTAGACTCCTTCTTATCAGCTTGTTAGCAGTGTTAAGTTGCTGTCAATATAAAGTTGCTGTGCTATTTTTCTTAAACCAAACTTAAAACTCTTGTTCTGACTTCATGTGAGTAGGCTTGTTTGCATACTTTGTGACCTTTAATTTTAGTTTTAACAGTGCCTAGGGAAGGAAAATATAAGCTTATTAGAAATGTGGGTCTGAATTTTTACATTTGCCAAACTGAAGTTCTTTTGTTGGTTCTGTTGATCTAAATACTTGATTTCATTGTCTTGTTTTCTTTTGGCATTGATTTTAGCCTTATATTTTGACAGAATAGGAGTATGTTAAAATCCAAATCTAGAGTTTCTTCATAAGCGTTTCCCATGTATGAGTTTCTAGTCAAACACTTATCTTCAGGAGCTGAAGGCAAATAGTAAGAATTATATTATGAAGTTTTCATGGGATTGTGAAAGATCTCAAGCCTGTCCTCTGAATGGCACCTGTTCTCTCCAGCAATTTGACTGTACCACTCAGATTAGTGCCATCGGCAAAAACTGGCTGTGTGCATTTGATCCCACTGCCTGTGTCACTTAAAAAGATGTTGTACAGTGCCAGTCCCGTAATTGACCCATGAGGATACCACTCATCAGTGCTCTCTACTTGGACAATGAGCATTCACTGCAACCCTTTTGAGTGTGACCATTCAACCAATCCCTTATCCACTGACTGGTCCTTCCATAAGATCTATGTCTCCAGGTTAGAGACAAAGGTGTTATACAGGATAGTGTCCAATGCTTTGCATTCAAGTAGATGATATCAGTTTCCTTTCCCTTGTCCACCGCTGTTGTAACCCCATCTTGGAAGTCCACCAAATTCTCAGGCATGATTTGTCATTAGTGAACCATGTTGGCTGTCACCAATCATCTCTTTATCTTTGATGTGCTTTCACAGAGTTTCCAGAAAGATCTGCTCCATGCTTTTGCTACATACCTTGAGTAGAGGCTGACTGTCCTGTAGTTTCCCAAGCCATCCTTCTGTACCTTTTTGAAAATGGGGGCTGTGTTTCTTTTTCCAGTCAGTGGGAATTTCACTGATGCCGATAAGGTCATAGCTCTGCAGGGCATTTTTATTCCCCATAATGCATGCACTAGCATAGAGGCTTTTAAGATGGGCCCTTGAGGAAACAGACTTACTGGCTGGAATTCCTTTGTACTGCCCTTCAGGTGCCTTGTGCTGACCTGTGACCTCTCCACAGGCTCTCTGCATCATATGAGTGGGGTGGATTGAGGTTCTCCTTCCCCAGAAACTTTAATTTAAAGCTCTCGTCACAAACCTGGCAAGCCTAGGACTGAAGATCTTACCCTTCTCTAACAGATGGACCTCATCAGCAGGCCAGGTTTTGCAGAGTGAGTCCCATGGTCCAAGTCGCCAAATTCCTAGTGTGACACCAGTCCTATAACCTTTAGCTGATTTGCCAGGTTTGACTGGCCCTATCAAGCTGTAGATTATTTTTTTTCTACAGCTTTCTTCTTTCAGCCCTCTTTTGCATTAAAAGTAGAAAATTATGTTGGCACATTGACAATATTGTATAGTTTTTAGTAGAAGTTTACATGCCTTTTTATTTCATTAAAACGTAGAAAATTTAAAACTTTAGCATTCAGTCGCCCACCTCTGTCATATAAGGCTCATTGCTTTCTAGATAGTTTTTGCTGGTTACTGAGTTTTCAATGATAGTTCTTCATTCAATGAAATCATCATATTGGTTTGTGCACCTGCCACAAATTCTCTAGTTCTTTGCCTGGTGGTTTGATTTGGAGTGAGGTATGGTACTCTGTGCCATATTCTTGAAGACATATGAAATTTGTTGCCGCTCTGCAGTCTTCTGTGACTTCAAAGGCATGGTACAAAAGGGTTGGCACAAGGCCTTGCTATAACTGAGGAAGAAACCAGCCATTTGACTTAGCTGTGAGATAAAAGCAGGGAACTGCAGAACCGTGAAAGGCAAGACACATAAATAGTTCAAAATGAAAGAGAAAGCAGATGGGCCAAAATTACAGCACAAAGTAGGAAAAATCTTCAAGATTTAGTTGTTGAAATGCTATTACTCTTTGGGAAATTTTCAGTGCCTTCATATACCTTTCCCAGAATTTATGGGGAAAAGATACCTGCAGGGAATTCTATTGCAAAACAATCTATCATTATCTGAGTCCAGACTTCGTGTTCAGAATACTGTAATTATGTTTTCTTTGTGAAAGAGATGAGATGAGAAAAACCTGTGCTTTTATTCTCCTAACCACTTCATCTAACCACTGTCAGTTCCAAGCAATCCATATAATTGAAAATAAGGATGAAGGAAGGGGCGTGCATACTTCCTGATGCCTGTCATTTAACAGTGCATCAGGCCAAACACATTCCAATTTTTCAAAACCTAACTAATTTAAGGTGTTTAAATGTCAAGTTTTATTTGGACAGAAGATTATTAAGTGACTCATAATAGCTCATTTGTTCTTGTTTTAAGTGATTTTCCCAATAGAAACCTATATGCATATAGCAAGCTACTTAAATGGTTAATTCCTATGCATGCAATGATGATTGCCTAAATTGCTTAAACTAACAATAAGCTGTGTGCAAAACCATGTCAAAACCCATACAAAGAAAAATGTTAGCAATTACCTTGGGTTAAAAAGTTGGCTGTAGTATTTATTTTTTTTTATCTTCTAGTCCATCTGTAGCAGTACAAGCATAATGCAGCATGCCAGCACATAGAAGCTGTTGTTATGAGAACTCTAATTGGACTCCTGTCTACCAGGGAAGAAAAAAGACATTAATTTTAGTCATTATCTGGAGTATTCGGGCTTTACAGCATTTAGTGCTTTTCTTTGTTCCTCCGTTGATTATACTTACTGTGTTTCTCTCATCTCAGAATGCTTCTTATTTAGGAGCAATGTTTTCCCCAACATTTTAGATTACTGTGACATTATGATAGTTCTTGAACAGAATTATCTAATGAGGTGTTTTGAACTGTCTATTTCAGTGGCACCTGCTGTGGATCAGCTGCATTTTTCTTGAAGTCTGAGAGATGCATTATGAGCAAAACAGTAGTTGAAAGCATATTCATTGTACTTGTGTTTTCTGTTCATATTTTCCCATGTTTTTAAATTTGCTGTGGACTTCTGTGTGGCAATACATAATAATTGCAATAATTTCCTCTTGCTTCCTATAGATCTTTGAAGGTGGAGGATTTAGTTTTTGACACTTTAGTTTTATACTGTTTAATTTAAGTGATTCTGTACAGCTTCTCATAAATTCATGCTAGTAAAGGAATGATGTGGCTTACATATCTTTGCTGATGATATGTTGAACTGTATAGAAATTAAATTCATAAAGCATTGTGGGCCATGCTTTCTCTAGAATTTTGATAATCTTATGAATATGTAGCAGCAGTTAGTTATCTAATTTTAAGTTCTTTCACTAGCAGAAGAGAGCAAATTGGAGTAAAAGGGGTAGGGAAGACTACCCGGCTCTCGGGCTTCTAATTAGGTTGTTCATGGAAGAGATGCCTGACCATACACTACACTGAAAGGTATATATCATTCATGCACTCAGAGAACTGAGAGGTTAAAATCAGGGGATTAAAAGTAGCACTGTGTTTTGATGCTTTTGATTATATCGTACTTCCTGAGGAGTTGTTGACCCCATTGGCATTTAAATATTAGAGGTATTTCTCAGTTACAGATGCTCTCGTATGAGCCAGCAGTTACTCACATGAACAGAGCTGAAGAAAGATTTCAAATTAAAAGTATGTTTGTGATTTATCTGGTTGTTTTGGCTCCTCAAATCAGTACACTCCCAGTCTAGTTGTGTTGATTCCATTTGAAAGCCTAGTGTTCTGACATCTCACTGACCTACAACTCAATTTCCTTTTTTCAGAACCTGAAGAGACTCTGAATTCGTTGTTCTTTTTAATTCCCTGAGGAAAAACATTTTTTCAAATATAGAAACTGTAACTTTTTGGTGCCACCTGAGCCTGCACTTGAGACTTTGACTTCTCTTGCAGTGTTCAACTGCTTTAGCTCTTTCACAGTCACACCAATCTCTTGTGTTTCTGTGGTGTTAGAAACTGCTTAGCAGCTTTCCACTTCTTCAGAACATATGTGCTGATGTTTGTTTTACTCCCCTGAGAACTGTAAGCCTTTGCATTCAGTAGAAATTCTCTTTTGAAACAATGGGTTTTAAGGGTTTTTTGTCCCAGCACACATTGTTTAAATAACGTAAGATTACTGCTTTTTTCTGTTTAAATTAATGTATTAATGTACTAGTTTTTTAGTAAGTGCTAGCGAAAGAAAATGTTCTTATCCAAGTACAAATAACCTTATAAGTACAAATACTTATCCAAGTATAAATAACCTTTCTAGGCACTTCACACGTTGCTGGGTTCTAGAGGAGTGTGATGAGGAAGGTGTCCTTTGGTGTATAACATGCTCCTAGTTTTCCCTTAAACTCTTAGTATTGACTGTGGGATAGATGGGCATCTGGTCTAACCTAGTTTATCTGTATTTACAGACAATTTTGCCCAGCAAAGTTAGTGGAACCAAAAAACTTCTGAGCAAGATTCTGACATTTTCAAAACGGGATCCTAATATTAGGTTATTTGAATTTTATTTAGACTCTAAAATTAGTGGCCTTATTTTCAACTGTGCTGGACACCCTTGAAACCTAAATGGTTTTTGATTATGAGGATGCTTGGGATATTTATAAATCAGGTCAGCTTATATAGCTGACTAAATATGGATTTAGCAACCCAGCTTTCAATTCCTGTTCATAAAGATCTTATTCACTCTTCCCCGTCATGTTAAAAAATTTTCTTTGGTACATACAGTTTTCTTCTTTGAAGAAAGAATATCCATTTCTTCAAAAATTGTTATCTCAGCAGAACTCTTGAGTCTTTCCAGTCTGTGTCACCAAGGTTGTTAACTTCTTAAATTGAAAAGGGAGAAGACTGAAGCAGCCTCTTTGATCAGTGCATCTGCAGCCACCATTTGCCTGTTCTGTATGTCTGCAATGTTACGATGACAACTGATAAACCTATAAAAAATCAGCCAGGACTACTGGAAAACATTCAAATGTCAAAGTTAAATGTAAAACCTTTAATATTGTTCAGTCTTGCAGAACTGTGTTTTACTGTTTGATACAACTGCAGAAGCCTTGAGTCAATACAAATGTAGACACACTTTTTTTCACATTTCCAGTTGTTTTAATTTGACAAAATACTCACAAGAGTAATCTTTAACCATTTAGTTTATTTTTTACATATCACTAGTTAGCTATCCACACAGAAATAATCACGTACAAAATTTAAAACTAGAAGTAAATATACAGTGAAAGAAAAATTGAGTCTTAGCTGTGATAGCAGTAAATCACAGTATGTGGCTGTACAGCACATGCATATGGGCTTAGTGTCATTTAGAAGTTGTGTGAATTGATACAAAGAGGTAACTGGGGCAACCACCAAGTCACAGGTGAAATATAAAGAGTAGATTTATTTCACTGACCCACTAACAACGTTGGGCAGAGACCCACAGGAACACAGGCTGTTAGGCTTAGTTCATCCCAGTGAAAAGAGACCCACAGGAACACAGGCTCCATTAGGCTTAGTTTGCCCCAGTGCACAGTGGGGAGCCTTCTGCCTGCCCCAATATATCTTGTGCACGCACGGTTTATTACAGGGTGGTGTTTTTATGGTCTCAGTCTTTCCTAGCAGGAGGCCCAAGCATGTCTGTGTTATCTCTATGCAGGAATTCTACTTCTCCAGACAGGTAGAGGATGAACACTAGGCATAATAAATAGAGTTTTACAACAGGAACAGTTGTAGCATTCCTACTTGAAAGGTTACTTTGTGAGAAACTGTTCCCTGCTCACCAAATTTTCTGGTTTTTAACCCTTTCCTCCCAACTGTTGTTGAAGATATTTGCTGATATTAGCTGAAGTCTGAAGTATACTTTGGTACCACTGCAATCACTGTCCTTCATCCAGTTGTCATTTTGGCATCAAAACAGGATTTGGAGTACTTCAGGCATAATGTATTTCCTTATTAATGTGCTTTTTCGTCTATTAACTCATAAGAGGTACCGTTTTAACAGGGAAGCCAGATATATGTTCTGCAGTATCAGGGGGATTTCTTTTATGTTTCTGATAGTCTTCCGTAGAGCTTCCTCTGTGCTTTTGGAAGACAAGGTACAATGTTTACCTGCCATAAGATGCTTCTCTTATGGGATAGTATTACAAGAAGATAACATCTCAGTCTGACATTACTGACCAAAATTAATACAAAAAAAGGTGTTTTAGAACATGTGGACTTACTTCTGTTTCATGTATCAACTTTACATTGCATTTTGTTATTTATTATTTATTAAAGTATGCAAACTTTACATTTGTCATTTTATGAGACAAATAGAGAATATTGTTTTAGGAGTTTAAAAATCACTTGCTTCTTTTGCTGTGTGGCATATGAATTCTTGAAAGGGCTTTTGGTAATTGAAGCTGGAGAGGTGGTGGGGCTCTTTTGATGTTCCTGTAGAATAGTAACTGCATGTTTTCAAATTCTAGGATTAGAATTATGGCAGAGCCTGTTAACATCATTATAGTTAAGGGTGCCTAAGCATTTTCAATATAAGCTTATATTTCAGTGGTTTATAGCTGTAAAGTCTTGTTCCCAGCTTAAAGCTAACATAAAGTGGTTTGGCTTAGGAAAACTGGGTGTAGCTATTGTACACACATATGTGAGAGACCAGCATGTTTCTATGCATACTGTATTTGTACATCTGTAAAAATACATGTGTATTACATGTGTATGCCTAATATATATCCATACCTGCCCTTTATATGTGTGCATATATAGGTGTGTAGGTAATACTAATAATTTTATTTTTGTTGTATGAGTTACATGGCATTTATAAAGTAAAAGTATAATTTTCCCTCAAAGGTGGCATATTTACAGAGAGCTAGAATATGGAGAAATTAAAAAATTTATTGAATACTGGGTTTGCGATTTTGAAACTAATTTTCAGAATTCTTTCTCCCTGTGTCTTTAACTCTCAACTTCTTTCTCCTACCAATAGAGATGTATAAGAAGATTGAAATTACTTTTGTTTGTAGATAGTAGCAATATAGTCTATCTACTGTTTAAAATTCACTCAGCAGCATTTGACTGAATCATATCACTTAACTTTCTGAATCATATAAATAGTAAAGTGCTTATAAATGCAGAGATTTTGCATGTAAATGCTGAGTAGTAAGAAAGAAGATAATAAATGCAGCCAATTGTTCTGAAGCCTTAAGCTTAGTTTTTAAAGGGCCAAAAGGAAGACACTGTTCAAAGAGCCACAGGCTTCTGTCACGCAATTATCTCTGATCTGACTTGCCATACCAAGTATGTGGGGCTTTCTTAGTCTTTATGATAATTACTAGTAGTCTGCAATTTACCAGCCCCACCTAGGAAGAATCTGATCCAGGTAAAAGATTTTAGATTTTAAATGTAGACTGAAGACCAGTGATACTTAAAACAAAAGGAAGTGCAGAGAAATCATTAAATCCATGCATAAAACTTTACCTCTGCTGTAATTGCCAGATGCTAAAGTCAATCTTTTTGCTGTAGACTTGGTTTCAAGTTCAAACAAAACCCCACCAAAGCTATGCAAGCAAATTGGTGGCTTTATTTACCTTTTTGTAGCTTTGTTTATTTTGTTGCTGGTTTAAGGAGTCTGGTTTAAGGATCCCTAGCCCTTTTCTTTTAGTTTGAGTACTTGCTGATTACAAGCTCAGAGGAGGCTAAGAGAATTCATGTTCCTAAAAACCATGATGTTGCTGAGCAAAAACTGTGCAATCCTGTCCTTATGAGTAGTAGTGAGGAGTATGAGCAGTTGAGTGATCCATTCCTGGGCTCCATCCTTTGATTCTGCCCAGGGAAACTTTGGTTAGTCACAGAGAGTTGGGTAGGCAGTTTTGGTTTGCCTCTGCTCTGCTTGCCTACCCCTGGCCTGGAGCAATAGTTTTGTCTACACTTATGACACCATACTGTTCCCAGCTTTGGGCTTCGTGATAATGACAGAGACATCAAGTGAATTAGGCCTCTGCTACCATAATTAGCAGGTAGGAGAATATGCTGTATGAGAAGAGACTGATAGAGCTAGATTTGTTCAACCTGGGAATAGGTATTACTAATTGTGACTAATCACTGTCTCCTGCTACCTGAGCACATGGTTGCAGAAAAGGCAGAGCCGTGGTTCTCTCAGAAATAGGGAAAATATGTGAAGCAACATTCACAACTTGCAGTGATGGAATTCAGACTAGGTACAAAGAACCACAGTTATTCTTGTTAAGCATTGAAACAGGCAGTCCAGGGAGCCTGTGGAACCTCCATCTCAGGAGGCAGCAAAAAGAGGCCTCTTCAAGCTCAATTTTTTTCCTGATATTCCAAGCCTTCAGTGCTTTTACCTCTGCTACTCCCTTGGTTTTATATTCTGTTGCAAACGACACCTCTCCTTCCATATTACCTGTATGACTCATTCATGCTGCCATGGTATTTTGAGAGCCTTTCATTAATGAAAGTATTTTGTTTTCAGAGAATCTGGGAAAGTAGTAGGAATGTATTCTTATGTTGCAGGTAACTAATTGGGGGATGTAGATGTTACAGGACATCTTTTGAAGAAACACATATTTCCTAATTCCCTTTTCATCTCTTATCACTTGCAAAGGTTAAAGTAAAGTGAAAACTACAGCAATACTTGTTTTCTGAAACTTGATAAACTTCAAGTATGTTTTTCCATTGTGTAAATCCAATTTTTTGAGAATTAGATTATTGCCCTGTTGAAGGCTTTTTTCCCCCTTTATTTGGAAATGTGTGCATGTTAGGATTGCTCTTTAGGGATCTGAGAGTCCTTGGAAGCATTCTGAAGTGACAGAAATAAATGGTAGTCAAAAAAGGTGAACACGTTCAGAGACCATTGCAGTTGTTGTTGGTTGATTTTGCAACTTGTTGAAATATTTTGTAATTAGTAGTTTGTGTCCTTTTTTGTGGGTATTTTTAAACAAATTGATCCAAAAGTTATTTTAATTAAGAACAAAACCAAAATCCAGCCCAAAACTGTGAAACAAGGGTATCAAAGACTGTGTATTTTTGCACTGATTTCAAGTGATTTTTTTCACTTCTACTAGCAGGGCATGTTTGAGTGGATTTTCTGTGAACTGGTGCTAGAAGAGCCTGCTTTTCATATTGTTCTTTTTCCTTCTCAAAAGTTAAATTCAACACAGAAGCTGTGATAAGAGGAGATTCATGTCTAAATTGGTTGTGAAGGAACTGGAAGGATGACAGAATGTTTACGAACAGAAAGAGATGTCTGTATAAGATATATCTTTTTCCTAGTCTGCGAGTCAGACTTTTCCTGCTGATTTTGGTATTTTTCCTGAAATGCGATTGTCAGGTGATTTCAAGTGAGCAACACATGGGGGCTTTTAGATCTTCTGAAATATAGAAATACTAAACAATTTACTCTGGGGCAGAAATTCAAGGGTTTGGGTTTTTTCCTTCCAGAAAGCTTGAGAAGAGAGACAAATTAGATGAAAAAATAGCATAAACTCAAAAGAATCTGGACAAGATGTTTAGAACATCACTACAAAGTGGTGGAGATAAACTATTACTTGCAGAGAAACACCTTTCTTGTAATCATGTATTTCTTCTGCATTTCTGCACAAGGCTTCCCACAGTCACATTCTATCAAGTCAACTTATCACAGTCATCTTCTATAGTTAGTGGAATCATTTATTGGTCATTAAGAATGATTCCTCTTCTATGGCCACCATCAGAAGTTGTAAGATTATAGTTTCCAGTTTACTAAAATTTCCTTATTGAGTGCTCAGTGGTTGGGTAGGAGTTAAATGAGGCCTTCACCACTACACTCCTTTGCAGTGGGGATTTCAATCTTATGGTTTTCCAGTGGTTTAAGGTTAGTTTCTGTACCCAAAATTAAGCAGTTTCTCCAGGAAATTCTTACACAAACAAAATCTGGTGGTGAAAGCTCTGACTTGATATAAAGCAGGAGATAGGAATGCCTGTCTTGTGACAGTTGGGATTTTATTTATATTTGGGGATTTTTTGAGACCTCCTGCAAGTACTTTAATATATACCCATTGCCTCTGACTGGTAACTTTATCTTCCTAGATCTGTTTAATTTTAGGTCTTATTTATGCTTGAGCCCTTTGAAAACTTATCTCAAGGTGTCTTTTTTAATAGCACTGGCACTTTGGATTTTTCCCCACTTTTTTCAGCTGCTGCAAGTCTTTTTTCTAAGTTCCATAACATTCACATCCTCTATGCTATTCTACAGTTAAGTCTCTTTTCCTCACATATTGTAATTCAGTACTAGCTTTGATCATGACCATTCAGTTAAGTTTTCCTCTGCTTAATGATTTGGATCCTATACTTCCTGTATTTGCTAATTTTCCTATTTCTTTGCTGTCACTTGGGAGACTTCATTCCTGAAGAGCAGTTTTATTGAATTTGTATTGTTAAGCAGCTTATTTGAACTTAGAATGATCCTTTTCACTTGAACATTTTGGTAATCCTTTTTTTACTATGCTCACCAACATCTGCTAGAATGGGGCTTCTCAAGGGCCTAGGTCACATTTCAGTTACTTTTGATGAGAGGTAATAGCCAAAACTTTTTAGTGCCTTATGATCAATTGCTGGTTGTCTAAGCAAAGTTCTGATATTCCCTTGCTGTGTGAGGTCTGAGGTTTTCCTCTAATTTTGGCAGCAGTGGGCTTCAAGCTGTTCTAGGGGCTGTTTCAGGTCTGAGTTTGGCCTATAATCTTCAAGAGACACCAGCATGTGTCAAAAGGCATAATTTTCATCTGCCACATGTTCTGTGCTTTTTAGAAAAGTTAATCCAGTCTGTTTGGCTAATGTTACTGTTTTGACATTTTAATGCTGATTGCCTATATTTGCTTCTGAATCCACTGCTTAGCTGTGATTATGACATTCAGTAAGTTGCTGCTCCTGTTTGGCTAAGAGTGCAGTACTTATTTTTCAACACTGCCACCATCTCATGCTGGCAGCTTTGAACCTATTTTGCCAAGGAATATAATTTCTTCTTTCTATCTGACTTCATTCCACTGTGTGTCACTTCCAGCTGCTTTACACACCACTGTAGAACCATATATTATTTTTCTTCAAAATTAAATAGCCTTCTGCTTATTCGGTTTGTGCAAGAACATTTGGACATGAGTGTGTAAGTGGTTTATCACACTTCCACAAGAAAGTTTTTTATTTTTAGATGAGAAATTCTGTTGTTTACAAGGCCTGATGGCTGGCAGAACTGCTAAGAATAGCTTGAGCAATGTTACATTTTCAGCAAAGTACACATTTTTGATAGATACTATAGGAAACACTTGGTCCAGCAAGTGTAGGGAGATCTTATTATCCTTCTCTGGTTTTTTTGGAGTGTGTGTGTTGAGAGGATTGGCCAGCCTTCTCTTTTGATTTTTTTCCTGCAGTAAGACAGGAAGGGACATAGTACTGCCCTTGCACCTTTTGCTTGAAATAAAACTCCATGGATGCTGACTTGATTCACAGATGTTTTGTCCTGGAGGCCTATGAACCTGAGAAATTTAGTTGAGCTAAGTGATTTTTCGTGATAGGTTTGAGTCAGTCCGGCTTTTAGGCAGTGAGTACATTATGTACCTGTTTTGCATTGAAATCAATCTCAAATGCTAAATGTTCACAATGACGGCGTTGAACTAATTTCTACTTTATAGATCAGCTTGCTTAGACCCAGGTGAGTAACTTTAAAAATTCTTCTAAATACCTTTGTACTTCTGCCCAAACAAAAAGTAGTTTTAAAAATTCCACACTTTCAATGGAGTTTACTGTGTTAACATGCAATACAGTGCCAATGTATTGGATGAATAAATAGTCTGAAGTAGTCAGTATGGAGACTCCTACATCTAGAGTCTGTACAGTTGGAAAGATGTACTTTCTGTTTGATTTAGTCTGGCTCCCTGAGCTAAAGATTCCTTCCTCAGCATGAAACTGTTCATAAGAGTGCTTGTTTTTTCACACACTTATGTTACTTTTGGGAAGAAATGGTGCACAACTGGAACAGAAATTCCTCTCTAGTTTCCAGAAATAATCCATCTTGCCTGCACTGAAATCTCCCTGAAGCAGATTGGAACCTGTGAATGACTAAAGGACTCGCTATAGAAACACACTGTTGATCCAGATGAAAACACTAATGGAGACCATAAGCGTTATCATCCTCAGCAATAAACTCTCTTACCAAATTAAGTCGTTAGTATACAAACTATGTGGAATACTGTTTTACTGTACTATTTACATGCAGTAACCATGTATTTAACACCAACAGGTATATCTTACAGGTGGGAAAGGTGATTTTATCTAAAACAAAGCCTGAAACAAAGTAGGTTTCACTTGTTCACTGTCACAGGAGCACCAGAATGGGTACGATGTCCAAGAAGTCTGTCCGACAGTCTGTCACCATGATATTTCTGTCCAGACATTAGGCTGTGGATTGGTTGCCAAGACACGAAAGACATGCTTCAAGTCCTGACATCTCCTGAGTTCTTAGCTTGTAGGTTGCCTTTTCAGAGATAACAGTGTTGTTTTCCCCTTTGTGAATGATCAAGCTTTGATTACTGCTCTTTGTCTCTGGATTTGGATATCTTTTTGAAGCCTGAGTGACCTGGGAGCTTGATGACCTGCTAAATTGCGTGCCATTCTGAGAGCCTTGTCTCCCTGTGTGTTCCTCTGGGTACTACCACACCCAAGCATTCCCATTCATTCTCTGTACATGCATACTGTTGTAGTTCTCAGCAGAACTCCTGTCAAAGATGAAACACTTCTGAGATGTTACATTCTGTGACATAGTTTTAGTTCTCTCTATGACATTTTTTCACAAAAATTCTGTTAAAAGGTAGATCTTGTGACAACTTGTGGCTGTGGTGTTGAATTTGTCTAGGAAAACACAGGACGGTTTTTGGCAGGACATGCAGGCCAGTAGCAACCTTATAAGCTACAGGTATTTAAGGCATGTGGAAATACGTAGAGGAGGTACAGAGCCATTTTGAATCCTGTGCTTTGTCTCAGCAAGATAAAGGTGCTGATCAACAGAGTACACAGACTTTCTCTCTGAAGAATATATACCACTAAGTTAAACAAGCCTGCTCAGGAGCCTTCTTGTGACCCAAGAAGACTCAGACAATACGGAAGAAACCATAATGGAAAATGTGACTGTATCATAACTAGCAAGACAACCTGGTTGTGATGAGCCAATAATACTTGCAAAGCCTCTTGCTTGGCAACAATCAAATCAGCTTTGGAGACTACGAGACTTAACTGTGTTTTATGTCCAACTAACTGGAACTCTTGCAGAAATCAGTGTGTAGAAGGAACACCACAGAGAAAGGTGTTGAACTGAAAACTTAACAAAAACCAGCATGTTGATATCATACCCATATCTAAGAAGCATGGAATGACTATACCAAAATAGGATTTTGCCATGAGAGCAGAACATAGAATTAAATTAGTAAAACTCTGAAGCAGTGTCTGTTTCCTGAGACCAGCTTGATATGATTAAAGTTTTTGTGAGTTGACATCAGCAGGAGCTAGACACATCATATTGATCTGGACCAGTGTTTGAGCTAAGTACTTTGATCTGAGAAACTGGTAACTTAAGATTTTTGCCTTAGTATCAGTTAAAGGATGTAACTGATGGAGAAATAAGCTTCAACAAGCTGGTAAACCAGACCTGCTAAGTTTTCCTTGCTCAAGTTCATGGTGTGCAGTTTTCAATTTCTTCCCAATTCCCTCTTTTCCTGTATCATTGTAGTTAGCAGTAGAATCTACCAAATCAGTCATGGGTACCATATCATGACCTTCATGAAGTGGTTTCTAGATGAGACTGACTGGTGCTTTGAGAATTGATGGAAGCAGCTGATGGAAGCAGCTTTAAAATATGTAAGACAAAGGAAGATTTCAGAAAAACTGGACTAAGACATTCCTTTTTGTATATGTTCTAGCTGTCACTTTGTTTTTTAGTTTTTCATTTTTTGTTAATGCTGTGTTGTTTGCTGGAAGGCATTTTCCATCAAGGCTGAAATGTTTTCATGGCTGGCCTGGGGATACTATGCTGTCCTGACAGGTGAAGGCTTACTTTCAGCTGCTTACACCTGCGTGACCTTCTGGCTGGACAGTGCAATCCACTTGTATTCAGTATGCACGGTGTAAAACAGGAAGTTTTTTGGGTTGTTTTTTTTTTTTTTTTTTTTACCCACAGAATTTGGGTTATGTTTTAAGGCTTTCAGTATCTCTGTNTTTTTTACCCACAGAATTTGGGTTATGTTTCAAGGCTTTCAGTATCTCTGTCATATGGGCACAAAACCTTCAAAAGACCCTGTGGTGATGGGCAACACAGGGGAAAACTGAGAAACATCAATATTTATCCAGGGAATTAAATGTCAATGAGGTTGCTGCAATTTTGCCACATGAATTCTTCCAGGAAATAGGAGACAGGATATACTGTACCACGTTCTGTCAGGAGCAAAAGGAATGTTGTTGCCTATGCTTGCTTATAATAAATATTTAATACTGCATATATTAATAGAAATGGAGAGAGAGAGAGAGAGGGAAAGAGATGCAGTTATTGATATAAGCAGGTCTAAAATCCCCAAACCCTATCAAAACAGGAAACATCTTTGTTTCTGCTTTTTCCCTGGAGGAAGGATCAAAGAAGAAACAATGTGCAACAGATGTTAGTCACATGGCTTAATGCAGTGTGATGTATAAAATACATACAGAATACCAAATACATACAGAATACAAATTTGCTTCCAGTTTGATTGTTGTTACTAGATTATCTCAACTGGAATCTGGTCGAAGTATTCCCAAATTACACAAGTATGAAACAACTGAATTAGTCCTCCTCACACTCCTAATTGATTTTGGATGGTAAGGCTTGAAGAAGACTTTCCAAACTTCGTGTATATATTACTTAAACCAGTGCTGTTCAGTCATGAGCTTTTGTTTATAGACTGTTTATTTCCAGGACTGATTTTCTCAGACATCTAAAAGCTGTTAAAAGATAAAGATGATGAGTCCTGTAGTAGTCCATTTTTATTTTGATTTATACTAATTTATTAATGTTGTTTTAAATCTTAATGAAAGTAAGATTTTATTTTCTACAGTTGGCAAAAACCTTTTTTCAGTTATCAAACTATGAAAAAATCATGTTTACCAGTACAAGTCTTTGCATTCTATCTCAACTGGTATTGCAGCAATAGTCAGTTGAAAATTATGTGTATTTTAACAGTCTTTCTTATGAATTACATATTTTCATTATGATAGCATTGCTTTTTTAATGCTGAATTAATATTCAAGTGGGAAGTGCTCAAAAAACTAATCAAAGCTATTAGGACACATTGATACAAACCTTACAGCTTGTGTAACAGTGTAAACCTGCCCCCAGTGACTTCATAGGTAACTCAGTAGCGTAACAAAATCGCCTTTAGAAACTGACTTTAATGGTAAATGGTTGAGTTTGCCAACCAATGCTTAGTTGCACTATAAAAGTAAATTAAACTAAATCAAAAAGGTATGTTATGGTAATTCTGCATTGTGCTTTTGTCTTCATACACAAGCTACCAGGTGTTACGTATGCAGTAAATTAGTAACAGGTATAAGCTATTGGATACATTGCATATTTGGTATGAAACTGTACTATGCAAGATTGGGTAGTACATTTTAGACACTCTAAAATTATTCTTGTAATGAATAGTAATTGTGTCTTCAATTAAAACTTGAGAAGATAGGTGGCAACTTTTTGTAGAAGTGTGCAAAGAACTTATCCAGTGATTAGTAGCAGTGTAGCAGTTTACTTAATGCAAAAAGAGTTCCCTTTTCTGAGGTATTTTTCAGTTGTCTGACATTAGGGGCAGAGCATGGGTATTTTTAAATAAAATTCAACAGATAAATACTTTATCCTTAGCAATGTTTGGCATCTCCCAGAAAAAGAACTTTTAATTAATATCTGCATAACAAGTCTGAAATGCACTAAATTTGGTTTGAACTGTGCTAAATTTGTTACATTTGCATTCTAAATTGATTATTAATGTGGTATTTATAAGGATAAATACTTTATCCTTAGCAATGTGTGGCATCTCCCAGAAAAAGGACTTTTAATTAATAGCTACATAACAAGTTTGAAATGCGCTAAATTTGTTACATTTGCATTCTAAATTGATTATTAATATAGTATTTCAGGAGTGTAGAGCAGGAATTATTTATATTTTTCTCCATCTCAAAGCAAACAATTTTTTTACTTGTGTCTTTCTCTTCAGTCATATATTATCTTAAATATGATCCATTGTGAAGGTAAGGAATGGAGTTTGTTATTATTTTGTGCCAGCAGCTTTTGTTTATGAACTTATATTTGTGGGCTGTTGTAATAATTTGACTTCAAATGGACATATTTGAACTGCTATATAAAATTATATTCTAAACAGTATACGTGTAACAAGAATGCTGAAAGTGTCAAAACAAAAATACCTTTCTAGTAATAACCATCTTGAAAGTAGAAAATAACCCAGCTGTCAGTTTTTTTTACTTGTTGCAGGTGAAGATAGCAAACATTCATCATTATAATTTTCCTCTACTTACAAATAATGTCACATATAAATCACATTATTGTGATAGCAGACCATCAAAAACTGTGCAAGCCAAAAGATTAGAAGGGTTTCGCTTCTCTTTTTTTTTTCTCTGTGATTTACTGTTACTTAGAATGAATTTTAACATAAATTAACTTTTAGGTAAATGGACATGAAACCCACAGAAGATGACATAATGTTATGGCTGTATTTTCATGAAGAGGGCTCTTGCCATCTCTAAATGTACTGCCTCTTCTCTGTCTATTCACATTTAGTCATCATTGCTCCCACAGGTTTTCTCTGAATTGCCATAACTTCTCAGTCTCGTGGAAAAGTCAACATTCTCCATAGTTTGCATTCTTCACATTTTGGGTAATACATATTTGGTAGGTTTTGGAAGTATTGCTACCTGAATGCCTGGCTGAGGCATGACCACTGTGCTGCTGTGTGCCAACTAAATATGTTCTCTGTTTTTCTGAAAGTGCTCAGCCCTCCTCTGCACATCCTTTATAGCTAGAAGAAATTTCACAAATGTAACTGGCCTAAAAAACTTTGATTCAATATAATATATCCTGCTCTTTTGAAACACATGCATAAATCTTGTTAATGCTAATGAACACTGCATGTTTACAAAGACGGAGGATAACCACGTGTCTGAGATTTATATGGTCTTTGTGATGTTATTTGTAATGATTTCTGTGTTGCATTCAGGCATAAGTTTTTCTTCACAGTGTTCATATTGATGTCAGTAGGAAGTATGCTTTCATAACTGCAGACTGTACTTGTTTGTTTTTAACTACATAAGATATGATCAGTGCGTAGAACCCAAGATTGTTTGAGCCAGAGAAATACCTAAATAGAGATACAGGGGTGAAATGGCTGTAAATATGCATTCAGATTTATATATCTAAATCGCACATAATATGTCTGAAAATGCAAGGCATACTTAAGATGTTCATCTTGGCACTTCAAAAAATAAGAGAGATGTGAGCATTCCCAGTCAGTTTATAAATATAACTTTTCTTTGTATTAAAAAAGTCAAACTGAAATCAAACCTTGAATTAAACTACTATCAGCCAAAGGATAGATGTTCTAGAAATCTTGCCCTCTACCACATATTTTTTGCATAGCCAGATGTAGCTAAGCACAAATCATCCAGATCTGAATGTAATATTGTTGTGCTGTAATCTTGTAGTGAAGTTAATGATTCAATATCAAAATTTTAAAAGGGCTGTTATTATATTAAAATTTTCTTAGACTGCCAGCTTGTTCTTTTTAATTAGATTCTGCTATTAGTATTTCATATCGATACAAGAATAAATCCTTCATGCTTATAAACTGTTATCACACTGATCTTTTCTTTTTCTCTTCTTGACTTGACTGAAAGTGTTAGGCATATTATAAATCATGACTAGCCACTAACTCACATCACTTCAGCATTGTTTTCCACATGCGTATGGCACTTTCCCGTGTTATTTTTTGAATGATCAGTTTTATGTCTCTTTGTGTTGATCGAAAATTAATCCATGATTTGCAATATATAGTGTTTCTATTTCTGTGTATCTTCTCACATGTGCTATCCATATAGTTATCACTAATATTGCACGTACAGTGAAAAATATTGCATAATGTGTGTTTTAAACAGTTAAAATGTTTGGTCACTTTCTTCCTTCAAAGGTATGGGTGCTTCTGGTAGCTGGGTCTTTGGAATAAGTTAAAGCTCCAAAAGAAAAAGATTTTTCATTGTTGTTTATTTTAATATTATTTTATAAAACATTTTTCTACATATGAGAAGTGTGGTTCAAATTATCTGCTTGTGTTAAAAGGTATGAGATTGTATTATGGATAACCTATGTATTGTGTTGTATTATTGATAAGCTGAGTAAATTAGGTGGCTAAATTAAAACCTGATTTGTTTACCTATACATATTCTCATTTACAAAAGAGTTGAGGAAGTGTGGATGAGAGAATTTAGTTGCATTCTTTGTGTTTGGTATCAAGTGACCAAGATGTTTCATCTTGTGTGCGAGTTCCTGTTATGAGGCTAAACTAGCAAATTTTGTTGTTTCAACTGCTTCCTCAAGACCTCTGCTTTTCACCTGACCTGGCTCAGTTCACTTGAGTAGTCTGGCAATGTAGGAGTTACTTAAGGTGTTTGCTCTGGTAGCTAATCCGTGGTGCTGTCATCTGGAAATAACCCTAGGATCTCCTAGATGCTGTGGGTCTCAATACTTGTGCCAGAAGAACAGTTAGCTGTCTGTGGACTCCTGAAGGAGAGACTGGAAAGAAAGAGGTAGCATCCAGGATTTTGTTTATGGTGGTGCTTGCCTTCTTAGGGTTCAGGTCAAAATCCATACAGGTTTGAAGTATATTATATATATTTCAGGTTTGAAATGTATTACATAGTGTCTCCTCTGACTGTCAGTACACATGTTCTACTTTGGAGTGTAATTGCACCTTTGCAACTGAGCTGATACAGCATTTTCTAGGCAAAAGAATCTGTATCTTCTACCCATCTAGGGTTTTTTTTTTTTGCTTTGCACTGAGAGCAGGGAGAGCAATGCACATTTTCTATTCTTTAGTGTCTCTCAATTCTGGCTTTTGCTTAGTAAAGCTTCCTGTGGCTTCTAGTCTGTAGTTCTATCTCTTCTAAGATTATGAAATTAAGTTTTAAAAAATCTAAACAAATAAGTTTGTAAACAATCTCAAATTATAAATATCTAGACCTTGTGTGGTGTTTTAAAATCTGAGTTTGCAAGGCCTGTGAATATGGATAGTATACAAATGCATTTGTGTAACATTAAATCTAAGTGATTGTGCTCTTGCAATACTTTTGTTTATAATTCTCTTTCACTCTTTCCACAGGAATTAGACAAACAGAAAGTTGAATTATATGCAGCATTTTAAAACCAAGCTGCCTTTTCCCAAGTGCATAATTCAAAGGAAGAAAAAGCCAGTGTTCAGATGGAAAGAATTGTGCTGATATAGTCTATTGTTACATTTCTGTAGTTCCACTAGAGAGAGACAAGGAGTCTTAAGATAATTTACTTTTCTAGGTCATGGATTACCTGTTGCTGTTTATGACTTGGAGAAATTAACTAACAAATATGGATGTAGCACTGACAGGCTCATTAGAACTTTTCAGTGGATTGAGGACTGCCACGTACTGTCTTACAAATTGCTGGGGTTTTCTCTGGTTAAATTGTTGGTGTTCTCAACTTTGTTAAAAATATCTGCTCTCTTACTTTTTTTTGAGTAAGTCAAAAAGGCACAGTGAAACTCTGGCAAAGGCCAACACTTGATTGTTTCTTGCTACAGAATGTTTAAATTGAATGTGACTTGGATGATTCACCAAAAAGGAACTTACATATAAGGATGGATTGCGTAGGGTTTTTTTGCATGTTACTAATTGCAGAGAACAGTGGGCTTGCTGCTCCAGGAGCTTTTGATAAACTCTGTGCAGCAGTTTCTATCACATGTTCCTTTATGAGATACCAGGGAATTAGGTGTTTCTTCATTTGTGGGGTGTAATATGTTTTGCCAAGACCTGGCAATTTCTTTGTGTAATGTTTGTCTGGGTGCAGTGAGGAAGTGTTTGACATGATCTGTGTTTCCGTGTCCTCAGAATGCTGAAGGTACTCACCTCCCCATTGTTATATCCAGGTGGTGCAGGCTCTGCTTTCCCATAGACTCATAGATTCATAGACTTATATAAGAAGGAGTTGGCTGCATTTCAGCTAGAGGTAATTCTTATAGAAAGCTATGAAAAAATTAGTGGTGTGTTATCTGATTCCACTGTTGAGAAAGAATGCTTGCTTCTTTAGGAAGTTTCATCTTCTACTGATTTAATAGATTCTGCTAATGCTATGAGATCATAGTTGGAGACAGCTTTTTTTGTAAGAGGCACATTTTTACTAATTTGTCTGAGAATTACTGGTCAATGTGTGAATCTTCTCAATTTAGAGCCTCCTGTTTTAATTTGGGGTATGGGTATTGAAGGCTTGTTGTCTGTCATGGCAAGTCAGTTGTTGGACTTGTTAATTTACTTAAATTGTAAACTTGTCCAAATCTTTATGTGTTTAAATGCTGTATAAATGTGACTATCAGAATAAAATTCTAGTCTGAGATACATGGATGTCTCTGTCCCACTGAAACAGCAAGAGTCGTATGCACACATGTGAAGAACTGATCTAGGCTTTAAGCATTTTCTGAAATAGTTATAAAGTACAAACATAATTTGCTTTTATTTCTCTGCATGAGGATCCCTAAAAGGGTTCAGAACAGTCAAGAACAACATCACAGATAAGTACTGTGATTCAGGTTCACCTTCTAACATTGTATTTCTTGCTTTACTTCTTTATCTTTTTCAGTTTTGCTATTGCCTTTTCTTTTCATTTGCGTTGTCCTGGAGTGACTTTGTGTACTGGTTTGAAAAGCAA
>VXBI01003626.1:0-77291 GCA_013397375.1 Toxostoma redivivum
ATTATTCAACCCCCAACAAAGGGACATCAGGGTTTGACATTTTAAATGCACAGCTTTGCCACAGTGTCAGGATAGACAGGTGTACATTATTCTGGAAATTAAAATTTCCATCCTGATAATAAATCTGTATAGCAATTATCCTTATTGCCCTGTATGGTGACCGTCTGTAAAAGCGATCTGAATTTAGAAAAGGCATCTCATAAATCAGTTGAGATTTAAAATCTTCCAAGAGTTTGTAAATCTGCCCAGGATTTAGGGATCAATTGAAGAGCAGACAGCTTAATACATTAACCTTTCACCTCTGCAGTCCTGGGCTCAAAAGCTGACTTAGGTCAAGAAGTGAAAAAATAGATTTTTGTCCTAGTCCTTATGAGTGCTGGGGTTCAGGCCAGCCTGGTTAGCACTGCCTGCAGTACCCCATTGTGTCAGCAAGGGTTTGCTTTGGGTGTTGCATGTGTCTTGTCTGCTGCTGGCACTCCATTATGAGGTTATTAATTTCAGTGTAAAGTCAGGTGCCTGAGAACAATTCTGGTGGCTGTAAAAAAGGTCAGGAAGCATCAAGGACAGCCCTAAGGAGTTTGTTTCCTAAAACTGATCCAGGTCATTGAAGGGATTGCAGGGATGCTGCAACAGGCAAGGACAGGAGGGAACATCTCCATCAGCCTTTCTGCACCCCTGCCCCACCAGATGAACATTCACACTCATTGTCACTCGCCACACTCCCACCGCAGTGCTGCCTGTGCCCTTCTCACAGGGCTTGCCAAGAAACTAACTTTACAAGGAGGCAGTAAGAGAAGCTAGGGTCAGCAGGCCTTGCTTAATTTGTCTCTGTCTGAACGCAATAAAATTCAGCAGCATGCAGCAGCATGGACCATCCTTCTCCCAGTTTCCTTTGTCTTGTGGAAGATGGGAACACTGCAGGGGTCCTGGTTGTACCCTCAGCTATGTGACAACAGGGTGTTCTGTCACTTGGCAGTGACCCTCAGCAGCCTGTCCCTGCTGAGTGGCAGCCAAAGTCTCCTTTGCAAGGGTGGACCAATGCTGAAGGTGAAACTGTAGCCAGCATCCATAAAGGTTGTGGAGTAACCCATTCATGAGTGGCCAGTGGTGGCTGACCTGTGCCCATGGCCCTGGCTTGTCAGCAGTTCATTCCCTGTGCCTTAGCACTGGCCGTTGGTGGCAGAACACAGTGTGATCTGCATCTGTGTCAAGTCTGGGGAGAGGGATTGAGCAATGCCACTGCCAGCAGCAGGCACCTCTCTGGGGAGGCAGCACACTCTGAGTCCCTATTAAATAGCACTGGATTGGGAAGTGACTTGGTGTGACCGTCCCTCTCTGTCAGTGTACAAGTATACCCACAGATTTATGTTCCTCACAACTCTCGGACCACCCCTGAGAAATATCTATGCAAAAATAAAAATTGCCCATGACCCCTCTCTTTGACTTTTTGACCTCTCCCTTTCTCCATAAATACCCTGTCTGCTTGGGATTTACCAGCTGACTGATGAGATTGGGTCTGATCTCTGCTCTGAGACGACATTTGAAAATAATGTGATTTTCTGGAACTCAGAAACACCCCCACAAACATAATCTACATTTCCAGTGTGGGGTTGAGTTTTTTGGTCTGCTTGGAACAAATGTCATCCTGGGGGTTTTTAACCTTACAAAAATGCATTTGTTATTAATGAAGGACAGAGGTGAGGTAAAAAACACACCGTGAAATCCAGTGATAGAAATTTTAATAATTTATTTTCTTGCCTGGGATCTTTTCACATGTTCCAGCTTGGTCAAAAACACTTGGAACATATCAACAAGGCTTACATGACTGAAAACAAACCTTTGCTGGCAGCATAACCAGACTGACAGAAACAGGACAGTAGTTTTTTCATGCCATGAAAATGTTACTAAGCAGCATATAGTTTCATGTGTGTTTGCACTTTGCCCCTCCTGACTGAATTATGAAATATTATTTACTAAAAAACATTATAGTCCAATTTTTAAAAGAATTAATATGATTAAAAGGTTGGTTGAGAAGTGATGATTGAAGTTTCAACTATTAAAATTCACATCAGTGTGCAGGGAAAATAAAAAGGCACTGAAATTCTTTTCAAACCCAAGCACCAGGTGCATTAATTACATTTCATTGCATGTTGGTTTATTACTGCGGTCACTTGTGCCTTATGATCTGCATTAACACCTGCGTTCTATGGATATCTTGGTATTTCACTAAACAAGATGAATATTGGCCAGATGGTGACTCCAGTAGGAAGCATTTCACATAGATTTTCCTGCTTTGCACAGTTGCCTGTAAAGGAATCCTGAATGTCATGCTACACCAAAGCAGACCCAAACAATACAGAGATCATTTTGAAATCAACTGCCTTGAGAGCATATTCAGAAAGGATCGGATGACAATCAAATCAAGGCCTTGTAACATGGATCTTGCTAATCAATCTCTTGTGTGTAGCACAACGGCATCGTTTGTACCAGCATTTTACCCCATGGGGTGACCCTGCCCTGTGTAGAAACATAATTCCACAGAAAACTGGGTCAGCTCGGGTCTGAAACACTTAGCACAGATGACTCAGTGATTTTTTTGTTGTTCTGTTTTTTCTCCAGGTTGCACACATGACCTTTCTTCCATAGTACAGGTTAGTTAATGTACAACAGGCATCCAGCCCCCACGAGGTGCCACAACAAGGAGTCAGGACAAGAGCCCCACAATACCTTGGCTTTTGACCTAGGTGAGGAGCCTTTCAGGAGAGGTGGGAGGGACACAGACCCCCCTGTGCCTCTTACTGGCACTGTCTGGCTCTTATCCAATGCATCAGGAGTTACTTGCTGAACTTCACCAGAAATAAACAGCAGATTTTCATGCTGGCATGGTATTACACTGTTGAAAACTTGGACAAACCTTCTAAACTTGCAATTAGCACCTACCTCAAACCCACCTCACCTAGGACACCCAGCATCATTCCAGGGCATTATCCAGTGCTGTCTGTGAGCTCTGTGAGCTGCTGCTGCAGGATGGGTAGAAGGTTTTGTCTGTGTGAGCAAGACTTTTTATTGTGGACATTCATGTTCATGGCTTCTTTTTGTCGTCCTTCACTTGCAGATATCAGTCAAGGACTATGTGACTGTAGCAGCTGAATTGTCAAGACAAATTGTCACACAACAGAAGCACTGAGTTTTCATGGTCTCCATGGTCTCATAGTACAATTTTCTCCCCCCTGGGTATGCTAGGAGGAGCTCAGGAGGTGCAGCCAGTTCTTGCCAGCTCCCTCCTCTGCCCACTCTGCCAGGATCAAGCTGTGCTACCAGCAGTGCCAGAAGCCTTTCGCCTTCTGGGGGCTGGCAGACACCTTTTCCTACCTTACAGCAGGTAAAGGTGGGATGCTCTGAGTGTGCTCCTTGCAGAGTGTGGTCCCTGGGAGGTTTCTGCTGTACCTCTGGGAGAGATTAGGCAGACATGAAGGGACTAAGGGGAGAAAATACAACAAAATAGCTGACGGAGTGGCACACAGAGAGGGCACATAATGTTGGGAATGGGGGCTTGCCCTGAGTGTGTAACATAGCAATAATTAAAGCTGGCTGTCTGAGCACTGTCCTTGATGACATATCTATGTAGATAGAGGTACAAAAAAGTCCCTCAAAATGAACACAGTCACCAAGTCAACACTCTGATGTGTACAAAAGAGGGCTGAAAGTGAAGCCCAGGGCTGGCCAGCCACTGAGCTCAGCACTGTGCTCAGCACAGGTGCAGAGCACCCACCAACCCAGATGAGAGCTGAGCCCAACTAGCGCTGCCCCAAGTGCAGGTGGCCAGCTCCTCACCCTGTTGGTATTCAGGGACCACCCTAGAGCTGGCAGATGCTGTCTCCTCTGGCAGGTGAGTTCCTTTTGTTGATAACCCTGCTGCTCCTCACAGAGGCACACAGCACTGGATCCAATCTACAAAAACAAGCCAAAAAAGCAGGAATTAACATTCCCACCTTTCCCCCAGGCATGCTTCCCCCAAGATGCTGTTTAAAGAAGACCAATATCTCATTCTCAAGAAGTGTAGGCAAATCCTATTACAAGTTGAGATTAACCGTCAGTCAGATAACTCACCAGTGCAGAGATCAAATATAAAAGATGTATGTTCTGTGTCATCTGTTTAGCAACCTTAAATTAGCTCACACGGGTGGATGGTGCTGGCCAAATGGCAGAACATGTGCTGCAAATGGAAATCAGAGTCAAAGCAGAATCCTGTGGGATACCCCCAGCAATTTTAAAGCAGCTATCTTATTACCTTAGCAATTTTCAGGGACAAGCAGAATTCAGACGCAGCCGACAATGCTCTCTGGTCCAACCTTGGTGAAACTACTTCATTATTATTTCAGTAGTGCCTGGAGAGCTCTATCTGCTGCTCCAGTTTCTCTGCAAAACCCCTTCCAACAAGCCACAATAAAAGACATCCCTGTGAGCACAGACTTACAGTTTAATTTAAGACAAGGAACAGCAAGTGAAAGCAACAAACAACCAGAGAGACTAGAGGGGAGAGGGTTGATGGAAATGGTGGAAAGCACTTGCCCCTGGAGTCCCTGTATGTGTACATACACATACTAGATACAGATTAATGTCTGCACAGATATTTCAGAAGCCCCTTAACCTGAATATAAGGCATCCAGAAGTAATTTATAAAAGAAATCCACACATAGGGTGCAGTGCTGGAGGATGGGAGAGACCTGCTTTGCTCTTTGCTGAGGATGCAATGTACACAGGTCTGTTTGACTTGGCTTTTTTCATACCACGAGCAACTTTGGAGTCTGTAGGCAGCTGTCACATACCTGACTGGACTCAATGATCTTAAAGGTCTTGTCCAACCTAGACAATTCTGGGGTTGTATGATTGAAATCTCTCTTATTTCTCAGTGTATGTAGTACATACATTTGACCTCACAGCCTTGGCCTGGGAAGCAGGAGCAATAAGAGGACTGTGCAAAGTGGTCTTGATGTAAAGTATAGAGGGGTTATCTTGCAGCCATGTGCTCTTTTCTTCCTGGGATATGACTGTAATTGAGCTGGGAAGCAAACAAATTCAGCAAAATTCACCTCAAAGAGATCTGTTTGTTTGTGTATTTTTTAAATATTTTGTGTTTCTTTAAGTCTTGCTGAACAACTACTGCATGGCCTTACTTCTTGTGCAAGCCTTACCGTGTGTGTGGGTGAGGAGGTTCAACCTGGCAAACCCACAGGGAAATCAGCATGTCTTGACCTTCTCCTGAGGGCTGTGGGTTTAGGCCAGTTTTTCTTTTTTCTAGGTGCGTTTAGTCCATCTTTCATCTTCCTACCACCTGGCATCACATTACAGTAGGAAACAGATTGTTCAGGCACACATAATGGAAGAAGGATTCTCTAAAAGTGAAAAACAATTTGCAGAGATACTGATGACAGCAGGATGCTTTGAACATTTTCAGGTTTGTGTTTGTTCAGGGCTCAGGGATTATCAGAGGAGGCACAGTAATGCCATTGAAGTGCAAACAGTTGTAAACATGACTGTTGCAATCAAAACCCAGTGCTTGTTTGGAAGTGGCATCTTAAGAAGCAAAAAAATAGTTTTGAAGAGGTCACTTCCAGAAAGATTAATAGAAATTCCTCTGTGTGAACAGGAGCATGTGCACTGCTCTTGGATGAGGAGATTCCTTCTTTTCTCCCCAGTCCTTAGGAGCACAATGTGCAGGAGTGTCTCCTGAACCCTGACAATGTACAATAAAAATTCACTTTGAAAAAAGAGCATCTCTGGTGATGTCTACAAGCTTTTGACTTTGCTCTTTCCTTCAAACACCACTCGTGATGCTGAGCGCACATTCTCTTGGCCTATTTGTTCCTAGCAAACAAAGAGCAAATTCCCCTGGGTACAGCAATCCATTTTTAACACTCTGTAATTATTTAGAAAAATGTTTTAATAGGAGAAATGAAAAACTGGGGCATTTCAGGTTCAGGAGAAAGTTCTTGGAGCAATATGTGAACCAGGGACTTGGAGTCTCTTTATTTGTGGCACTACCTCCAAAAAAAAAATCCACCTTTTCAGCAGTGGCATTTGAATCTATTTGCAGTTCATTGAACAGTCTCTCATCACTAAGTGCAGAAGGCACAAAACTCCTGGGGTTCAGCTCCAAAATGGTGAGGGAAGGGAGAACACAAGGGCTTTACTCCATGAGCATTGCTGGCGGGGCATGGACAGAAAACTGTTCCTTTCTGAGCTATTGTCTCATTCTGTCCTCCCAAAATCTATGGGACTTCATATGTTAATGTACCCTTTTTGGAAGCCCTCTGATGGAAGACATTGCGGCAGAAAATGTCAGAGTCTTTAGCAGGAGACTTGAGTGCTGTGAGTTATAAGGCCCAAAGGCACAGAGGCTTGACACAGGCAAGGAACTGTGTCTCCTGCCATCCTCTGGCCAGCTAAGAATGTCAAGGATGAAGTCTAGAAGCTAAATGTCAATTCAATTTTCCTAACAGGGCATATTTTTCTTTAAGGAAAGCATGAGCAGAAAACCACTGAGATCAAGCCTGTGCACTGGGTGCACAGCAGCCTGTGCACATACTGCTTGCCAACTCCAAAACGGGTCACCCTCTCTTTTTCTTCCTCCAGCATTGGTATTCAGCGTCTGTGACACTGCTTTGTGCCCATCTGTAAGGCTGAGCCACTGAGACTGAGAAGGTGACCAGTAGGGGTAAGGGGTGAGGAGCATTGTGCTGCAGAGGGAGGTGTGGAAAGGATGTAAATGCAAGCAATTAAAAACAGAAGAAAACCAAATAGAAATGAAAGTGTTACAGCTCTGTTGTCCTCAAAAGACCCATTTCCTTTCAGGGAGACTGTAGGAGAGGAATAAAGGGGGAAAGCCCCAAACTCAGCATATGCACTGCCATCTCCTGGTGGACAGAGAGCCTCGTCCTGCCCTGCCCTGCCCCACTGGCAGTCCTGCTGTTGCAGCATCTTCAGCCACTGTAGAACAATGGCAGTGTCAGGAAAAGGCCCTACATGTATTTTGCTAGTGTGCTGCATGCTAAAATCAGAAGAGCATCAGGCCAGATGGGGTTTGATGAAGCCAAGGACAAAGTCCCCCAACCTGCGGTGGGAGCTGCATCCATCCCAATGTTGGCCATCAACTTTTATGATACCTCTCTTGCAGCTCGTCTGTGGCAGGAATGGTGAATCAGGTAGAATTACAGACCTTTCAGTTAGCATTTCAGCCTTTAAATATAATTTATTATTTAGAAAAATCTTCAAGTGCAATCAAAGCCACAGAAAATGTTAAAACAGAAAATTAAATGGACCAAGATGTTAAATTGTGGTACCTGCTGATCAGCATACTACCATTGCCAGCAAAACAGACTTAATTCTGTGGGTTCATGCTAAACAAAATGAATCATTCTTTTTAACAATACTTTTCATGCAACAGTAAAAGGATTTTATGATACACAGAAAGCAGGAAATGCATTGCAGGGCTGCAGGGCATATGACTAGGAGAAAACCCAGATTGCTCCAGCTCCCCACTGCAGGGACAGCATCTCCCCCCATCTTTGCTTATGTTTCCCAGCCAATACTCCAGAAAAGCAGCTGAGATCAAAGCCATGGAGGGAGGACTGGACTTTGCCTCCAAGAAAGGGATTAAAGTATTTGAAAATAAAGTTCAGCTAAGATACCTGTGATTTGACACAGTTTTTTGCAGGAGGAGATTCAGCCCCCTTCTCTGCCCTGCAGGTTTCAGGCAGCAGCTCCTAAAAAATCACTCAGCAGTTTTAAGTATGTCACCACCAGGATCAGTCTCTCTTTTTAAAAGTAAACCTTTGAAAAGACACCTGTCCCCAGTGACACAACATGGTGAAGTGGGCCTGTGGAGACATTTTACAGCTTCCATGTTTGCGTGCATCTGGTGGAGCTGTTATTTCATACACCTCTCAGGAGCTGAAACCTAACACATAGTGGCACTTGGAGAGGAAATATTGTGACATGTTTTATTTCTGAAATACACTGAAGAGAGGCAGAGTCAGGCAACTGGGTGCAGAAGCAAAAGAGCAGGGGAAAAAAGCAGGCTTGCACTAAGGAAAAGCTCTTGTAGCACTTTTCCAGAATTGCCTTTTCTCTCTCTTGCTATTTTCAGTGTTTTCTTTCTGCCTACTTCAGCCCCTGGATAAAAATACAGAGAGCCTTTTAAAAGAGAAGATAAATCCTTTCTTTAGTGAGATGTAGGTTACTGATATCTGCCTGGTTATAAAACCAAACTGAGATCTCTAGCTCAGGAAAATTCCAGTGCATAGAAAAGCAGATTTCTTTTGGTTTGCTGACATAGTTTGGGTGCATCTCCATTCCTGGACAGGACAGTAGCATTCCCCAGGATCCTCAATATTTCAACCTCTCCTTTTTGCATCAGCATTGGCACCGTGTCAGACCAGCACCACCATGAAGAGGTTTGTACAGGCAGGTGTCTCACACTGAGCTGTGCTAGAGAATGGGTAGTGCCCACCTCCAGCTGTGCACACACACATAACCGTGCATGTGATGCTCATCCTGTAATGACTCTTCCCTCCACACACTCTCTTGAGACAGCTGAACACCAGTCATGCATCAGCCTGGCTTCCCCAGAGAGCTGCTCCAAGAGCCCTGCTAGTGAGCAGGCTACTTGGGAAATCTCTATTTTTGACTGCACTGGTTTTCCTGGAGAGCAAATGCAATTTGGTGTGTTGTTTTGATTCTGGAACTCCTGATCTTCTGTGTCCACCCTGTTGGCTATCACCAGACGATGTGCCCAGACCAACATGGGTTTGCTACCCAGCCACCTCCCAGGCACGTGGCTATGCCTGCAGGAGGCACCTGCACTCCCAGAGACTCAGGCTGGTCCCAGCACCACTGCTGCTGAGAGACTGTGCCAGGCCCTGCACCATGCAGGGCAGCTGAGGAGTGCCTGGGGCTCCCAAAGGCGAGGGATGGTAGCCAGGCTGGAGCCAAGGCCAGCTGCAGGGTGACTCATCATCCTCAGACCTCCCAACAAGAGGATGTGACTGGGTGAATTTTAGCACTAGAATCAGAGGATCATGGAATCTGCTGAGTAGAAAGGGACCCATCAGGATTGAATCAACTCCTGGCCCTGTGCAGGACACCACAAGAATCACACCACGAGCTTTTCTAATGCATGTCATTTTGAAAACAAGCTCACACATGCAGTTGTGCTGGCAGGTCTGAGAAGCTGAGGAGTTGTAGAAAGAAGAGAGAAAAAGAGTACTTTTCAGTTCTTTAAATCAAAATCTGTTGAGAGCCAAATGATTCCACCACAGTTCTAATGTGAATATGCTATCCATTCCTTTTGCTTATTTTGCACAATTACAATTGCTTTTGTAAGCACTGACAGAGATTAAGATACCCCAGATCTTAGAAGAACAAATGATGTATTGCTAATTTCTGAGCATTAGAGAGAGAGGTCACATCTGAATGGTTAGGTTAATTCCTCAGACCCCTGCTCATATCATACAGCTACCTCAATTAATTTAGCTATAATGGAAGTACATATACTACAAACATAATAACTGACGTAGTTCATCATGTAATTCATCTTGCAGTTATTGGATTACTTGCCCTCCCTCAGAGATCTGGTTTATCCCCAGACAAACCTGTATCTCCAGAGTGGCAGGAGGGCCCTGCAGAGCCACTGTATCCCTTGCAGTGCAGACAGTCACAGTCACTCTCCCTGCAATGACCCCCTTGCAGCACCAAGGCCAGCCCTTGGCCCTCCAGCAATGCTGACTGTCCTTATCGCTGGCTGCCCCTCTTCTCTCTTAAACATGCTCATATTTTCCCCAGACATCTCCTCCTGTTCAGGAGAAAAAGGAGGAAGAGTCCCCTCCATCACAGGCACATGGCTGATCCTTTGCCTGCCCCACAAAACCTTGATGCTGCTCCCTGAGAAGTGCCAGCTGTCCACCCAGCCAGTTACAAGCCAAGAATCTTGCTTCCTATTTTGCAGAGCCCTCATTTCAGTGCAATTTTGTGCTGTACATAGATGCCCACATTTTTACCATAGACTTTTTTTATCTACAGATTCTGTATTACCAGTACAGTGTGCTGATGAATGTTTTTTGCCATTTGTTGCCTGATCCTTCCCTAGCTCGAGCTGCAGATGGACCAGTTTTTTGGGGGTATAACAGAGCCTGCAGCCCTGCATGGTGCCTGTTGAACTAGGCACATGGCACATGAACTTTCCACTCCAGAGGATTTTAGTCTTTATTTTTTTTCAGGGCAGCTACCTCAAAGATAACTCAATCACTGCTCTGAACTCATAGACATTGCTACAATACTGCTGCTGAACAGTGCAGTGGAAACAGAGTGGGTGGAAATGTCTCAGAATTCAACAGCCTGTCACTTTTAAAGCTTATCCTCAGTCCCCATATATTATGTTTGAATTAAAAACCAGTTCAGAGCAGCAAAAAATAAATTTGGGTATTTCCTCTGTGTGTGTGTGTGTGTCCCTATCCTTATTCCATACTCCAGCCTTACACTGCACTCGCATCTTTCAGAGGGATGCAGCATTTCCAAGCTTTCATGTGAGAACACATTGTACTCCCATTTTGGGTTCCTGAGACAATATTTTTTGTGCTTCCATTTTGGGTTTATGAGACAGAAACAGAAACCACTGCAGTTCCTGTTTTTGCAGAATGAATTTGCTTCAAGCCAACAGTTTGTTTAATTTACCAAAGCTTTAGCTGCTACACCTGCAAAGCACATCCTCATATGATTTTCCAACAAGCAGGAAAGAATCCAATAGGGAAATTAGTTTCTTTTTTCTCTCTTTCTTTTTTTGGTGCTTTTCAGTAATGATGCCAAAAATTTCTCTGCCCAAACAGTGAGTTTAGTGTGTTTGGCTTTGGGACGTGAATATTTTTACACAGCTTTTAATCTGCTGTTATTTAGTAACAGTTTTTAGAGTGTTATTTTCCTGCACTACTTGGAGATTGCAGACAGTTCACAAAGATTTTTGGCAACTTTTTGAGTGGCCTATTCTTTATTGTGTGCATTTGTGCTTGAAAAACTGGGAACAAATTGGGCTGGAGGATAGAAAGCCTTTAGCACTCTTGGCTATACCGAAAAGCTTGAAAATATGGGCTGATTCCATCTGAAAGATTCAAAAGCTAGGAGGAAATGAAGACTCACATATACTGTATTTAACATTTTATCATTTGGAGTTGGGAATAGCTGAATTCATGAATTTTGCATGTTTGGAAGTGCTCTTGTTATAATCATAGCCTAAATCAAATGTAAGTAGCAATAATCAGATCTAGTTTGGGGAGATCATAGAAAAGAGAAAAAGAACTTATACTACTTGTAAATGTGCAAATGAAAGCTTTCCAAATGACCAGATGAATGAGAGAGACAAAAGAATGACGCAAAACACTTTTAAATTGGGTCTGCAAACGGTTTGATCATATATTCCAGGCATGTCCCACCAAAGCAGCTACTATAAACCCTCGATACAAAAATGAAGTGTACAGCACAGGTCTGCACATCTGCTGCTGAAAATCAGACACCTCTTTTGATAAATTACTGCCTTTTTCTGGAGTAACATTCTCTTCAAAGGCTAAACAAAAGAATTATTCAAAATAAAACAACATCCTTAAATTTTCTGCAGCTCTGAGCTGAGTTTAGCTCTGCAGTTGCAGGGTGTCTGCAATCATGCCACAAACCTCATGCTGCTGCTGTAAAACCTGAGCTTTCACCCTGCACAACACTTCTCTAGTTTTGATTTATTTATTTTGAACATAAAATAGCCTGTCAGTTGCAAAAATTAAGGGTATTGGAACACTGCTTTCATAATATTAATAAAAAACCCTTTAAGGATCTATAGAGGTTTGGGGTACTTCTTTTTATGTTTTAACTGAATGGCTTTATATGTGCTAATTAATTCCATCACTATTTTGAGCTAAATGCTAAAATAGTTCTATGCTCAAAAATGCTACATTTTTCATCATTGTCTAAGACAAATATCATACAACAGTTCCACTATTGTGGAGCTTCAGAAAACCCCATCAACAGACCAAAACAAAGAAAGGAAGAAGCTGGTATAAATCTGAACATAATCACAGTTCAGGCTGAGAGCTGTGAGACTCATGTCACCCACTTGGTGATCCTACAGATGCCCAGCAGCACAGGGTGGCTCAACCCTAAGAATTGTCCTACTGTCCCAAACTGTTTTCTAGATGCTCCAGGCTGTTAGATGACAGCTGTGCCCATCAGGTCTTGTGCTCAGCCCCCTGTTCTCTTCCCAGGGGTGGTAGGACATCACACCAGCCTTTCCCCAGCAGACCAGCAGTGGAGTAGCCATGGGGGGAGTGATGGGGAGCAGACTGACCCTGCAGGTGAAACTTCTTCCCTCTGTTGCTCATTTTTAAAATAATGGAGTAAAGGACAGCAGCACTGGGCTCCCACAGGAGATGTCCTGAGGAAAAATAGATTAATGGCCATTAGGTGTTTGGGTACTGTGATGGGCACATCAGCACCCAGCTCCCCAGGCTGCACATGGCTGCTTTAATCCTGCATATCTGTGAAAACAAGACTCTTCTGAATCTATTTCCTGTCTCCTTCCTCTGCACCCCAATCCCAGCTTCCCTCCCTAGTCCTTTGTCTCCCCACACCTTGTGCCTGTCCAGCAGCTAGGTCTATATGGAGATAACCTCAGCAGCACCTAATTCACTCCATTTATAGTGTGAGGGAAGTGCTGCTTCACAACACTAGCGTTTTTTTAGTTTAAAAATGACATTTCAGTTATTGCAAATGGGCAGTAAATTGATAACCATATTGCTTCTTCCATCTTACTATTTTCATCCCAAAAGTCAGATAACATTCTTGTTCTGCATTTAGAGATTTGATTTGTTAAATTATGCACCTTGAGGTCAAATTTTTGTGATTTTTTTCAGTAATTAGCTATAATAGCAATCTGAAATTCCACTTCCAAAAATAAGTTGATTATTGAATTTTCTATTTTAGGTTAATAATTCAAATTTTTGTACGAAGAAACTGCAACAGAGTTCTGGGAGCTTGATATTACTGAAGTAAAATGTGTATTTGATCCCACTCAGGAGACTTTTCAGGTGCTGGCAGGTGATTGAACAGGTACAAAATTCCCATAACTGTATATTCAAAAATAAATAGTGAAACATTCAAAAGCTTAAAATGAAACATTTAAGAATAAATGTGAATCATTAAGACCATTTTTGGAGTGAAATGACAAGCCAAATTACATCTTAGCCTCCAGCAGCAGGACAGAGGTGTGTCATGCAGCTGCTATTGAATTATCACAGGATATTAGCATCTTAGATCTCTAAAAAAAATAGAGATGCTAACAAAATGATAGAGAAATTATTCCTTTGAATGCAAGGGCTTTGGAAAAACAAAAAAACCCACAAAAAACCAAACAAAATCAAACAAATCAAACAAACCCCAACAAAAACCCCAAGAAAAACCAACAAAACAAACAAAAAAAACCCCCACACCAAAGACCCTGCCTTTTCTCTTACCTTCTGCTATAAAAAAGGCATCTTCTAGATGATGCTGTATATATTCCTAGTTCCACACTTCAAATCTGGCCCTGTGGTTCATCAAATAAAACCACAGTCCAATCTCCAGGCAGATGCCCAAAAGATAAAGATCTTGTCCTTTTCCCCTCATTCAAGGCACCCTGATATGGCTGGCCAGTGCCAGAGCATCCAAGGGCATGCTTAGAACTACCCTTCAGCCACTTCAGCAGTGTTGCTAAGAACGGTTCTTTATATTTTTTTATTAGTCAAAGCTTATTCTGTTGTCATATCCATTTCCATAATGAGGAGTTAATTTACCAAACTAGTTTGCAATGTTAAGGATGGATGTACTTTCCTGTTTCTCACTGCATCAGAGGATTCAGTGCCTGGGTTTAGCTCTGCTGCCTTCACTGCATTTTAAATCCTTTTTAAGATGTCTCTTTTCCTTCCTCTGCAACTTTGACTGCTTCCTTCTCCCAGCTCAGCAGATACCTCTTGATTCTTGCAGGCACTTGTGAGCTCCCTGGTCCTTTCTTTCCCCTTTGCACAGCCCCAGGGGCTGAAGGCTCCCCACCAGAAGTGCACATTGATGTACTTTTCTCACTGACCTGAGGCACTCCCTAAGGCCTGTAAGTGTAGAAGATATTGCCAACAGCAGGAGACTCTGAAATGCCAGTTTGGCTTTGCTCATCTCACTTCTGTCCTGGCATAAAGCAGGGTTCAGATCTGAGCTCTGCTTTTCTTTTGGGTTTGTTGGTTTGTTTGTCAGTTTGTTGTTAGTTCTGAATTCTCATTCAAAGGCTGCAACAATTATTTTTAAACCTCTGTGAAAGAGCTTCTCTGATTTTGGGAACAGCTGGGTTCAATGGTTCAGAGTGGAAATCCAGATGTAAATCATCCTTTTTATGCTCTCTTATCTTGTGTTATTTACAGACCAGATCTGCTACTCAGCCATGAAAGCAGAACATGGTGTGGGTGCATCAACATAGTTTGGCTGCCAGCTGCAGAAAAGAAAGGACCCCATGCCAACTGGTTTACTTGGGTCACTGCTTTTCAAGATCTTTAGCACAGTTAGCACTGAAGTTTCCTCTGCTGTAACATCAAAATCTCACCAAAATGACGTGCTGGGGGCTCTGCAGCCTCTCCAGCAGGAGCAAGCCATGCACAGAAGCAGGGAAGGCAACACTGCACTCAGAGTTCAGGTGGCCAAGACATGGCCTCAGGGGACAACTGGTGAGATAAACATTTGGCTGCCAAGATACCTTTCGGAGCAGGAGGCCAAAGGGCTGATACTCTGTGTGCCATGGAGGGGGCTGTGGGGCTGGGAGGCTCTGGGTCTGCTCTTTCACAGCCAGCCATTGCTGCCCCACACAGTGGGTCTGCAGCCTCACCCTGACACCCTGCACCCTCCCTTCCACAGCAAACCCTCATACCCCTGTGTCGACAGTCTGGTTTTGGGGGGATATTTCCCATATTCAGTCAAGTCTACTAAAAAAGTGGATGTTTTCCAAAATTAAATGAATTGTAGGTAAGGAGGGTTCATTATTTTATTTTATATTAAAGATCTCTAAGCTTTAAGTTATACCCCTAATAAAAGATACTTGCCTCTTTTTTGGGGGGAGCTGACTCTGAGTTTTGGTCTTTCCAAATGCACAAAAGTTATTCTGAGAAACTGCAAATGCTAAGCTTGTTTTAGGGCAGATCAGCTCCATCCATTTTCACTGATGGCCTGGAGAAAACAATTCACTATTGTCCTGGCTCCAGAAAAAAACTCCAAACCTTTCTTGGACAGAAACATGCAATGGAATATCGGGGCGAATATTGTGCAGAGCCCTGGGATATGCTGCTCAAAGAGTGCCCTAAAGGGTGTGTTAAACCAAGGCACAGTCCAACCTGACACAATTCAGTGTCTTTGCAGGAGTGTCTACCCTGAGCAGGTTAGGTGGGTGCAACATCAGTTCCAAAATCCCTACTGATGAAGGAGGAGCTTTTAGAAGAGCTCGGTAACCAAGCAGTTATGTTTTAGCATCACCAGCCTGAGGCTGCTTAAGCTGGCAGTGAAACACACTGGAGGCAAACTGTGAAAGAAGAGCTCCAGGAACTGAAGCGATGGGGACTGCAGGGCGGTCCCAGGAACCAGCCGCGATGGCATTTCCACAAGTGCCACCAGAGGGCAATAAGAGGCAGAAAACCAGAGAGCCCTGGGCTCCCTGGGGCTGGGCAACTCTCGCCTGCGGCCATGGACGGTCCTTGGGCTTGTCCTAGGGAGAAAATGTTCACTGTGATTTACCTTGCTCCCCCTGCATGGGAGTGCGGGAGAGCTTTACATTTCAACCCTTCCTAAAGATTTCCCTGAGTGTGGGCGGTGAGCGGAGCAAGCAGAGCGCGTCCAGCCCTGCAGGGATCACAGAGCCCATCCAGCCCCACAGAGCCCGTCCAGCCCCTCTCAGGTACCGCCACTGTGTCCTCCGCTCGCTCGGGAAGCTCAGCTTCCCTAAGGATAGAGCCTCTTCCTAAACCCTGCTCGTCTGGGGCAGCATACGAGCTGCAGCAAGCACAACCAGTTTTCTGCTGGTTTTGTTTCTTTCTTTGTTGTTTTCTAATGGGGTTTGGGTTTAATTCATTCCCAGGAAAAGTTAGTTAGATGGCTGTTGTGGGGACTGAGGCTGCACAGGAACCAGACTCAACCTCAGGTACACAGGGAGATGTATCTGTGGAGCTGTGGAGCTGTGAGGATTTTCCACATCAGGAAGGAGGCTATCACCTCCTCACATCCTGCATCCCGCGCATCTTCACATCTCCGCGTTCCCCTGCCTGAGCGCAGCAGCCCAGATCTGCCCTTCCCTGATGCAGCACATCTGCTGCAGAGGGTCCTTCCCCCATTGCTCAGCAGCAGACACTCCTCTCAACGAGTGACTTGGGAGCAGTGATTCGGTCATTTCTCACCGTGGAATACAACTGTGACAACAGAAAATGTTGCTTTTACATCACCCTTTTCTTCTTTTTTCCTAAAAGTTTAAAAGTAACAAATAAACTGAGAGATGGATTTTCTGGAGTACAGCAAAGCAGACTATTCTACTTCCTATGCCTTTTTTTTTGAGGAGGGGGGAGGAGAACAAGTAACTTACTCTTTAAATAAAATAATTTTGAAGCAGCAGATGTGAATTTGTGGACTCATACCGAAATTTATTTGAATCATGAGGAGACAGGGATCTGGAGCCTCCTCCCTCACTGGGGAGTGTCCTCACCCTCTCAATGATAAAATAAACTCATTACCTAGTCTGTAAAGCTGAACTTATGTCAGCAAGACTCAGAGGGTCCACCCAAGAATATTATCACAGCTGAACATCAGGATATTATCCTGGAGGGAGGGACAGATTCAGTTATTCTGAAGCAGAGGAACAAGTTGTCTCCCACGCTTCATGACAGCCACATTTTTTTGTTTCACTTTGTTTCAATTCATTCATTGCCTTTTAATATCAGTATTCAAAAATTAATATTTGTCTCCAACTCAAAGTAGCTCTTCCATTCTCATCCATTTTTAATTTTGCTTTTGCTTAAAAAAAAAACCAAAACATAAATTAAGTATTTGAAAGCAGCTTAGCCAAATTTTTCTCCCAATTGGCAGTTAAATCAAAACAATCCATGAGCTCCAAAACCATTATCTAGACTTTTTAACCCCATACTGAAAGGTGTCAAACAAGGATGTTTGAAAACAGCAGATTCCTTATGTGTGGGTAAAAACCATACACACACAAATTCTAGCATAGAGATGGAAAGAGAAGTTTAGCTTATGTAGAAAATAGAGGGAAGTGGTTTAGAGGGAAGCAAATCCCTCTTTGTGTGTGTGCTGGAATACAAGTGGAAAGGTCAAGCCATGCTCCCTTTCTATGGAAAATGTATAGAGTCCGTGGTGCATTGAGACCTTGTGTTATACTGGAGGGGAACAAAATACTAATTTTAACCAAGAACTTACAGGAAAAAAGTTAGTTTTCTTTCAAGTGCTGTTCAAACCCATCTAAAAAGTACTGTTTCTCCTTGCACTGAGCACTGGCATCAGGAGGAGACCTGGGGATGTGAGTAGTCTGTCCCTCAGCGTGATGGTCTCGGGCTTTGGTGCCACTAGCTGTGGTGCCAGCTCTGGATGGCCGAGCAAGTCCAGAGAAGTGCACACCTGTGCAGTGGGATGCCCTCCTCCCTCCCTCCTTCCTCCCTCCCTGCCAGATCACTGTCCCAGATGCTAGTGGGATTCTCTCTGCTGGCTTCACCAGCAGCTGGACATGGGCAGGGTAACATCCTGTCCAGGTTGCTGTTTAAAAGATCTGCTAAAAATAGCAAGAACACCCTACAGAAGTCATTCCAGTTTTCAGGTGTTCCATTCTCATTCGAAAGACAGGCTTTTAGTGGCAGAGAGGGTATCAAAAATGGTCCTTAAAGCCAGGGTGTTCTCTCTGCATTGGGGGCCATTTGGGAGCCAAAGTAATTGTGTCTCTCAGAGATGAGCCTGTTATGTGTGAGTCCACTCAGGTGCTTCTGTGCTAGCAGAGCAGACCTTAATGAGCCCTTTTAAATTCCACAAAGAGGCACAAAGACACATTACTGCAAAAAGAGATCAAGCCCATGACTTCTTAGCAATTCCTAATGATGTAATTATTTTGCTTTGCAGCACTAATACTCTTGGGTTGTTTGGCTGGAGTCACTTAGGAAACTTCAAGAAACTTTGGAAACCAGCACTGCAGCAATTAGAGGTTTCTCTCATATCTGTGAGGATAATATATTCACAGCAAAATTAGTTGCTGTGGAGTTGAAATCATGTCCAGAAAATATAAGGGGTGGAGAATGAGGACATTTTGGAACAAGAAAAAAAAAGATATTTGGAAACTTTTAAAATAGAAACCCTATAGAAAACAGGTCACCTGGGACACAGAAAGGATATCCTCATTTTTCATCATTAGAAAGAAACAAGACTGTAATTAAAACCACATTCCAGAATACTGATCTGTTTATTCACTATAGATGGTCTGAATTAGCAATGGGTTAGAAAATATAGACACACAAGGATTAAAAAAATAAGGGTACATAAGACTAGGTTTTTCTTTTTAGACTTCCGTATCCAAACATGGACAAGTTTTTAATCTAATGATTCATGTTCTCTTTGCTGGAGTGAGGTAGTTAAACAGCCCCCAGCCTTAGATGAGAACAGGGCATGGCTGTGACAGGCTTTGCAGCTTTCTGGGCTTGTTACCACTCTAACTTCTGCTGTGTTCCATGATTTTCCGAATTCCTTGCTGCTCTTCATATTACATTTGTACCTTCATTTCCAAGTGTTGAAGGCTGAGCTGGGGGGCTGGGTAAGGACAGAGGAGGGAGGACCCAGCCTCTGGCAGTGTCCCATCCCTGGGCAATGATGCTGCAGAGGCCCTTGTTCCTGGTAGCAGTAAGGAAAGCCTTAGCACTCCTCTGCTCCCTTTCCTGCTCCTTTTTCCATGAACACTGTTTGACCACCACAAGGGACTGTTGTACCCTTGGTCTGGCTGAAACCACATCATTCCACCAGCCAGTTTTGGGCTGCTCCCCACTGCTGCTTCAGCACCTTCTCTCCATCTGAACCATGCTTTGCTTTACCCAAGCACCAGGCTTTGCTGTGAGAGCAGTGGGATAGGAAGGAGCAGAGTTTCCAAGACCTTTCTCCCAGTTCAGTGCTCCAGCAGCCAGGCTGGGCAGCCTCCATCTCTCCCACAGAGAGGGATGCTGAGCCACAGAACCATGGGAGGAGGTGGTAACACTGAAGTATCTTCTGCTTGAGGCACTCCAATAAAAACCTAGAATGGAGATTAATAGATTCTAGTCTCTGTTTCTTTAATTCAATGAAATATATCCTTCAAACATAAATCAAACCCCATTGCCACAGAAAGTTTGTGCACTCCCTGTCTCAGCAAGTGGTTGCAGTATCACTGCCTCCAGCCACATTCCTGAAAACTGGACCTGAACTGGACTGAAACAGAACTGCAGTACCTTGAACAACCCAGCATGGGTCACTATCGTTTGCTCTGGGATAGGCAGTCTGCAGAGAAGAGGGTGGTGATGCCAGGAGTGGCAACGTATTCAGGCACCCAGGTCTAGCATGCTGCCTGACATGGTGGGTATGTCCCTACAGCATCCTGCTGCAGGGAGTCACTCCAGCCCTGCTCTGTCACAGCCCTTTTCACCACCTTTGATACATTATGAGTCTTCCAGTGACTCTTTCAGCTTGTAAATTAGGCAGGTGAAAGATCTAACTTCAGGCTGGGAGTGCCAGGTTAACGGGCTCCCATCAGTGAGGTGGGAGGACCAACAGCAGGAGCACACAGCTGAGCAGGATAAGATGCTGAGGGCAGACACCCTGATTTGGCAGTGGGGAAATGCTAGATGAGGTCAGTCTGTCTTTTGAATTGTACCCAGTGATAGCTGGTTCCCCCATGCCTGCATATTTGAAAACCATATGTGCATAGACCATCACAACCTGATCCCCAGCGTTGTTAGTAACAATACTCAATTGCACAAAGGTAGCAGTAAGTCCCCACCATGGCAGCACACCTTGAGGATTTGAGATAAGCATTAAAACCTTCAGCTGTGCCTGTTGAAGTTGCTAACTTAAATGTCTGGTGCATCTCTGAATGCATTACAGACAGATTTTTCTGCTAACCAAAAATAAATGCTCCAGCTTTTTAGGATAAATTGCTCATTCTGGTCATTGCTGATATGCTACCTCAGAAGTCTTAAGTAGTCAAGCTAGTTGTGACAGCAGTGATTTGTTTGTTCTGAATCAGAAGGTTCAGTATGGAAAGTTACTGGCTATATTTTGTTACCATTAGTGTCAGAGAACTTGTATAGGTCAGGAAATGCGTAGAGCCAGCAGTCTACTCACTTGGAAAGGTATCTGTAGACAATAAAGTTTTATGAACAGAAGTTTAATGGCATGGATCTTTCCAGACTTTCCAAAGAGGCTGAGCATAAATGATTTTTAATGCTGAATCCTTTTAGTTAAGTATCTGCTGGTAGCACAGGCTGCATCCAGCTCCACTGCTGTACAATGGGACCATCTGTAATTAATGAACCTTCAACCTTTCTGCATTAGTTTGGTCTAAGCTTTGGGGGAAGGTGTCAATTAAAAATTAAAAGAATCCTCTTTCCATTAAATTAGAGAGCATTTTAAAAAAGAAATGCCACCCTCTGATAACAGTTTAGCAGCCAGAAGGATAGTCTATCAGCCAGCCAGAGAAGGAACAGCAGAAATGAATATACATGTGTATCCATATGTAGAGCTCAGTTTTCTTGAGCAATTGCCATTTTATCCTGGAGTAACCCTTGAATCATTTGCTGGAGGGTGTCAGATAATGCTTTCTTCAAATCCAAGCCAGCTGTATGTGCAGTCAGGGAAAGCCATATGGTGCCTCATGTGCAAGGCTGGTATTTGCTGGGTTCTGAAGATGTCCTAAACTCTGTCTCATGGCATGAGCTCTGAGTTGCACTTGGCAGCTGCCCTTTCTGCCTGGGAGATTCATGGATCAAGGGACACATTGGACGGGTTGGAAGGCAGAACATTTTCTGAATTATGTAGAAAAGCTGTCTCTCTTCAGGTAGGAGACATTTTCAGTTTTGCCATTCATACAAACTACTCTCATCAGATAAAGTAAATGTGTATTTTTAAAATACTTTTGTCTTCTTGGCTACACAGTTCATTAATTCAGTACAATTCCTGCCCTTCTTGGAGGTATGCACCCTTTTCTTATCCAATTTTTTTCTTCTGTAGTGACTAAGTGCTAGAACTTAATAATGAGTTTTGAGACTGGGTAACTGCTGAGACCCATCTGAATGCTGTACTTCTGTCTGCCAACATTTCAGCATAAATTGTTTTGCATGTACACTTTAAAATTCAGTTTTTTGGTGTTTGAATTTATTTTACAGTGAGTTTTTTCACATATGGTCAAGGCCAATGCAGTTTGAAGCACTTTCATAAACCCCATCTTTGAGAGGTTGACGTTCTCTGCACTTCCTTTACTTTTGAAGGACTCTCTCCTTGTAAATTATTATTAGAAGACATGCATCCCTTCACATCCTTGGCACCTTTTTTAAAATAGCTTTTTTCCAGGGGAGTTTTATATGCAGGTGAGCATGAGAGGGTTCAACTCTACACCTCTTGCTGCTCAGGAGGGTGCCTGACCATCAGGCTGTGCCCAAAGGACATTCTCTACCCATCTGTGTCACACTGCAGTGCAGAAGTTGTGGGTCCAAGGGTCACCGAGTGAATAGAAGCTTTGTTTGCTTTTTAGCCCTGTGCTCAGTGTCCTTGTTTGGAAAAGGCATATCTTCATTCCTATTCATTCCCAAAAGGCATATCTTCATTGTGCTTCTGGCTGCTTTGGTACCCATTCCTAGAACCAGCAATGTTAGTGTTAAAATAACCATAGCATTTGTTTAGGAGTTTGGAGCTGGAAATGTGGCAAATCTGAACAGGTACATGGCACAGTGGAGTGAGCATACTCTGGAGAACCTTACCTGACAGCTGTGATTAAACTCCTAACTCTGTATCAGCTTGTTTATCTCCATCTTTTTTCCTCTATTCATATTCCTGGGAAAAAAATAGTAGGTTGGAGGAGGAAAAATGAGACAAGGTTAGAGACAAGGAAAATATGGAGTTTGGTTTTAGCTGTGTTAAATTAAAGGAATTGGCAAGATAGTTAAAAAGAAACTGTAGAGACCAACAGTAGAAGTTAGAACATTGTGAGAAACAGGAGTATTAACTGCTTTGTACAGAGGTTATGGGATCACATAAGAATATTATTTTCCCAAAGAAGATTTATCAAAATATTGTAATATCATCATAATTTTTCAGCAATTGTAAAGCCCAGACACCTCAGCCAACTTTTCAAATTTTACATAATCATCAATGTCTATGGGAAACACAATGAAATATGCCCTGTTTTTAATTGATTCCTTTTGCACCACATTTTTCACACAGACTTGGCTGTTGGCCTTTCTTTGCAAAGTGAGGGTTTCAACAAATGAAGAAGATGGATAGCCAAACCAATCAACTCCAGAATATGAAAAGGTCAAAGCACTCAGTGAACACACTCTGCACTGCTTCCAGATAGCCCAAGCATAATGAATCAGATAAGTTTCTCTTAGAACAAACAAAATAGGGAAACCAGAAGTAGTTCAAGATGCTAATGTTTTCTTTATGACTTGAAGGCCACCATGCATAGCACTGTAAGTACAAAATACGATAAAACTCGTTTACTGATCTATCCTGTTGAAATAGAAGAGAACAAAACTAAATAGTTTGCATTTACAATGATGAATAGATTTGTGTCAACATTTAAAGTAAATTAAGACTGATGTGTGCAAGCAGAGAGATGCTCTTAACTTTTGTGTATGGTTACAGCTTTCTTCTTTGTAAGGGTTTTAAATGAGAGGATTGTAGAAACTTGACCGCTGCATGTACCCTTAGGTCCAGGGCAATGGACGCAGCAAAGCAAAAGGAGCACAGGAGGGCTGCCATGGTCTCTCTTTGTGGTCTCCAATGCCAACAGCTCTACATTGCAATAACTGAATTGAAGCCTAAGATTTAATGTTTTGGTGGGTAGTGCTGGGGGATTCCTGCCTGCAGCATGCCAGCAGCAGCAGGGCTATGGGAGCTCCACTGATGTGAGCAGAGCATGGATGAGAACCCCCGTAATGGCAGAGGTGGTGGCAACCCAGGGCCAGCAGAACCTGCCTTCTCACCGGGACAAACTCAGTGCACCTGGGAAGGGAAAACTATTCAGAATGATCAGAGGAAGTATTTGGTTGTCAAATCCTCCCAAATTGGTGTGTGTGCCTAATTTTTAATGGGTTTCTGTTACTTTCAGGCTTATCTTCAGTTGCTGCTCTACTGCACTTGGCAGGAGAGAAATAAATACAAGCCATTATTGCTGCACTATCTTGAATACCAAGCATGTTTTCATTCCATCTAGCTAACATGAGTAAAAGATAAACTGGCAGTTTATTCCCTCTTTATTTACCAAAATAAAGGAGATAGATAAGTGGAGACCTCATGCAGAGGAAGCTGTGGTGACTCTGGAGGGTACATCTGTACATCCACATATGAGATAAAGACAATAATACTGCTCTGAAAGGGACATGGATGACAGATGTGTATTTTATTTCTATTTCTATCTTGAACAGTTTGTGGGGATTTGGGAGAAATATAATCCTGGATATTTCATGAAACCTCTCTAATCTTGTGAGGGAGCTTCACCTCAGCCCATGTGAGATCCTAAATCCCATTCAAGTAATGTAGAGGTAGACCTTGTTTTAACTTTTAGGAAGAACCTGTGCCCAGTGATATTTATAAAGTGCCCTGGCACTTTCTGAGAGACAAGAATGTCCAGTTTGGGGGAAGAAATACTTTGATCTGCATTTGATACAAAAGCCACTCTCTCTGCTTTGGGAAAACAGACTAACAGACAGGAAATTAACTAGAAGATCTATACAAAGTATTGCTTTCTGCAGTTATTGTCAGTTTACAATAGCCCCCACTCACTTCAGGAGCTTTATAAATCTCACTGGCTTTCAGTGATGGTGTCAAAACACCTTTGCAAGTCTGGGCTCTGGTATTTAAGACTCCTGCTGGAAAAGCGTGGTTGAAGGCAAAGAGGAGGGAGGTAGGGTGGAAAAATGCTCATCATGTGGAGGTGTAGGCATGTGAAGTTAAACTCCAACTACAATTTCAATTGCAAATGTGTAGTGGAGGCAATGGAGCTGTAATGCTGTGCCCCATTAAGACTCCAAGCCCTAACACTGGGGTGATCTGACTCACTGGAGGGTAAGAAATTTAATGTGCTGTACTGCTTGCCACAAACAACATTTGATTTCAAAACAGTAAGTATACCAGGGTTGTTCCAAGCTGTTCCAAGCAGATAAGATTTAAACCCAGCATGCTACCTTTACATTGGTGACTAATGATTGAATGGAGGTGCAGAGCAAAGGTATCTTTAGGTAGGTAATCTCACTGGGTAAATGAGATTTGGACTGTGTTTTCTAGCAAATTTAGACTTAGAATAAATTATACTTTTTTAAAAATTATGGGCCCTGCTGGAATTGCACTTTGCATCTCACATAGGTAAAAAAATGCATGTGCAGTTAATCCATTAGTACATAGCTGTCTCCCTGAGGTGCACAGCCCCAGCACTCACAGTCATCTGGACATGAGCTGCTGCCATGGATCTGTCCTTATCCTTCAGCCATTCACTGGACAGACATCTCCAGATGGATGCACCAACTGGGAATCATAGAATCACAGAATGGTCTGGCTTGGAAGGGACTTTAAAGGTTATTTTCAAATTCAATTTTATTTTCTAATTCAAATCCCCTGCCATGAGTAGGGATGCCACGCACTAGACCAGGTTGCTCAGAGCCCCATCCAGCCTGGTCTTGAACACTTCCAGGGATGGGGCATCCACAACTTCTCTGGGCAACCTGTGCCAGTGCCCCAACACCCTTCCAGCAAAGAATTTTTCCCTAATATCGTATCTAAAGCTGTTCTCTCTCAGTTTAAAGCCATTCTCCCTTGTCTTTCATTATATATGTTGTAGAAAGTCCCTCCCCAGCTCTCTTGTAGACCTCTTTAGGTACTGGAAGATGCAATAAGGTTTCCCTGGACTCTTCTCTTCTACAGGCTTAACAACCTCAACTCTCTTAGTCTGCCTTCATAGTAGAGATGCTCCACCCTCTGATCAGCTTTGTAGCCTCCTCTGGACTAACTCCAGCAGGTCCATCTCCTTCATATGCTGTGGGCCCCAGGGCTGGATGCAGAGCCCCAGGTGGGGTTTCACAAGAGCAGAGCAGAGAGAGGGACAGAATCACCTCCCCTGACCTGCTGGTCATGCTGATTTCTGGGCTGCAAAGGCACATTGCCAGGCCATACTGAGCTACTTATCAATCCAAAAGCAGTACCCCTTAAAATGGGTCAGTACTCATCATGAAAAGCAGCTCTCCCATCCCTTCTTCTTCCATGGAGCTATAAAGGCCAGGAGATAGTGACCAAAAAAATTCAAACTAAACTGAAAGAAACAAACAACAACAATAAAAAATTCCCCAATGCTCACCCATCAAACTAAGCAAAAACTTCCATGTGTTTTGACATCTTATTTCTATGTAACAGCCAATTATTCTTCTCATTTGGGGGCACTGGACAATGACATATTTTTATTTACCTGTATGAGGCCAGTCTTCTGTATGAGGGGACAACCAGGCTCCTGGGTTTTAGCATTTTTGTGACCTAGAGTGCACTGTGCCATTTATACCTGCTCATTGTCTCAGCACTCAGGGCAAGATGAATCCTGAGCCTTTACAGCCACATCTTGGCAGTTGAACTGAACACTATATGGATGTGAATGCATTCAGCCATAGCACAGGAAAATCCCAAATCCCAGCATCAAAGGATACTTCTCTTTTTAATGCCACAATATCATAATTCCTTCCTGCCAACAAAGCAACTTCTTAGTGGTTCACAGATGAAGGATTTTGTTTGATTGTTGGTTCAGATATTTGTGTTGGAAGCATCCTTTATACTTATTAAAACCTGCTGCATCTTAAAATGTTTTGTTCAGAGAAGGGAGTTAAAGATGAAACCAAGAAAAACTATCAGCTGCTTGCCACATGAGAGGATTAAGGACCACAATTTGTCAAGGGTGTGACAACTATATTCCTTAGAGTACATGTAATCTCATGCAACTCCTATGATCATTCATGAGTTTTGTCTTCAAGATGCAACAATCTGTTATGCAAAGAATGTCCACACACACAGACTTGCACCCAGAAGTGAGGCCAGTGAAATCTCCCCAAGATGAATGATTCGTTTTTCCTAACCCCTCTGTTTGCTGTTCCATTGTACATGTGAGGACATGAATGCCAAGTTACCATTCCTGGTTCAGCTGCTGCAGCAGGAGGCTCGATCCTACCTCAGCTGTGTCTACACAAAGCTAAAAGCAAGAAAATCAGTGTTCTGGTAAAGTGCTAAAGTGTGAAATAGTTGCTGAGAATTGTAACTCTAGAGGGAGTAAAAATGAGCCTATCACAACCACCAGTGAACAGCCCTATGAAAGTAAAATCTTACTTCCAAAAAAATTGAACCTGTGTTTTCTGTTGAACATTTAATCCTTCAGTGCTTGCAGAGCACTTTTCAATTTCTCCTTAACTTTCATCCTTGTCTCCTTCCTCTGGTCTGGTAAGCAAATGAAATTGATTCAACTTCTCCCTTTTAAGACTTTTGTTATGTTGGAGCTCACGTCCCTGTCCCTCTGACAGAGCTTTAACTGCATCTTCCACCTTTGGCCTCCTTCCCTATAATCGAAGAGTGGAACTTCCAGCTGGTTCTTTAACTTGGTGTTGTGGACCACAGAACCATTCAGGTAGTCCTAGTGGGCATAAAATGCTAACATCTTAAAAAAAATATTTTATTTTAATTATTGCTGCTATAAAAATAGCATGAATAATCTTATTTACTACTTCACCAATGGCTATTTAGCCTTAGTCACATTCCTATGAAGCAAGTTAGTAAATGGCATTGAGGAAAATTCCCAGCCCAGATCAAGGTATGAATCAGTGGTAAAGCCCAAGTTCATAATTCCCACTGGAATTCTCCACAGACTATTAGAAAACATGGGTTTTNATGTTGTAGAAAGTCCCTCCCCAGCTCTCTTGTAGACCTCTTTAGGTACTGGAAGATGCAATAAGGTTTCCCTGGACTCTTCTCTTCTACAGGCTTAACAACCTCAACTCTCTTAGTCTGCCTTCATAGTAGAGATGCTCCACCCTCTGATCAGCTTTGTAGCCTCCTCTGGACTAACTCCAGCAGGTCCATCTCCTTCATATGCTGTGGGCCCCAGGGCTGGATGCAGAGCCCCAGGTGGGGTTTCACAAGAGCAGAGCAGAGAGAGGGACAGAATCACCTCCCCTGACCTGCTGGTCATGCTGATTTCTGGGCTGCAAAGGCACATTGCCAGGCCATACTGAGCTACTTATCAATCCAAAAGCAGTACCCCTTAAAATGGGTCAGTACTCATCATGAAAAGCAGCTCTCCCATCCCTTCTTCTTCCATGGAGCTATAAAGGCCAGGAGATAGTGACCAAAAAAATTCAAACTAAACTGAAAGAAACAAACAACAACAATAAAAAATTCCCCAATGCTCACCCATCAAACTAAGCAAAAACTTCCATGTGTTTTGACATCTTATTTCTATGTAACAGCCAATTATTCTTCTCATTTGGGGGCACTGGACAATGACATATTTTTATTTACCTGTATGAGGCCAGTCTTCTGTATGAGGGGACAACCAGGCTCCTGGGTTTTAGCATTTTTGTGACCTAGAGTGCACTGTGCCATTTATACCTGCTCATTGTCTCAGCACTCAGGGCAAGATGAATCCTGAGCCTTTACAGCCACATCTTGGCAGTTGAACTGAACACTATATGGATGTGAATGCATTCAGCCATAGCACAGGAAAATCCCAAATCCCAGCATCAAAGGATACTTCTCTTTTTAATGCCACAATATCATAATTCCTTCCTGCCAACAAAGCAACTTCTTAGTGGTTCACAGATGAAGGATTTTGTTTGATTGTTGGTTCAGATATTTGTGTTGGAAGCATCCTTTATACTTATTAAAACCTGCTGCATCTTAAAATGTTTTGTTCAGAGAAGGGAGTTAAAGATGAAACCAAGAAAAACTATCAGCTGCTTGCCACATGAGAGGATTAAGGACCACAATTTGTCAAGGGTGTGACAACTATATTCCTTAGAGTACATGTAATCTCATGCAACTCCTATGATCATTCATGAGTTTTGTCTTCAAGATGCAACAATCTGTTATGCAAAGAATGTCCACACACACAGACTTGCACCCAGAAGTGAGGCCAGTGAAATCTCCCCAAGATGAATGATTCGTTTTTCCTAACCCCTCTGTTTGCTGTTCCATTGTACATGTGAGGACATGAATGCCAAGTTACCATTCCTGGTTCAGCTGCTGCAGCAGGAGGCTCGATCCTACCTCAGCTGTGTCTACACAAAGCTAAAAGCAAGAAAATCAGTGTTCTGGTAAAGTGCTAAAGTGTGAAATAGTTGCTGAGAATTGTAACTCTAGAGGGAGTAAAAATGAGCCTATCACAACCACCAGTGAACAGCCCTATGAAAGTAAAATCTTACTTCCAAAAAAATTGAACCTGTGTTTTCTGTTGAACATTTAATCCTTCAGTGCTTGCAGAGCACTTTTCAATTTCTCCTTAACTTTCATCCTTGTCTCCTTCCTCTGGTCTGGTAAGCAAATGAAATTGATTCAACTTCTCCCTTTTAAGACTTTTGTTATGTTGGAGCTCACGTCCCTGTCCCTCTGACAGAGCTTTAACTGCATCTTCCACCTTTGGCCTCCTTCCCTATAATCGAAGAGTGGAACTTCCAGCTGGTTCTTTAACTTGGTGTTGTGGACCACAGAACCATTCAGGTAGTCCTAGTGGGCATAAAATGCTAACATCTTAAAAAAAATATTTTATTTTAATTATTGCTGCTATAAAAATAGCATGAATAATCTTATTTACTACTTCACCAATGGCTATTTAGCCTTAGTCACATTCCTATGAAGCAAGTTAGTAAATGGCATTGAGGAAAATTCCCAGCCCAGATCAAGGTATGAATCAGTGGTAAAGCCCAAGTTCATAATTCCCACTGGAATTCTCCACAGACTATTAGAAAACATGGGTTTTGTTTTGTTTTTTTTTTCCAGTGTGATGGGCAACATCCCTTGCTTCAACCAGAAAGACTCATCAGGAAGAGGAAGCACCATCTCATGCTTCCTTACACAGAATCAGAGAGAGATCAATTGAGGAAATGAGGACAATGATCTCTGGGTAATTTTTAAAACTTCTGGGTAATCTTTAAAACTTCTCTTTAATTCCCACAAGGACACAGGGCCAAGTTTCCAGAGGTGCCAGTACCTAAAAAGATATGCTTAATGCATGATCATTAATTGAAAATTAAGATACAAAACAGGAATATTGAAGTGACATGATAGAATGTTATTTCTACCTTCACTATTGCTCACTAGTAACTAAGTTCACCAGCAGATCCATAGAGCAAAATAAAAATACTCTGATATAAATACTTTGGGGAAAAATTGAAACTTGTAAAATCATATATTGACGTTTTCACAGTACCATATGATTTTGTAACAGAGTTTTCTATATCCTGATTATTACCATTTAGCACTGGAATGAAAATCCATTAGAATAAAGGGGGAAAAAAAGCTTTGGTTTTCCTTAAACCCTTTATCCCAGAATTGGGCAGTATTTTATCTAAATTTTTGAATGCATAGGACTCTGTTTTTTAATTGTCTGTTTAAAATATAAAATACTTAATATTTCAGTGCCATGGAATTTGGAATATTCAAACAAACAATATCTTTGTTAGCTATATCACACGTGGCATTCCAGCGTTTACTTGACTTTTCACAGAAGATTCATTTCCTCTTTTAGTGGCATAAAACACCTTTGGAAAATTCAGTCTAATGTTTCCATCCTCACCTTCATTAGTTTTACAAGAAAGTATGGCTTACAAAACTAAAGTCACTTACTAACAATCAGAATAAGCCTCGTGTCACCTTAGCATCAGCAGGTTATCAGTTGGATGCATTTCCAAAGGTGCTGGAAGGTTTGAGCACAGCCTAAGGCAGGCTTTTCAGGATCCTCATTTCGGAAACAAAAGTTTGTTATGGTACCCAGGGAGAAACTCAGAGACTGAAATTTCTCAGATCACAATATATCATCATTTGTCTATTTGTTTGCTTGCTTTTAGCTACTCTGCAGAGAAAACTCATATTTGCAAAAGGGGACCTTTACCCTAAGTTCATAAATGCACACCATGTGTGGAAACCATAACTGGTAGAAACAAATTCCTTGCAAAGAGGAGGAATTCAACATGGGCATAGGCAACTCTCCTATACGAACAACACTTTAAATGCTTCCCTATTTTAATTTGCGCAAAGCAGAACAGAGCCTTGCCCAGTAAGGGGATGCCTTTGAAAACCACGCCTCTATTATTCAAGCCTCTATTACTCAAGTGTCTGCCTCTATTATTGACAGTGTCTCAGAAGGTGGGATCATTTTGAAGGTAGGAGTGTATTATGAAACTATCCAAAGCACCAAGTTGAAATCCTTTCAAATCAAGCAGTTTGTGGTTATGCTCAGCCATGACCCTCAGCTTGGGTGTCCCAGCCATCCTGTGACAGGGGCACCCTGCATTACACTGCAGAAGAAGCCCTGGGCAGTCCCTTTGCCCAAAGCCTCAAAACCAAGGACTGGTGACTTGTGCTCAATGTGGGGACCAGGTTCCTTTGGGAGCTCTGAGCACTTTATGTATTTGAGGCTGTCACTTCTTCCTGCATTTTGAGACAGATGCTGCTCCTCCCAAATCCCATGCTGAGGGGACTCATGCCAAAAGCAGCTTGGTTTTTTCCTCTTCTCTGTGCTTTTACCAAGAAGGAGACAGCCTGTGATGCTTTCCAAAGATGATATAACATTACCTCGGGGAGGCAATGCCCCCAGTCCTGTTAGGACTCTGTCACACCACATCAGTCTGGAGCACAGGCTTGCTCCTTGCTCCACGGTATAAAACGAGTTCCTTCCAGCAAGACTTTTACAGCAAGCTCACAGTTGCTTTAAATTAGAAAAGTTGGCAGGTGGCCAAGGAAAGGAGCAGGAGCTTGTTCAGCTGAGACAGACAGTTAGAAAACTCTGTAAGAGCATCAAGCCTCAGATAGGTTTTCACAAAGTACCTTTTTTTTTCATCCCAGCATTTAAATTTGTTTTAAAGGATTTTGAATCACCAAAAATTACCTGCTGGCTTGAAGCTACAACTCTTACACTACCCAAACAGAACATGTTGCTTTCCCTGAAAAATCAGATGCCATCTACTCAACTGTGAAGGTAAGTTGTAAGTGATTCTACTTTCCTGAACTGACTTCTCTGAAATGCATTTGGGTAAAGGAATGCAATAGAAAGATCTTTCAGAAAAGTGCATATTTATTTTCTGAGATACATGTGATTCTGTTAGAAATAGACTGTTGTGGTTTCTCGGTGAAATCTGCTTATGTATCTTCTCTTGTAAGAGATGAGTAATAAATTTGGACATTTATGCACAAAACATCCCCATCAGAAAGTTAGCAGACAGATTGTTTAAAAATCAATGATGTAATATTCTGGCAAAAAAAAAATTGTTTTCAATGTCTACCTTTCACAGGGTTCAGGGTGATTAAATTACCTAAAACATTTTAAAATTATTTCTCTCTCTCTAGCATTAATCTCACATTCCACCAACCTAGACTAGAGATTATTTGGGTTTTTTCACTCATGAATGATTCCATCATCATTCCAAATCTTCACTTTTACCGTAGTTGCTATGGTTTCATAGAAACGTGTTTTGCAAAAAAAAAATCTATATATACCAAATAAACGGTTTCGCTTCAGGCTTGCACTATTGCAAAGTTAAGCTCCTGTGTTTAACTTATTAAACTCTCACAAATATATCCATTTGTTATTTTGCTGCTGTGTTTCTTCTGCTTGGTTTTTTCCCAGGTCATCTTACTTTCTGTGTTTCAACTGCTACCAGCAGTGTGCTTTGTGCCTAAGAGTAGGCTGGTGAGACTGTGTTGTAAAATACAAAGAAATGCTGAGTGTAAGTGATTAATCACAGCCTTGGTCTGGGTAGGTGAGAGTACAAGTGGATTAGCAGTTTCAAGCTCCCTTTTTTCCGCTGGGTTTCTGGTTACCATTACCCGGGCAAGGTTGAGGCAAGCATTCATTGCCTGCTGCCTAAAACCTGATAGTCACAGTGGGGGCTAAATCCTCTAACCCACTCATTTTCAAGGAAATTATGAAGCTTTCCAGGCTGAAGTTTCAGGAAAATATGGGTGTGAACACAGCATTACCCACAGCCCTTAGAGGTGTACAAGCTATGGAAATTCAGTAACAGGAACCTGCGTGTGCCTTGTCCCCTGTTTTCCCTGACTTGGGACATCTTCAGCTATGCCACTGGAGCAGATTTACCCTGGTGAGAATGGAGGGCTGCCAATGCCCCTACTGCTGTGTTCCCATGGATCACACTGTAAGAAATTTATTTAAGAGTAGAGAAACACAGAGCAGGGAGGGCAGGAAAAAGAGTGCAGAAAATCAAAACTAGAAGTGGACAAGATGATATTCTTGCCCACTGTCATGGAAGAAATGCTAAAACTGTGTTGACTTTGAAGCCCCTGTGTTAAGTTTGTGCTGAATGGGAAGCCCACCACCATCATCCTTGCTGAAGTCTGGAAAGGTGGAGATAGGAACACCACATCACATATGTCCTGGGGGAAGATTACATGGTGTAGGGATTGGGAACTCTATTGACTCTGTCAGTGCTTGCCTATTCCTTGTTTTTCCTCTACAGTACCCCACCAATCTGATGAGTAGATAAGAGTAAGGGTGGTAAAGGCTGCTCCATGTTGCTTATTGATACTGGAGACAGGAGGGTTTCTGAAATTGAATATCTCAGCCAAAGGGACTGCTTCTGGCTCAGCAGCAATGACAGGGAAGGATGCAAACAAGGAAGTAGTGTTTTGTTATTTCAGTCACAGTGACAAGGTGAGGAGGTAGATGGAAATCCACATTTCTGAGGGCTGGATTTGAGTGCCTGCAGGAGAAGTTCTGTCTCATTTACACAGCTAACTTATGTCCTTAATTCCATGTCACATGCCTATTCATAAGTCTATCCCATGCATTGGTAAGCCTCATTTTCAGAGTCCTTAATCAGATGCTGTATGAACATTGTGTTGCATGATCAAATAATATCCCTGTTACCAAAGGATCATATTCTAAATGATGAAACTAAAATTTAGATTCACCAGAGAAACTTAACCTCATAGAGGAGCAAAAATCCTAAGGCTTCAAACTTTTACACAAATAATGGCCATTTAAAAAGTGTTTCTGATTCAGAGACTTTGCTTGTCACAGATACAAGACAGGTCAAACTCCATTTTCACTGCTGAAATGAAAATGTTAGTCAAAAGGGCAGGAAAGTGATTATGTGATTGCCTTGGCAGAGAAATCTGGAGTCTTTTCAGGCTAATCTTCATGGTCCTACCTGGAAAACAAAGGCTGCAAATGAAATAACCACTGGGCAGATTTATATTTTAGTTACAGATATCAGGCTGCAAATATCAGCAAAGGGTATTTATTTCTGCTCCCAGTCTCCCTAAAGAAAAGGTGCACACTGTCTCTCTGTATTTCTCTATCGGGCTGAAGAAGGAATCTAGATTACTCTGATTTCCCAAAACTGAAATAAACAGCTCGTGTTCTTCATAAATTAGGATCCAGCTTTCATTTTTGGAAAAGCAGTGTGAAACTGTTCTTGGTTGTCTACCCTCAAGACTCACCTGATGTTGGATGCAGATGGAAAAGCCCAAAGTGATGAAAGCACAACAGCAAACCACCTGATTCAAGTCTTCAAAGATACTTTACAGTTTCACTAAACCTTAGAGTGGGGATAGGGGCCATATGGCCAAAGAGTCTACACATTTCTGTGAGGTTTAGCTGTTGGGAGGAACACAACTTTAGTATAAAAGTTTAGTTTAGTATAAAACTAATTCTTATCACAGAGGATAATGAGGACCACTTTTTAAGAGGAAGAATAGGCTATGAATAATGGGAAAACACATTCTGGCAGTGAGAAATGTAAAATTGTAAAGTAATCCAGAGGGAAAGAAGGGAAAAGTCTCACTGGCTGGGATGTTTCACTTGCTCTGGGCAAACCTAGCAGAAATCTGTGGGGAGCAATGATTCCTAGGCTGAGAGATGTGATAGTCCATATGTTGTGCTGGCTTAAATGTATTGGCTCATCTTCAGTCTATCTATTGTATTTGTCTTCCTCATCCATGTGTGTATCACATCTCTCAGACCCAAATGGGATGCAGCCTACAGAAGTGGAGGCCAAATCTCAAAAATTTAATGGAGATAGTTGATTATGTTTGGACACCATCAGGCTACCTATCCTATTTTCAGCTCAAATTTTTGCCTTCTCTTTTGGAGAGACCCCAAACCCAAAATCAGACATCCTGCAACAAACAGGAACATCTCCTTGGCAGGAGTTCAAGGTTAAAGTTAAGGGAAGGGATAAGGGAGGTTTAAGGAAGGGAACTGTTTGGTTAAGGGAATGGGTTTTTTGGATGAATTGTAATTCATACACTCTGTTTTATTTATCTTTTTCCTTTTTCCTTTTTTTTTTTATTTATTTTATTTTTTAGCTACATTCCTCAATAAAGATATTTTTCTTTCAGGAAAAAATGAGAGTGGAGAGAGCATTAATAGCTGAGGTGGGACCTGAAATGTAGTTTAAAAAATGTGCAATAAAAACAGGGAGTGACATTGCTATAAAACCAAGGAGAGCTGGAAGGACAGAACTGAAGAGATGAGTGCTCACCCCACCTCTTCTCATTGGTCTGATGGGCCTCGTGACTGGATTCAGGCCAGTGTGGAGTCCCATCACTGCAGCACAGGGGAAAGTGATTTGTGAGCTGCTGAGAGAGAGACCTCCCTTGAGCTTTTTACCCCTTGGAAAAAAACAGAGAAATTTGATTTTTTTATGGATTTGTCCAGGAAAACTCTCCCTTTTCTTGGAGGAGGACTCTCCTGGTGCTGAACAGACATCTGCTATTCTCACTAGCAGTTACAACTCAAGACCAAAAGTCTTTTTCCTTTTCAGGAGTCTATAAAAACTTGATGTTATGCCAGCCTTGCTAGGCCTGCAGTGATGTTCCTGCACAGCGCCAGTCTGCTGCCTTTCAATGCACCTGGGGATTGAACACATCCCCAGCACATCCCAGACTGCTGTGTCCAATCCTTTTTCGCTGCCACTCAACAGTGGAAATGCAGAGAAGCGTGTAGATTACTCTTTGCATCCGTTCCCTATTCTAGACACCATGTTGGTATTTATTTTACAGAGCAATTGGCTCCTTTGAGTCTCTGTAAGTTCCAGATCTGCACAGACATGCTCTGAAAGTTATATTCCAGAGACTGTCCCTTTTTGGCCCCCAAACCTGAGATCACAGCCCTGCATTAGCAACCCACAAATTTTCATCTGTCTCCTCCTGTGAATTACCAGCCTGGTAGCCTCCTTCTCACAGACTTTCCATTTTCCTGGTGTGTCTGTGTGTTTACCCAGGATAAACCACTTTACTGCCTCCTCACAGGAGGTTCCTGAGGAGGGCAGCCCTGTTCCACCCAAAACTAGGGTGGTTGATGGGCCACGCTGTAGCCTGCTCAGATGATCTGGAAAGGCATTCTCCAGCCTCTGGACAGCTGATTTCCCAGTGGAAAGACCAAGGCTACTTCAGCCTCTCTTGAGTTATTGTTTGTGCCTTTCAGTGCAGATATTCCTGCTAGAAAGTGGTGATACATATCTGCAGATGACCTCTGAGCACCAGCTTTGATGTGGGGCAGCAAGAAACTATTCCAGGGAGAGGCAGCAGTTTTGGGAGTAGGAATAGGACGGCCTGTGCTCCAGCAAAACAGAAAGGCCTGGTGTCTGAATCTCAGCTCCTGCTCCTCTCCTGGAAAAAGGCAATTTTCATTTCTTTCCCTATCTTGGGTAAAGGAAAGGAAAATAAAGAAAAAATGTTCCCTTTACTGACTCAACTTCATCATCATTAATTTCTCCATGTGTCCAGAAGTCCCACATGGGAATGCAAAGATCAAGTAACATCAATAGTCAGACAGATGGAAACAGTTTGGGCTGGATGAGCAGGGCCAGCAGTCCTGGCTAACTGTGAAACAGGCTGTCTGTCCTATTCCCTCTCCCCTCCTTCCTGCAGCCCCATAGAGAGTGGATACTCCCTGTCCAGGGTTGGCCCCTGGGGTGTCAGAGGGGCTGTGCTGCATAGCCTCCATGGTCCTGCATGGCTGTGCAGTGAATATTATTTGATTCTCTAAAGAACAGGCTGTGTTTTGCTGTAATTTAAGATTTACATGTGGGTTACACATCTTTACATTGGACCAGGGTTTTGGAAGATGCTGGAGGTTGCCTTCAGCTTTTTAAGGAGAATCAAGAATTTCCTCTGCAGACCTGCCTAGGATGGCTACCTCCATGTGGATAGGTCACACACTGCAGGCCTAGTCAAAATTCCTGTTCATGGAATTCCTCAGACAGAAATATATCACTTTGCACTGTGTCTCACCTGAACAGTGCCTCCTGCACTACCAGGGAGTGCCTAAATTGTAGGACCTGCTCTCAACCTGTCTGGAGTGTCTGCCTCTGACAGATCAAACAGAAGGGACAAAATTTTTTATTAAATGCAGATAATCCTTAAAATCACCAGGAAAAAATATCCAGAAAAAAATAAAAGGGCACCTTGGGAACAGGAGCAGTTAGAAACCACTGACTATTTGGTATTCTCCCTTTCTGCCGACGTGCTCTGTCCTTGAGAGTCAGGGCTTCTGTTTGAGAATTTTGATTGCCAAAGGGTGGGAAAAAATGTCTGAATGGTGTGTGTAAAACATCTGTTTCTGCAGCCCAACAGGGCATGTATAAAATCCCTGTAGTGAGAGTCAGGCCACAAAAGAGGTCAAATCAGTGCTAACAGTTCCTTTTGTCTGTGTGACATAAGGACATGCACAGATCAGGTCTGTTGTGGGTGCAGCTCCAGGGATGCCCAGGGCATATTTGGATTGCTGTATCTGGCAGGATTTAGCCCTGGATTTTCCCTCCTGCAGATAAGGGCTTGTAGCCAGGAGGATTGTTTTCATACCTCCTGAGCAAGTGAAATGCCCATGTAAAGTACTTTGATGAGATGTGTCTCTTGGCCATTTCCAACCTGATTCAGCAATCAGGAATTTGTATCACCTCTGCAAGGATACGCCAGGGTTGCAAAACCTCTCATTTCCCTTAGTTAGGACCATTTTCTTCATCAGAAGTGAAGGCCTGACACTTACTGCCATCAGTGCTTAGGCTTGAGCAGCCTCTGCATCGACTCTGGCATGAGCTTTGGATTCCTTGTCATTAAGACTTGATGATCCCATAGCAGAAACAATTTTGTTTGCATGGAAGAACTGCCAAGACACCCTTAAAAGGAAGGCTATGCCAAGAGCATGCTGCTGGAGATGCTCAGCACTGCTCTGAGCTCCCCAGGAACCATCCTGAGCAAGCCCAGCAGCAGGTGTGTGCCTCCCCTGCCCCCTGAGCCCCAGTGCAGAGGGGACACAGCCTGATCCTCCAGACCCATGGGCAGGGTGGGCAGGACCATGCCCTGGCACAGACTCCCCCAGCAGAGCAGCCCAGCAGAGTTCCTGTACACGCCTCCATTCCAGGCCGTCAGCGGAAGCAGATGTTTCTAATTTATCACTAAAACCGAACAACTTAATCCACCAAATATGCAGCAGTGGGGGGTGGGAAGGGCTGATTTATAAATTGGATGATTAAGGTTAATTTGTTTATGAACGAGGCAAATCTGTGTCAGATATTGTTACTAATGCTTCCTCCCTTTAATTTTTGCAAGTCCTAAACATCCAAAGCCTTTTCAACCTGAGGCAATGGGACTCATTCCTGTTCTGCTGGCCAAAAGCATCTGGCACTGTTTCTTTTCATCAACAACTCCAATATTTATCTATTTAGCCCTTCAGAACATTATTTTGGTGTAATAGACATCACAGCCCTCTGCGGTACGGGTGCCAGAGGCAGGTCTCAGCAGCAAGCCTAGCATACACCTTCTTGCTTTTGGGAGTGATATTTCACCTTGGCTGCCTGGTAGTGATGGCTGGAGGGCTGCTGGCACCAGTGCTGGGAGCCCCTGGCAGTGGGGCTTGCACAGAAACTGCATCTTCGCAACGTGGCTGAAGGCCCAGATGGGAAGGGTCCTGAGTCCAAGCCAATTTCAAATTAGACTGAGAAAATTATTGTGTTTCCCTATGTTTATCAATCCTGGAGGTCATGACCAACTTGAGATATCTCTGTTTCTGCACATGCACAGCTATTGATCCATCCAGCTACAAACAATACACACACCCTGCTCCTACAACCAGCACACGTCCTGCTTCTGCTGACACCCACTTCAGACCACCAGTCCTACTGCTCATAGCTCGTGTGGTTGTTCATGGAAAAGGGCTCTTCTCCAAGCAGCTGACACTCAGCCACAGCACATCTGCCCTGCACAGCACCAGTGAAGTACTAGAAACGCAGTAGCCTTAGAAAGATCTTAACAGCATAAGCCTTGAGTGCCTGTGAAAGGTGAGGGGGAAGGGCAACCCTAGCCAGCAGCAGCCTACTACATTCCCATCTCTCCTATACACAAAATGTATAAAGCAAGCTGGAAAACAACGGATTTGAGAAGAAAACTGAAGACATTTGGAACAACACTGAGCTTGAAAAGAGCTGAAGCAATTCTAGTTTTTGTCTAACAAAAGAAATCACTCTTTTTTGTAATTCAATCCAGACAAACCTGTATCACTTTAATAGTTTTAAACTACATGCAATGGGAGCACCATAATTTATTCTGTAAGAGTGCAGTCTGCTTTTCAGTCATGAAGCCATCTCATTAAGAGAAGCCATTCAATTCACTTTTACCAGTGATATAGCTCTTTACTTCTTGAGAACTGGGCTGTGCTTCAAATGGTGATAGACACTGTAAGTGGCTTCTCCTCTACCTAGTTAGAGGTGCCTTCCCTCATTCTGTACCCATAAGGGATGGTCAGAGATAACCTCATGTCTGAAAGCTTTGTGCTTGCAGGAAGGAAACTAATTGCAGCTCATTGCAAGAAAAGTACATTTTACTTTAATGTTTTCAATAGCTTGGTCTGAAGTAGCCTCAACCTCACTCCAGACCTGATGAAAAGTGATGAATTTGAATGAGCAAAGTTGTTTCAAATTTCCAGATATATCTTGTACATGATATTCTGGGGCCCTAATTTTTATTTCTGCTTGTTTTTCCAAGGTTATAGAGAAGAAAGGGATATAGATTTAATTTATGGGATACTTGATCTGTGCATAAAGGACCATTTACTTAAACTGTCAGAAGATTAAACATAATGTTTTGCAATCATGTTCAAGGTACATGAGCAGCAGATTTTAGATGGGAAAGTGACACAAGCTACTGATAGAAAGCCTGCTCTCTAATTCCTGGGAAGTGTATTTTTTGCCTTCCTGCCTCTGATGAAGTAGCAGTACTTGAAATAGGTTTTGCTTTTGGCTGAAGATACATCCCACAATGGAAGAGAGTGAATGTCCTTGCCTTAAAGCATCTCTGGGATTCATCCATGTTGTCTGACCTCTGAGAGGAAAGGCAATTTAATAAAAAATCCTTTCTGACCCTCAGATGGAAGATCACATGAGTGCAGGCTCAGGACATTTATATCTGAGTGTGAGAGTTTCCTTTGATGGGTTTTAATGTTATATGTTGTTGATGTTCCTAAATTATACAGCTCAGTGAAGCATTCAAAAACAAGTGATCAGCCCCCCTGGGGTATGGTACAAGGCCTAAGGATAAGCTTTGATGTGGATATAAAGCCATGATGGCTGTCAGATCCTGAGTCATTTTCCAGTGGCAGCAATGTGACCAGAAAGGGAAATATATATACTTTCACACAGTTTTGAGCCAGAACTTCAACTTCTGCCACTGCAAACTGATTAAACTGATAATGCTGCCTTTGCAATCAGTACAGCAGTACTAGTATATATCAGCTCAAGAACTGGCTGTTCAGATTTCAAGACAGAAGTCATATGGGCAAGATATTACACACTGCAAGTTTAAAAAGGAGATTTGCCTTTTACATTTTAATGACATATTAAAATTAATTACAAACTAAAAAGTCAGAATTCCTCCTTTTTTAATGTGCAGTTTGAAGCATCAACAGGAATTTGCAGATCCTGAGTCCTTGACCATTTTTCCCTAGTCCTTACACTAGCTGAGGCCACATGAATTAGTGTCATTATCTTCTTGCCTCAAGTGAGAAATTGCTGCAATCCTAATTTGGCTGGTTTGGCAGGCCTGAGCAGGTATGCAGCAGAATGTCAGAATAGGGTCTGGCAATATGGGACATCTACATAAGGGTTGCAAAGGAGCTTAACTGGATCCCTCCAGGAAGCAGAACTAGTCTAGCATACATTTGTGGCCCACACTATATTTTTTTTATTTTTCACAAAAGTGATATATCATTTCCCAGCTACATGTCAAATATATATATATATAACCATGCTGGGACCATGTATAAAATAGCATTACTCACCAAAATCTGTATGTGAGATCAAAGTGTTAGGGCCATGCTTATGAGCCACTCATTTAAATATAAACATTCTTGTCTTTCAAGAAAATACTATCTTGCCTTTCAATTCTTCCCAAGCCTTCCTTATGTATGAACTGAATTTCAAACTAAAATTGATTGCAGGCGTCTTAAGTCTATTTTTCTAGGCGTTCAATTTAAACAAGTTACAGCAATACTCACCTTCATACAGTTTTTGATCATTATGATATGAATGCTCACTGACAGCAATAAAGACCATGGGGACCTTTCCTCATTTCCAGAACCAGCTTTTTTTCATTTGGATCCCATTTTAGACTGTCAGAAGGGCTGTTTTTAAGGAGAATCATTCATTTGACAATCCCTAGTACAGATGCCTACCACATGTACAGCAGCACTTTTTCATTTTCCCCCACTTTCAGACTCAGCACTGGAACCCATTACATAGCTGGCATCTCATAAGTGCTGTGTTACTTTGCCCCTTGCTTCAAAAACTGATCTGTAATAGCAAAGTGGCTATTAATAACTAATAGCAGGAATGCACAGAGAGCTGACAGCAAGTAGGATGGAAACCCTGAGATGACCACTCAGGTTCTTACTCTGCACAGATTGTAATCTCTGGCAAATATCATCCTTGTGCCTTTACATCTGTAAAACGAGATACAATGTTTTGGCTTCCATGCCAAATGAGTATAATCAAATGACTGGGTGATCTGCTATGGCAATAACCACAAGTTTGTAATTACCTGGGATAAAAGATGCAAAATCCCTCTGAATCATAATCACTGAGTCATCTTGCTCTTGGAGGTAATGGGGGTCAGGTGGGTTGTATGGAATGGAAACCTCTGAATAATAGAGTGATTACTGAAGAAGTAGCTGCCAGCTGATTAGACCTGCTTTAAACAGATGTTGGATAAGATGAACTCAAAACATTCCTTCCACTCCAAATTACCCCTCTGACTGTTCTAATGCTGCACTTCTGCTAATACATCCCCTTGGACCACTGGGGACCAGAGTGCACACAGCCAAAGAAGTGCTGCAGGACACAGCCTGCCTCCATCAGGGACTGACCAAGCCATGGACTGAACCAACTCAGGGCAGCTTGATGCATACACCAAAACCACTTTGGTACTTGTGGCCCCAGGCTCATCCTAGAAATAGTATAGGTGGCTTTAGGTAGAACTGGGCCTCCATGGAGCCAAGCAATGGCAGGTTCATCTCCAAATTAACTAATTAAAGGTAATGAAAGTTTACCATGTTGGGGAACATGCTCTCTAGTTCACATTTACCTGCCATTTAATCTTACATCACCACTGCATCAGTGTTTCAGTCATTCTTGCTCAGAAACAGCAAAAACAAGCAAAAAAGGAAACAGCAAAATTAAGCCTTGTGGTTCCTATGGACTGTCTATGTGGCATTTCTCATGAAGTAATAAAGTGTGGGCTTTGTAAAAGCCCTGTGCACTGACATTGGAAATAAAAGCTACTGGGATATATATAGTTGGGGTTTTTTTAAAGCAGTGAGTAAAATTAGACCATTTCCAAAGTCTGCTCAAAGCAGTTTAATAGACTGTGTCACATCACAGCTGGGAACCTACTTTCCCAGGGTCTCAGAGATCACAATAGTGCCATGCCAGCACAGGAGTGCTCCCAGCCTGCAGACAGCATAGCCCAGCCAATCTCTTGGGTGGAAAGATACATGACAAACATATGACATTAATTCATATATAAGGATCTACACTTCCTCTGAGGGGAAGAAAAAGAAAGAAAAAATATTCTTAAATTTTTGATGTGGTTGATCATGACACAGACTTCACCCTTCAAGTCTCGTACTTTTCTATCTGCATTACAGCTCGTGGGGTCCTGGCCAGGCTTCCATGTTCACATCCACAACTGCGCTTGTAACTGTGACCCTTATGTTGGGAACTGTTTTCTTAACTCTGCCTGAACATCTGTGAATGCATATACAATAATATCCAGTAAGGCAAATGACCAAATTTGCAGTGACCAGCTGCCTCCAGTTGTGAGGCAGCACTGCACAGGGCCACAGTAGAATGAAGCACCCAGAGGCTTGCAGTGCTTACACAGTTGTGGTGTGGCTGAATTGGGCTGGGGATAAATGACATCATCCATTCCTGGGGGCGGCAAGTGCACTGCCCAATGGCTTGTTGCTTCCTTAGTCAAAAGCCAAATCCCTGGGGCAGAAACCAAGTCATGCCTGGGAGTAATTAAATGGCGCTCAAATTAGTACTGTGGTTTAGATGTCCCTGCTGACTTCAACTCAGCTCAGCCCTCAGAAGTTAAGTATGTATTCTGTTTGTCTCAAAACACTTCACAGAGCAGCAGGTCACAGGTCTCAGGCAGTTTTTGAAGTTTAGGCTCTTGTAGCTATGGACAGAAATCTGGACAGGATCCCGATACGCCCCACTGGCGGGACTGCTGCCTGCAACCTGGGCGTGTGCAAGCAGTCTCTGTGCCAAGCCTTGCTCCTACACACCAGGTCACGAGGTCTCCACCATCATAAAACAAGACTGAAAGTCAAAAATGCCAGCTATGTTCTAAAAATAGAAAAGATGAGCTGGGAGAGAGGGAGAAAATGTATCCTTGCCGTTGGTTTAGCAGCAGGGGAAGAGGTCCAGCAAGGCGGCTGACAGCGGGCTCACCTCAGCATGGCTGAGCAATAAAGCAATAGATTTCAAATGTGTATTTAAATAAAAAAAAAAGGCAAACAATTTGAAATTCAAGATATAGGGTTTGGCAGTGCTTCATATTTTGAAACTGTTAGTGGCAAAAGAAAAGTGAAAACAACAGGAAGAGGTGAAAGGAGCCAAAATTAATTTATTGTGGACTTACTGTTTCAGTATTTGACAAAGGAAATGGATATAAATGGAAACTAAATTGAAACTGAGGTCTCTCTCATTCAACAAAATATATTGCTGCTACTAGTCAGCTACATTGCAGAAAGACAATTTAATTACTAAAAAACAACTTTGAAGTGATACTTGTGTTTTAGTGTCTTAATGAAGCTAAAAAAAAACCAAACAACAATAAAAGCCGAACTGAAGTCTTCAGGTTCAAGAAAAACATTGATAACACACATATAAAATGTGTAGGGAATTTTTTCAAGTCCATTGTTCCCACAAGAGAATAACAAAAGAGATAATTTGATCACTCATCATTAAAAACTATTATTTCCTTAAGCTTGAAATGCTTGTTAAAATTTTTGAGGGCTTTTTTGTTTGTTTCTTTTATCTTTACTTTTCATAAAGCCACAAAAATTGAATTTTCAATATTTTAACGTTTGATTCTGGACTGTAAGCTTATTTCTCTTTTTCCCTCTTTTGCAACTGAATATAATAGAATGAATGAGGACTTTGATTTCCTTTCTTATCTTTGCTGCTGCTTTAATATGGCTTTTTTTCATCTTCGCCATAAAACTTCTGTCCTTATCGCCTGAGAATTATATGACTATGTTTAAGGTATTGTCTTTAGACTTGAAGAAGTAATTTTAAAATGGAGTGGGGAAATTTTTTCCTGAAACCTTACATTTACCTATTTTCAGCTACAATATCTTTTTGCTTTTGTTCTTTGTCTTGCTAGTTGTTCTACCTGGACCTGTTGCAAAAGCTATGCTTGTTTTTATGAAGTCTAGTAAGATTAAGTAGACAAAAGGGAAGAAAGAGAGAAAAGTAGTAAACATCGTTCTTTTGAAGGAGAAAAAAAAATCTGAAAACCACTCATTTTGCTCTCAGGTGATTGATTCATTGCATTTATGACACCAAAAATGATAAACTTCAGTATGGGATACAGAGAGATTCTCAGAAAATCGAGGTCTGAAATAGAAAGCCAGCAGCAACCTCATCTGGAGCACAAGGAACTTCAGCAGAGGGGACAGAGCTTGAGAGTGCTGCCACTTGGGAGCCAGGAACTGAAATAGAGAAGCCTGTCATCTTTGTTTTATTTTTTAAATATGTGAACAAATGAAAAGCTAAAGACAAACCTTGTGTTGTGGTTGTGCTGTGCCTGTGCTAGCATCATTGCTCTCATGCCCTCCCTGTGCAGAGCACACATGCCACAGCTCCTGCGCTCTGATGTTACTGCTCAAGTATGCACTCAGGAAAGAGCCAGCAGATACAGTAGATTTATTCTAGTTTGGTTGTTGAGGTCAAGGACTCCTTTTCTTTGGATTCAGCAGAGAGGGAACTCTTTCCTCATAGCCCCAGACAGGCTTTCTGCTTTGCAGTCTACCGTCAGTGCGCACTGCCGATAAAGAAACATCTGAGAGCATTTTTGAAGGATTTATCAATCCAAAGCACTGGTGAGCTGTGTGCTGTCTGCAGTGTCAGAGTTAGGAGGCTTTCAACAAGGGACAATATTTGCACCAAGTGCAAGCCAGAGGCTCCAGCTGCTGCAAACTTTTGCAAGCCATGTAAGTAAAGGGCTTTATTTTGCTGAAGGAAACTTTATATACTCTCTTGGCTCATAAAAACTCGAGATAATATAAACTTTAGATTAATTTCTTAGTACTAGTAACATTTCTGTCCTGCTGCCCCTTTGAATAATGCATGTATGTTAGCACAATAATTAAATATCTTACCTTGTTTTCCTTGTGAGTGTTGTAAGGAGTAGAATCTGTAGCACCTCAGGCAGGCTCTGCTTTTCTGATTGCTGACCATTCCTGTTCTCTGTGATCGGCACAGAGACCTTTCTGATTTCTCTGATTTCTTTTATTTCAAGGACAATGAGAAGCTGGCAGGGAAATGAAAAGGAAAGGGAAATGAAAGGCAGGGAAATTAAAATAAAAATGAAAAGGAAAGTGCAAAGGAAAACAAAGAGCATAAAAGTAGTTTATAAAGTGTTGTCAGTGAACCCAAAATTGGTGTGTAGCCCTCATATTGAACATGTGGTCTTGTGAGATTTTATGTACTTTATGATGAGGTTCAAGGAGTCACAGATTATATGACTAAGAGGAACATTAAATAACAGAAGAAATATTTTGATTGCTTTATAAAATGTATCTTTATGTTCATGCTTGTATTTAAATTTGTCACTTTCTCTATGGTTATCTGGAGCTTATGGCACCTTTCTCTGAGTTTCCCCATGTAACTTAAAGTCATGACGTATTTACTTGTATTCTATGTAGTTCATAGTTTGGCATCAATAGGCCTGACAGAGAGCTGTTGAAATGCCAAATTTCTCTTCTTGTCTGTGAAGTCCTCCCTGCCATTTTGATTGCTGCCAAAATGTAGACATGGTGATAAGTAAATGGAAGCTACATTAGATTCACTGATTAGGTACAGGTGGTACTACCTTGTGACAGAAACTTCATGCACTCAGAATTCTCAGTGTCTTCCTGTTCAGTGAGTCTCTAGTTCCCTTGCATTCCGTATCCAAAAAGCATCTGATCCCTATGACTTTGCACATCCTATTTGGCTTGCACATTTTCCCATTTCCCAATAACCTTTATTAGGCCCTTTCTTCCAGGCCCACATATCTGGAAGGTGCAAACCCTGCCCTCCAACCCTCACAGTGCAAACCCTACCCTCTAACCTTTCAAACACATCACATGCCCACAGGTACCCAACACAACTTTATTTATTGCACATATGCCACCCCAATCACCTCTTGCATCAGGTGCTCAGGGGAACATGGATGCTGTCCTAAATACCTTACCATGCCTCCCAGCCCTCCTCTTCCCTTCCTTTCCATGGCAGTGCAGGATCTTCAGGGGAGGGGGGCACTGTCCATTGAGGGAGATGCCCACAATTCTTTGGATGTCATGGGAAAGCCCTCCTTGCTGCCAGCCAGGCGGTCAGACCGGGGTGCCAAAGCAGCAAGGAAATGAATAGACCTGCAGGGCTGTGAGATGCAGTTTGCTGCTTCCAGGGATGACGGGGAGTCACCTCCCTGAGCAAGGACAGGGAAAGGCCCTGCAGAAAGAAGTTTTTAGGGTAATAAAGATCACGTCTTGAAGGTGCACTGGCAGGAGCAAGTCAGAGGTGAATGGGGATGGTGCAAAAGGCAAACCTCTCTGATGATGGAAGAATAAAAGGTTGCTTTTCAGGAGTGTTTGGAGAATGAGAAATAGGTTAATTTTCAGCACAGAGATGGGTAGGAGCTGTTTTCTTTCTCTTATACCTGGCTGGTGCAACCACACTCCAGGGAGAAAAAAGCAGTTTATTATAGTTTTTGAATTTATGTATATTCATGTGTTCTTTTGGAAAACGCGTCTTTTTGAGTTCCAAAGCCTTCTGAACCTTTCATATAGTCCTTTGCTTTGAAGCAACAGATGTCAGTGATAAGCAGATGGTTCTGGCTTTGAATCTGAACATCTTTAAATACTTTGCGTATATTTTATGGTGAGGAATGCACTCTGTCTTACTATGCAGAATTGATACACTAAATGAAAATATCCATGTCTGGATGCTTGATGTCACTTCCTAGCTCACAAACCAATAAACCACATATTTTCCAGGATTATTTATTATGAGATATTTTCATCTAATTACTCAGCTTGTGTTTTCAAGCTTAAAACAAACTGTGAAATGCTCCAATCTGATGTGAGCTCAAAGAGAACAAGCAACAAAAAGAGCCAAAGGAGCTGCCCCTGTTGTGAATTGCATTTTCACTCTTATGTATCCTGTGAGCAGGCTGAAATCTTCCTCTTGCACAATATCTGAGAGGAAATAATGCACTGCTTATGGAAACAACAGAAAAAAAATCTTTTTATCTTTCTTACTCTAAACTTTCATTTTCAGGAGGTACAGCTATGAAATTTGATGAGTGGAAAATCTAAGAGCATAACATCTTAAATCAGGAATAAATTTGGGAACGCAAATGGAAAGAAGAGATCTGAAATAAGAAAATAACTAATTTTCTTTCAAAGAAAATAAATTGTACAAACAGATTTCATCCAAATGGCTTGCTATTGGATATTAATTTGCTGCTTTAGAAATTTCTTCTCTCCCTCTCTGACTGATTTTCAGTCCAGAAGAGTTTGTTTTTAAAGAAATCACCGGAGCCAACCTGTGACGTGTGAACTGTTTAAACTTTACTTAGCTGATCTGAAGAATGGACTATTGCACATATTGTCAAAGGCTTTATTAATTATAATGACATAAAAGATGTTATCAGTGCTAATATCTAGTGCACCAGCCTGACTTGGAAAAACAGAAATGCCTCATTTCAACCAAGCTTTGGAGTTTTTGCCTCCATCTTTGAGAAGGAATGGGACTGTTGAAGGGTTCCTGGTGCTGAAGGGGTGCTAGAAGATCTCAGTGGTGATGCAGGACATGCTCTTTCCCTCTCTTTTTTCCCTTTTTCTCCAATTCTTCTTGAAACCTTTTCCTTTCTCACTTCTTCAGGATACAGAATCCTCTAATTCCAGGCTCTTCCAGAGTACAGTTTTTCCTCAGATCAGCCTCTCCTTACTCCACAGCTCCATGGTTGCTGTTCAGCCTTTGTGGAATAGAGAAGGCTTGGGATGGAGAAGGGCCCTGATGGGGACAGAATGCCCCAGCACAGCTGGTGAACCCAAACTGTTCATGTGCTTGGATTTCAGTGGCTAATCCCCATCTCTGCAGGTACAGGTAAAGTCATCCGCAATTAAGCGAAGCATGAAGGCTTATGACCCTTGAAATCTGACACCCAAGGCTAAAGGATGCTTTAATTACTGCTTTGCATTTAATAACTGCCTAATGTTATGCATTTCCTGATGGTTTTCACACCCAGACATCTTCTGGGACTGGTCATTACCCTAAACCACAGTAGACTGACAAATCCAGTAGCTTGACAAAAGAGAACATTTCCTCCAGTTCCACTTTGAAAGTTTTAAGATCTCTTTTCTATCCAATACAGTTGAGTTAAAAAAAATATTCAGGTGTTCCATTTTATTATATTATTTGACAATATCAGGTTTTCAGGTTTAGGAATCTACATACAAATGAGGAGTTGCGAAAGCTTCTGATTGGTGGACTGTTTTTCTTTCTGACAATTCTAATTATTTAAGGACTGCAAATGTTCAAATACTTCAAAAACCAGAGGCAGTATTTTGCTCTTGACAGCAGCATAACTCAGAGAGTGGCTCTCCTAAATAAATCCTTGCAATGTAAAGAGGTTACAATCTGACGTTGATAGACTTAGACTTCTCTGGTGTCTGTTTCAAGACCTTTTTCTCTCTGTGAAGCCCTACTATCCCTTACTGCTCTGGTACACTTCAGCACATATGTATTTATTTTCCCAAATACCACCTCTCAGGCTTACAGACCTGAGAATTGAGGCATGACTCAATGACTGTAGAACTGAGATCTTACTAAAAGTCTGTGAAGATGCAGTAAACTGAAGGCAGTTTTCCTGAATTCTGGAAATATGTGTCCATCCATCGCCACTTATAAATAAACAGGTTCTTTGTAAAGAAGGAAAAGAAACAACTTTTAATCCTTTCCAGGTTACTGTGTGCCTGCAGCTTTCCCATAGGTTCAGAGATTATAAAACCCCTCCAAATCTGCTAGAAAGCTCTTAATCTAAATGTTGTGCAAGATAATCAGTAAAACTGACCATAAAGGACCATAAGTAGCAAAATATCCCCAAATGACCAGTGTGGATAACTGAGAGCACTTACCAGTACTGTGATGTCTGTAGTGGAAAAGCTTCTGGCAGGGAAGGAAGCAGTGCAGGGATATTCCAGTCTGCAGATAGAAAGGATGGAAAGCAAGTCTGGAAGCTGCTCTAAGTGAGCTGCTGCAATACAGGGCTGCAATGGGAACATGGACTTCTTGCTGAGAGTCTGCAGGAACAAACGCCATCATCCTTTGTTGTCAACTGATGTTCATTCATGCAACTTATTTTTGAGTGACTGCCCATTTCTGAACTTCAGTGAAGTAACTTACAAACTTGATATCTTAAATGTAGCTGGGGAAAAAAGAGAAGGAGAAAGGGGGAAGGGGAGGGAAATCTGCTAGTATTCACATTTTAGAGAGGATTAATTCTGTTGTATTTGTAAGGTTTCCTCTGTGGCTTTTAAGTTATTTCCTGAAATCTGCAATTACATTCATGCCAGATCTGCATACAGCTTTTTAAAAAATAATGTTGGAGCAGAACAACTGATAAGTAAAACAATTTTTCTTTTAATGTCATCTCTGTTTATCAGCTGATACTCTAGAGAATTGTTTCTGCCTTGAGGTGCTGTTGATAGATAGTTCCTTGAGATAGCTCAGTATCTTGGCTACCTTGTCCCTGTAAAATCCTTTTAAAACACTGAGAAAAATTTCAGCGTTCACCATAAATTGATTTTGGAACTTGTTGGTAGTTCACATCCTTGACAGCACTGAAGGTGTGTGGTGGAGCATGTGGGCAAAGGTGACAGTGTAGGGAGTCAAAAGAAAGCATTGGGACTTTGGGGGGGTTTTTTGGTGACAATCAGGGACCAGATTCAGTCTCACATGGCTGCAACAACAAGGGCACTGCCAGCATGCCCAGATCACAGCCCCAGTGCATGGAGAACCTCACACCTACAAGCACAGTCACCAGCATCTCCCCTGGATCACCTCCCCCAGAGGAAAAAGGGAATCCTGGAGGATTACAAAAATTCTTCAAGGTACAAGAGAGCAACAAAATGAATGTCTAAGCACCCCAGGTGGGCAGAATAATCCCCACTTACAAACTGAAGATTTGGAAACATATGGATGTTGTGCTGACCATACCATGGCTGCTGTGTTCTTTTCCTTAGAGAAAATGCTCTGTATTCATGGCCATTCCTTGTTCAGGAAGGAAAATGTTCAGTTTCTCTGGTCAAACTGGCTACCAGTGGTCATAGAACAAGAGAGTAAGAATCCATATTATCTGATAATTAAAATATTTTATCATTATAATTATTGCCTGACACCACATACACCTTGAGTTTTTTAATCTACAAATGTGGAGTTATCCCTCTTTTATTTGTATCCACATTTGAAGATTAGTTAAATTGCTGTAACTTAAGTGGAAATGAAAGAACAAACAACTACAACTTTTGGGGATTTCTGCTTAAATGATAGTAGTTAGAAGAGGAGAGACATAAATGAACACACCTGTGGGGTTGGACAGGTGACTCAAATACAATATTTTTTAATAATAGACATAAACTCAGCACATGAGGGGAAGACTCATCCTCACAATTATCTTCCTAGTTGAAAAAAATTACAGTTTCAGGTCAGCAGCACAGAGATGCCTGGAAGGTGTTGCCAAAGACCATCCCAAGAGTGCATCTATGCTGTAAATATCACTCTAAATTAGTCTGCAACAGCTATGTTATCTCAGTTTGCATGCTAATAAGATGATGTAGTGATGCTCTGGAAAGATGGATGTACAGTTAGCTGCCAATAAAATTTCTGTCTCTTCTGAAGTACTGAAATTTTAGAATTCTCAGGGGTATATTTCTCTGACTTTGCACCTTGTCTCTTAAATAAAGAAACACCCCACTGTGGACATATCTATGACACCACCTCTTCAAGGAGAAAGAGGTGTCATACATTTCTTTCTGAAAACAGCAGGTGCAGAAATTAAGATATGGATATTTTTTCATAGACATGAATGATGACAAAAGTTTGCATATTATCAGCCATTTATTCAGAATGAGGCTACCTTATGGTTGACAACAAGCTACATTTCAGGGCCTACTGGACCCTGAAACAGAGCACTAGACCCTGTTCCAGAAAAACATCCGTTCAGGGAGAAATATGAAATGTCTTCTCATTGATAAATGTTGTTTCCAAGACAATCTCTCTTTGAGCTACAGGACCATTTCCAAAATGTGAAAGGATCCTGCGGACTAGGGAAGGATGTGAGAGTCAGAGAGGCACCTCTGCACATGGGATGGTGATGACTCTGGTCTCCCTCCTTGTGGCAGATAAAGCAGCTTATGGGACTTTTGACATCTTTTTCCCTTAGTGAAGCCCTTCCTCGCTTTCTTCTTTTTCTCACAAAAAAGACTGGAAAAAATCTTCAGCATCTCATCACTGAGAGAATTGTTCAATACAGGATTTTATAAATCATATTTTGCTACATTTATGGAAGTTATGACCCACACTTTTGCAGGCAGGGCTGTGAGCATATTTACTCATACTGATTTCATTGTAATGCTACATGGTTGCCCCTTGTTGTAATGAGGTCTTAAATTTTTTCCCTGTTGCTCTGAGCTGGTATTTTCCAGGTCATGGGAGTACTTTCCCTAAACTAACTGTGTTACATATTGTAGCACTGTTATGTCTTTGAGGGCTCAGTTTTCACGCAGGTGCCTAATGTCATTCTTGAAGATGTTGCTCCAGTGCAGGCAGGATGTTTGGCTGATTTCTGCTTCAGATGGCTTTTACCATCTTTTCCTTATTGCTGCCAGGGTTTTCTCTTGCTTCCCTGGGGACACCAGATGCATCTAATGAGTCAGTTCCAGCTTCGAAGCTGAAACGGGTCATGGACAGCAGCCATGTGTTGTTCAGATTCTTGCATGGAAGGGAATTTCCTTTTTCTCTTGCTGGACCAACTCGCTCAATAGGAATTTGTTTTAGATCAAAATGGCATTGCTTTTAGCTAACTCAAACCTTTTTCAACCTTACTCTTAATTCCATGTTTTTCTTATATTCTAAAAGAGGAGAGTTGCCTTAAAAGAAAACTGGTGCCTCAGACAGTGTGCCTTGCTCTCAGCTTAAGTGATAGGAAAAGAACTGTTTAAACACAAACGTCACAGGCTGTAGCTGGTGAAAAATTAGACAACAGTCAGAGGCCTGCTTCTCCCCAGTGTTGCATAAGTAGATATATAATGTATAATGTACTGCAACATCACAGCAGGTCTCCCAGATTGAAAACAAAGAGGAATAAAAGACTGCAGTACCTTGGCTCTTAAATCCCTGAATGTGTTGCCTGTGTTGATTAGTTACTTTGATTTGTGCTTCCCTGCACAGCTCATTTTTCCCTTTAATAAGAGTTTGGCTTGTAAATTGTCACTTGCATTTGCACCAAACAGTGCAATTAGGCTGGAGTGCTGGAATATATTACATTGTTTGTTTTCCATTATGTTTATTCCAGATGGTTTTTGTCACTGACTCTTTTTCTGAGCCAGGCTGTTAATAAACATAGGATAAATCTAATGAATAAATTTGCCTGCTTGCTACAGATCTGTGGTGATGGCTGAGATGGAGTTATGCTGCTGAGTAATGGGTTCTCAGAAAAACTACAGAAATGTCAATTCTTGCTTACTTATGAGATGCAAACTGTGCCCATGGTTAGTGAGGGGTTAAAGAAGGTGCTTATGTGGTGTTTTTCCTCTGAAAGACATACATTTAAAATTTAAACTGAGGTTATGATGAGTTCACAGTTGTGATGCTTTATTGCTTCTCTGAACAAAGGAAATGTTTTATGGTACAGCTACAGAGTGAGTACTGTTTTCAAGCTTTTCATTGTCATAGCTCCTCTGTGCCCTTGAGTGGGCTGTTTCAGTTTTTGTCTTGGTTCCTGAACAAATGCTTCTTTCCTTCTTCAACCATCTTGTCTCTTCAAATAGAAGTTGTTAAAAGTCCCTGACTGGGCTAGAGATGCAAAATCGATTTTAGAAAAAGAACTGGAACATTTTGGAGAAAATATATGGGATAAAGAAGAAATGTGGATGTCTACAGGGAAGAAGAATTTATCTTAATCTGTTCACTTGCCAAAGTGGTGTTGACTGGGAAAAGATTAACGCTATGACAGCAGCTTTTGGAAAAGTTATAACACTTAAAGAGTTTTCCAGTAGCGGCCTCTTAGTTTTCTCATCAGAAAGGAGCATAAGAAAACCCAGAATAAAATACAACATGGTCTGTCCTACTATCTTCCAAAAGTTTTAAAAGGTGCATGAGAAGAGATGACTGTGGTTGCTCAGCAGAGGGATCTTGGTTAAAGTGAGTCTTGGTTAAAGAGACATTTTTTTAGAAGATAAGATAAAAGCAAATTATAATAAATAAGTTTTGTTTCTACTAACATTTCCCACTTTCTCTGAACTCTTCCAGAGAGCTTATAAGCAGGAAGCTGCCAGCAGTGCTGCCTTTTGTCAGTACAATGGCTTCTCACGTGTCTGTCAGCTGCTTAGCTCTGCTCTGAGCAAAAAATCCAGTCTCTGTCTCTGAAGGTAGTGCAAGGCAATGCTTCCCCAAGTGGACAGCCAAGTGATGAACACTGGAAGAAGAAATTGTTCATCTGGGCTCACGTGGACCCACTTGCAGCTGGCTGGGGGCCCAGTCAGTGCCATGAGCTGGGTGGCAGTGGGTCTCAACCACAGCGGAAAAAGGAAAGTTTCTAGGAACAGGAATAGACAAGGAAGGGGAAGGAGAAGTAAGAGATGTGGGAGCAATAATTCAAGAACCTCCAAAGGAATGGTGAGCTACAAAAGGCTAGAAAGTCATGGCTGTTTTGGTAACTGAAATCTAAGGAAAATTAGGATACAGCTTGTAATCACAGCACTGGGTGCCTGGCCAGGCTGCAAGGCGTGAAAGTGTTAACCCTTCTGGAATTAATTCAGGACATTCCAGTGCTTGAATTCACACAGTAAAAATGAACCTTGTGCCAGGCTTGTTGCCTATGGGGCTTATGCTCTGCGTTTTTGATTCAATCATTTAGGAATGCAAAGCTCTTCTACCAAGTCTGGGCTTTAACAGCGTCTTTGCTTTGACATTAGCAGACTTCCTGACAGTGGAGTAGATCCACGGTAATGAAACTCATGGCAAAAAGGTCCATGTCTGCCTGCAGCTGCTCAGTCATGCTGTTTCTGTAGGGTCCAATTCACAACTGGACTGTGCTTTCCCTCCTGTGTGTCTTACCCATCACACTCTTCCCAGGCACCACTGCATGTCCACTTGTGCAGCAGGGCGATGGTGAGTCTGCTTCACAGATGCCCAACTAAGACTGAGTGTTTTCTGTGAAATAAGATAAATTAACCACTTGTACATCAGATTCCTGAGTGTTTAACTGGTGGGGAGAAGGGGAGTTAAGCTATCCCCAGCCTGCTCTATTTGTATGCATTGTCACAGTAAAACACAGCAAGGTGCGAGTTGGACAGCAGAACTTGGAGGCAGACAAATGGGGCTTGGCCAGGATAAGACTTGGTTTTTGTAATTCTGAACAATAGTTCCTGCTTCTGCCACTTCATTTATCCCAGCTCCTGGCCCTCAGAGGCTTCCAGTAAGAGTTTCTTCTCATTTCACCTCTGTCTCTATCACACTCCTTACTTTCAAGCTGACCATTATCAAATGGTCAATCAAGTGACTTTTGTGTCACTTCCCACACCCCCAGGCATTCCTTTGGGTGGCAGATGTCTTCAGATTTCAGAGTTGTGCTTCCTCTGCTCCCCAGATCCACTAGTTTAATTTTTCCTAGGATCCTTGAGGCTGGCAGTACTCTGTAATTCTCACACTGAACTAAGAAGGTACACAAGGAAAACACATTGTGGTGGTTTTTTTGTCCTATTAAAAAGCAGAGAAGATGCAGCAGGCATGATGTTGTTGTTGATTTATTTATGAGTAGTTCCTATTCAAAGGAGTGTAAGAGAGAATCAAGAAACATGGACCAATTTCTATTTGGTACTCCTTGAAAAACTGGAAATTACTGTGATATAGTCTGATTATTTCCTCTGGATTTACACCAGTGCACTGATTTTACATCACATCCCAATGGACATGGACAATATATGCAGTGTGTTAAAACCTATCTGAATGCTGATTAGGAGTTCAATAACAATGGCATTTACTGAGGATTATTTAAAAATGCATTTTCTTGCTTTACTACTTCCATACACTCTCTTTTGGTCTTCTGTAATTATTGCTGTATTCGTTGAGCACCTTGGCCATAAAAATGGGCAGCAATTGCAAAGTCCTTAGTGAACTTTGTGAAGTATTCCACACTTCTCAATTTATTTGTCATAGTATTTTGCTGTCAGCTTAGACTTTCTGAGTCTTGTCTTTTTAACTCCAGAATGCATTACTGTATTTGGAAACAATTAATGTAGAGTTTTGAAAGAAAAATAATTATAACACCCAAAAATTATGCCGTGAACCAAAATTAGTTTTATCCATATCTTTTATGAAAAGGATATCTGTTATAAGAAATGTTGATAATAATTATTGGATCTCTGCAATGACCTTGTTAACACCATACAGGATGGTATTTAAAAACTGTTAAGGAAAACTGTTTTCCTTAAAGATCAGTTGCATAGCAATTTTTGTAGCAAACTCAAATAGAAAAATATTCTAGTCTATTATTAGGCTCTATCCAATTCTACTCATGCCATTAAAGATGATTCATAAAATACTGCACATCTGATGCAAGTCAGCTTCTGTCCTTATAGCTTGCATAATCCTATAAACCACACCAGTGCCCATATATCACTTGATTCACATTACTACCCCCACTTAGTGATGTATTGCAAAATGTGCAATGTACTTGAAGTTGATGACCCTTTCACCTAAAAAAAAAAAGGAAAAGGTAAAGGTGCCTGTGCTCTCAGTCATAGGAGTAGAGAGCAGAAGAATAGCATTACAGCATCAATCCTCCATGGAGCAGGACGTAACAGGAGCTACACCTTGCATTGAAGATTGCATGAGTCTTCTCCAATTTATTTTCATCTCTGTAATATGCTAATTTGGCTTTACAGTGTAGCATGCTGCCAAAGCATTGCAACAACTGCTCTCAATGCCAGATGCTAAAAAAGCTTGAAATATTACTAAATAAGGTATTGTGAATGTTCTTCATGGGAAAAATAAGTCCATTCCCTGAGCAGCAAGAATAAGGGCATCTCTCATGTCTAATAGCTGTTTGTCAAGTGCTTGTGCTTCTTTATGGTGTTTTTTTCTCCTTAATTTAATTTCTCTAACTTTCAATCCCATCTTGATAATTTTTTTAAACTAAAATAATCTATAATTTACTATTGCTCTATTATTGTTTGAGATGCATCTTGATCCATTTAGAAGAGTAGCAACATACCAAGACTTCAGTATATTAAAAGATCCCTGTATCTGAAGGCTAGCTGTCTGGAAGAATGGTGGTGAAGTCGGTACTGTTGCTGGGTGTGTTACTATATTTCCCATATAAAAAGGGGTTTTTAGGATAAGAAAACACTTTCTGCAGGTTTCCATGGTGGCTAAACTGCCTCACACAGTCTCTGGCCAGGAGGAGAGCACTGTACTCACTTGGTGAATGGGAGCAAGACCTGGCTACAAGGGATAACAAGCCATGGGTCCCAAAAGATTTTTATTATAATGCTAACATTCAAACTCAAAACACTTTTTTCCACAGCAGGGTATTCAACTCTGGGGATTACTAAATGGCAGCATAATTAAATGGCTGCATCAGCCTGACTCAGTCCACCCCTACAATAACTCCCTGCTACAGCCCTCAAGGCAGCACCAGCCTGGTCTTGCCCCTTGTCTCCCTCCTGCCACATCTCCTCTACCACAGAAGGCTCCTACAGAAGACCCAAGGGCCTTCCCAGCGCTCCCCTGGTGTATGAACACTGCAGACCTGTCCTCCCTTGGGCTGGCAGGTTTCCCAGCACGGGGTGGGTCTGCTGGCCCTGCACACACAGTGGGCTTGTCACTACAGGGGACAGGCACTGCCATAGGAGTCCTGCTTTACAAAGGGGAATGAATCTCAGCCAGGGAGACCAGGCACAGGGCACCACAGAAGCAGCACAGCAAGGAAACAAGCTGATGAAATAGCTCTTGATCTGCTGGTCCATGTGAAGGACTCCTGGGTACTTCTGAGCTGTATGGTGCTTGCCGTCACCTGGGCACAGTGTGGCTTCAGACAGAAAATAGATAAACCCCTCCTATCTAAAACACCTTCTATATACTGCATTAGCTCTCCCACAGGTTGCCAAGATCACTCTATTTACTGTTTAAAATCTTTAATGGAAATTGAAAAGTCTCCAAGATCATCACTAAAATGTGCAGCAGGGACAAGCGGAAAAACTAAATTTATCACTGGAAAAACAAAGACAATACTCTTGTAAGTGGTTAGAAATCAGTTTGGCACTGCAGTTACAGTACTTCAGTGTCTTCTTTTTTTTATATAAAAAAATGTTTTTCTCAGTTTTCTTCAAGTCCAATCAGTAATCATTTGTTTTGTTGGGTTTGTATTGGTCTGACAGTTTTCATGTCTGTCTCATTCACAGCCTGATTTCTCAGTTTGGTAAAGGACAGCTGATAAACTCAGTTTCAGATAAACCAAAAATTATATTTATGCCATAAATACCCTCTGTGATTATGGGAAGACACAATCAGTTTCTTTTCATTGGCAGTGAAATCAGTTCATGAAGTATGCTTGAATATAATTGTTCTTTGTTTTCTCAGGGACATCATGCCAAATTCTCTTTTTTCAGTACTGTCCTTATCTGAACCTTTAAACCCCTTATTTCTAAACGATGAAAAGTAGTTCCCTGTATACCCTGCAAAATCCTTTGTCTGTCCTTAGGGTATCCATATCCACTACACTCAATAAAGAGAAAAGGAAATATGTCATCTCATGAGCACAACAGTCACACCAATTGCTGTGGAGAGATTTTCCCAGTTGCTAATAATTTACAGTGGTATCCTTATGATTTTCACTTAGCTCCTAATACTGTTCAGGCTTTCAGAAGCCATTATTATCAGATTGCATATTTCAGTAGTAAAATCACCAAAGATCTTGTTCCTGAGGATGTACAAGAGATGTTACAGAATCATAGAATGGGTAAGGTCCCAAGGGAAGTCCTCCAGTCCAACCCCTCTGTTTAACCAGGATTCCCTAGAGCATATTATTCAGGATTTTGTCCAGACTACTTTGAGGAGACTCCACAACCTCTCTGGGCAATCTGTTCTGGCACTCTGCCACTTGTACAGTACAGAAATGCTGCCTCATATTCAGGTGGAACTTCCTGTGCATCAGTGTCTGCTCACTGCCTCTTTTCCCATTGCTTGGCAGCACTGAGCAGAGCCTGGCTCCATCCTCCTGGCATCCTCCCTTCAGATACTGACAGACATTGATGAGCTTCCCTCCCAGTTTTCTCGAGGCTGAACAGGCCCAGCTCCCTCAGCCTTTCCTCAGAAGAGAGATGCTCCAATCCCTTAATCATTTCTGTTTCCTTCCTCTGGACCTGCTTCAGGAGGTGCATGTGTCTCTTGCACTAAGTCCAGCACCAGCTCCTTTCACAGAGCTACCTTTCACAGTGGCTGCAAAGTACTCTGAGTAACTAGGAGCTTTAATTATGAACCAGAGACTGCACCAAAGCTTCCTTCCCTCAGCTGGAGGCAAGCTGGACTGTGGGTGGGGCCAGGTCATGTAAGTCACCATCCCTCAGCATCAGGCTGTTTCTTTGACTCCGAGAGGACTTTGGAGAGCAGCAGCAAGGCTGTTTTCACTCAACATGAAATTTCCATTATGAATTACACTGCAAACACAACAACAACAAAGTGTTTCTTTCATTATGTTTTATATTTATCCATACTCTATCATCCTATTATAACCATCACAGTGTCTCAGCAATAGCAGGATGGTGCAGGATGGACAGACCACAGCATCTTTCCCTTGCAAGTAGCTTACAATAATTGTGTTTTTCTTTTCTCTGTTTGTGCTTTATGAGTATTAATTAACTCCTATGGTACCACTGCAGGGCAGGAAATCATTGCCCTCCATATGGAAATAGAGAAATGAAGAGGATTATGTGATTTGCCCAAAGCTAAAAAGAGAATTTTTATCAGCACTGGGACAAGAACTGATGATTTTTCTTAGTGCCTGGTCCTGTAATGCAATTAGCAGAGCAACCTCCCTTCCCCTCATCTTCTGCTGTGTTACCTTCCACCTCGGAATGGCACTGACTCTGGCAGTTGCTTGATATTTGAAGCTGAATTTTGCTGTTAAGATTAATTTCCACTCAACAGGATGACTCCAACCAACATTCTTGCATCTAAGAGAAACATTAAAATGTGCCTTTGAATTAAAGGGACATAAGGGTCCCTTTTAACTGCAGCATGAGCCTGACGCTTAAGTAATTTTCCAGGAACAAGCTGATCCTACAGCAGCATTTTTTGTGCCATCTAGTGGTTGCAGAAAATCAGATGCCAGGCTCTGCCACAATGTGCCACCCAGCACCAATGCCACAGCAAATCCTGCTCCTGCCTGACAACCCCTGCCCTGCTTAGGGCTGCATGTACCTCCTTTTCTTTTGCTGCTCCTGTTGCTGCTGTTTCACTTGTATGGCTGTGAGCTGCTAAAACTCTGGGAAGTTGCAGTAAGAAGTGGTCTGAAAAAAAAGAGATAAGTAAATGGATATTCCCAGGACTGCTCTCAGCTTATGTATATTCTGTGTTTCTGTGGAATAGGGAACACTTCCTTCATTGCTTGAAGAGTGGGAAGGAAACTGTGGGGACTGAGGAAGCAACCAATATAAACAGAATATTACTAATTTGTTTCCTGAGGAGAAAGACACAACCAGCTGCCTTAGAGAAGGGAGCTAGCTGCTCCACTGGCCTGGGCACCTTCAGGGAGGACAAGCAGCTCTCAGAGAGGACCTCAGGGATGGGACTTAGACCTGGGGTTATTTTCAGCCATCTTTTTTATTAACTTCTAGAAAAACAGATAGGGACTGATTTCTGTATATAGCCATGATCTTAAAAGCACAATCAAAAGAAATAATTCTCTAGCAAGGGCAGTGAGGAAGGACTGCACAATATATGCTTAATTAAAACTGCCTCTGAAAGTTAAAGCAAGCCAGACACCATCAATAGCCATAGAGACATTTTTCCTACGTTTTAGGGGAAGATGCATTTTGTAAGGGATTTAAGTTGCTTTTAATCTAACACATTTTTACTGAGAATAGTCATGAGAATAAATATGATAGTTCCTAACACAGATAGAATTTAAGATACAAAAAGCAATAAACAAAATGTGTTTGTCACAGTTGACCTTTGTGTTACATAGAAAGTTCAATACTATCTGCTGAGATAGTTTTGGCCCAGTGAAGCTAAGCAGCTCACCAGACTTGGTCAACATTTTTTCATACTTTGTCTGTACACACATTAACACATTTGGTAAAAATATAACAGCTTGATGAGAAAAACTTCTGTGCTTGGATTGGACTGCCTTTGGCAATCCTTCAGCATCCCCACGGTCCTAGCTCAAGCCAATACCAAGACCTTGGTAAATGAGCAGTGCAAGGACATTGAGTCCCTGCCATTCTCCAAAACTCCTCACCCAGAGGCCATGCACCATGACCAGCAGTGGGACAGCTTCCTGCTCTCATCCCAGCATAGGAAAGTGGGAAATAAATGCTCCTCCAGATCCAGCTGTGCCAACCTCAGCTTGTCCCCTGTGCTCCCACACCGTCCCCTGGCTAGTTAGGGCTCCCCACTCCCTGACAGACACAATGAACCAGAACAACAGGAGCTATGTTATTCCCACTGGACTAATTTTGACAGAAAGATGCCAGGAGACACCTTTGGAGCACTCAGCAGAGCTGACTGTGTGCCCAGGAGGCAGTGTGGGCAGGCAGGTAGTGACCTCTGCTGTCCCCACCCCTAAGTGCATGTCTGCACCCTGTTCAAGCTGAAAAGGATCTGGGATGGCTCTGCCAGCAGAGCTGTGAGGGCAATAACCTCCAGCAGTGTGGCTTGTAATCTTCATCTGGCACAGCTCTCTACATATAGAACATCTGTCCACAGCCTAAAGAGATGTTTCAAAACTGATTTAATTAGACCAGCACAAGCACCCATCTGGATACTTTTAGCTCTTTGGCTCCCATTCACCTAGCAGACAATGGCAATGGATAAAAATCGTTCATACCTGCCCCAGTTGCAAAGTGGTCAAAAGGAAAGGATGATTAATCAGCAATGCCAGAATCCTAAACTTTTGACAAATAGTACATCCTGATGAGTTGAAGTTGCCTGATCCTTTACAAAGTTGTCACCGGAGATCTCCTGCTCAAGGTGGCCACATCTGAAGAAGGGGCAGTGGGGGAATGTGTGCCTGCAGCCATGCAAAGCCAGAGCTCAAACAGCTGGTTCTGGTGGGTCCAACGAGCTCAGGAATTACAGGGTTACATTGCACTGTGCCTCAGTTACTCATTTACCATATGGAAAATACCCTTACCCTTCCCTTACTCTTCTGGCTCTTCCTTCTCCCTACACAATAGTACTGGATAACAAAGAATGCTAACGATTTAATGCAGTGTCAGATGGGTTAAACAGCCTATGGAAGTGACAAACTAAGGGAGCCCCAGCAGAATGGCAGCAACAAACTGAAGAGGGAAAGTTACCTTTTAAATTGGTACATAGGTTTTCGCAGCAAGAGACTGACTATATCCTTAGTTTATATAACTCCTTATTCCAGCTTGGGCCAAATGAAAATAGACTGACTGATTCTAGATTAATTAAAATGTCAACTAAGGATCTGGCATTCATCTAACAAATTATTTGAAGCTAACCAAATGCAAGTTTGTGCATAAATGTTAGAAGAATATGTTGTAGAGTTTAAAGGAAGAAAAAGAAATCACGTTTGAGAACTGAAAGCACCATTGCTTTTTCACCACTATTTTGAGGCTGCAGATAACACAGGTCTCTGTTAGATTCTTTTGTAAACTCTTAATAAAAAGCTACAGTTTATACTAGTTTTAATGTATCTCATGCTTACTATCTAAATAATTTCTAAGAAAAAAACAATTGGAATTTTAACTAGTTACAGATGGTAGAGATAAAATTGGTCTTTGCAAATCTGTGTTTAAAATAGGATTTTCATGGAAAGGACTGTTTATATTTGCTAATATTATCCAGTCTGTCTATTTGTAAACAGGAGTCAAAGGTTTACAAGCTTTAGCCTGTGATAAAAGTAAACCAGAATGAGGGAAGACCATGAGCAGTGAAATCCCCTGTTACACTGGAGCTGTGTTATCCAACAGGAGAAAGACCAGACAGGCCATAGCAAGAGGCAAGCAATCAGCTGAAGGGAATAAATGCCCTTCAAAAAATTTCTGTTGTTTTCTTGAAGAGAATAGGATTGATGTAATCAAATGGTCTTATTGGACTCCATGTGCCCTTGGTTTTTTCCTGGTTTTTCGACTAGAGCAGGATGGTAAACAGGCATGTACCCAGTCAGACAGAGACCTCAGGATTCCTGAGCTGTCTGCTGTTCCTGGGACATGGTGTAAGTTCATGGGCACGAGGGATGCTGCACAAAGCCTCCATCTGGGCTCTGCGCCCTGTGATTTTAGCTGGCATTGCAGGTGAGAAGGCTGCGGAGCCTCAGCCATGTCCTGCTGCTCCTGGGATGAGTCTGCCTACTGCCCACTCAGGCAAGAGCACAAATCCCCATTTGCTTAGCACAGGGAGACCTGCACAACCTCTTGATACATTCTCTGGCTACTTTCACTTTTTCCTCTCAGATTCCAAAAGCAAGCTGAGCTACTGACCATTTGTAATCAGGAAACAGCAGCAGCATTGTGTCTATGGCACACACAACACACAGACCTTGGCTGCCCCAGCAGCTTCCAGCTCCTGTGTTTTTGGGGCTGCATCACACATCAACAAGGCAGAAACACGGAAGGTTTAAAAATTGTAGAAAAAATAAAGCCCACAGCTTAAAGATCAAACTCCAAACCAGAACAACCTCTTCGGGTAATGGGATCCTTTTTTTGGCCAAACCCACGATATTTGCTAATAATCAAGGGTGAGTCACTGCTGCCCCTCTCCACAGCTAAGGGTCTCTGGAGAGGAGGCTATTTTGGCTGTGATTTGTTCTGTACAAGTGGTACCACCTGCACAGCAGCTCAGTTTCCAGGGCTCAGAAGACAGAACACATCTCCAGAAGCCCACAGCTGAAGGGAAGGCAGGGACAGTGCCTGAGGCTTGGGGCTATGCCTTACACCCTGTGACCTTCTGACAGGTTCTTCCCCTGTAACTGCTGGCTACTGCATCCCTGCCAAGGTCTGAAGAGAGATTCCAAAAAGGGAGAAGTGACTATGACATCTGGGCTCACCACAACTTCAACATTCTCTACAACAAACACTCTACGTTAGCCAGATTTCTGGCAGGAAAAGTAAGTTCCATGTCTGAGATTTCCATTTAAGGACTTTTCCCAACCATCTTTTAACTCAGTCAGCTACAGCATTACACAGAGGAAAGAAACCTTCTCACTGCCACCTTCCTGCAATCATGCCACTTTTTGGACAGGTGCCCTATTCTGTCCCATATGGGCATGGAGGAACATAAGTCCTGGAGGAGCAGATGTGCACCACGATGGCCCTGGCTGCTCCTGGGCTTCCTTCACATGCCACTGTATCTCCCCTTTTCCCTCACCTTCAGCCTCGTGTCCAGCAAATAAAGCAAAAAACCCAGGGGAATCCACATCCCAACAGGTAGAGAACAAAGTGGAAAAGGGTCATTTCCAGCACCAAGAGCACAAAGGTCCAAATCTGTTCTGCTTGGAGAGCTCAGCAGTGCCAGGGACCCAGCAAGGAGAGGGGGGGAGGAGGAGGAGGAGGAAGAAGAAGAGGAAGAAAGAGGAAGAGGAGGAGGAGGAAGAAAGAGGAGGAAAGCCCCCTTGGCAGTGTCACCACACTGTGACCAGCCAGCACTGTGGCTGTGACCAGGCAGTCACCAGGCACACCACTGTGTCCAGCTGGCTACTCATGAGGAGCAAAACAAGGGCCTGAACAATCTGACAGTCTGAGGTTAAAACAGATAAATAAACAAACTAGGTTTGGAATAATAATGAAACACATCTGTATTAAGAAATCACGATTGTTTTGTTAAAAGTGTGCCAATGAAAGCAGTATTTTATAGAGTATTTGAAAGACTGTCCTTTGAGCTTTTTGTAGCTAGCGTATAGTTTATGCAGCTTTGATGAACTCAAAGAGGTTTTTTTCTTCCTGTAAGAGCCATTGATGTCACCTAGAAAAATATTATATATACTACTTTCCCTGACTTTTAAGTCTAGCAGAATGGTAATCACTACAGTGGGCAGAGGCCAGATAACACAATTCAGGGTGCTGCATTTTTTGCAGCTGTACTTCTGAATTTTTGTTAGATATGATGAGTTTATGCTGACCTGAGGACATAACATGAGAACTATTCTTGTGTATCATTCAAAATCTTGCTTACTAATGTTAATACACTACAGGAAAATAGCTCTTACAATTTGGTGGACCGTATAACAACTGGAATTTTTAATTTTAAATTTATAATATTCAACAAAGAAAAATCTGTGGCTATCATAATGTTATTACCTTTCTGAGAAGGATAACATACTAATGAGCAGATTAATCACTGTCTTTTAAAGTAAGAAATAAAAGGAGCTGAATTAAATTATTAGTTTAAAAGATTTAATGGGGACAAAAAGTTTTAAGGGACACAAATGCATTCTGCACATAATTAACAAATTTACCAGTTATGAGAAATGTTGTGAAAAGCCAGAGTTTAAGCTCCTTTCAAGTTTATAGATAAAGAGTCCAACAAGGCTGACAAGAAAGTAAGGACTCAGAAAGTATCTCAGTTTGGAAGACCTCACTGCAGAGGAAGCAGGCAGATAACCTCGTGGAAATCTTCCCTGTGATGCCCACATTCCTGGGAGCAGTGCATGAGCCTGCTGCAGGACACTGCCCCAGACAGAGGGTATGGGGCTAGAAGGGCTTCTAATCATATTTACCAGAATCCCTCATAGGTAACATTCATCCCAAAACAGAGACACTATGAAATGACTGTTATGGTCATTGCTCCAAGAAACTAGTTGGGACACCAATTAACTTCATTGAGAAGGACCAGAAGTGGCTTATGAACTTCTGCAGAGACCCAGTTTCCTTCATTAACAAAATAAGCAGAATAGATAAAAACCATAAGAAAGAGCAGTTACGCCAAGAAAATTGTCTCCAAATTAAGTGTTCTGATATTTCTTCCCATGAGCAGATAAATTTATGAGACCTATTTTTTTTATCTTTCCAGTATGTCTACAAATACATACCTTTGAACAGACATACATTCGAATTTTTCCAAAGACTGAGGAAAAAGAGAAGACTCATAAGAAATCACAGTATCTCAAAGGTAGAAAAGGAGAATTCTAATCAGGAAAAACATGACTTTTTCATATAGGAGAGTTTTCAATTGCAATTACCTGTCCAAGATGGGGTAATTTAAGCAATAAAGAAAATCACAAATATCAAACTTGAACTTTCTGCAATGCCCAATGAAGATAGCTGAAACAAAGATAAAACAAAAAAAAAACAGCTTATTGCATGTCAGCTTACTGTTTATCAGCCAGAAACAAATCTAAGTACATTGTAATTTAGGCTATCCGAGAATAGATCTGAATTAAAGAAAATTAATTCCATCAGTCAAAGTCAAATAGAAAAAAAAACTTTAATAGTATATTTTACATAAAATGCATCCACCACACTCCAGGGCATTGAAGAAAAGGTAAGTGAAAACGACTCCTTTGGCTGGTAAATGTAAGGATATATATGTGTATGTGTACATACACACATGTACACATACACTTATTTTTCTGTGATGAAAACGTGACTGCCTGGCTGATCTGAAAGACTTAAAACTATAATAAATTTTTTCAGTTTTACATCTTGATTCCATGCCATAAAACTTAAATAGAAAGAAAGAAAGGTCATTTTAACCAAGGCAAGAGAAAGCTTCTCCATGTTTTATGTATTTCAACTTTATTTGCAAGTCAATACGTTCTGAATCTCTGTAGGTTTCCATTAAAGTGGAAATTGCAAAACCCTTTACCCTGATGGAAATTTGAAGCTGATATGCTCTAAGCCCTACATGACTCCTCTTTTTAATATATATTTTATTTGTATTAACAATTATGTAAGGAAATTTATGGAGTCAGATCATTAGAAGTGATTCTGGAATACTGCTTGTCTCAAACTTGCCAGAATTTCTTAAGAAATAAATTTAAATCAAGGTCATTGTTTAAAATACAAAAAGGCTCATGGCAGTCTGCTGCCATGGAGTTGCAACTGCAAAATAACCTGAGTTTATTGTCATCGTTGTAAATTATATCTGGAGATACTTAATACTCCAGGCACTACAATAACAGAGAATTTTATTCACTGATTACGGAATTGTGAAGAGGGCTCTCTACAATCACTTCTCTTTGTAAGAAATATATGTATTTTGGCATAACCCAGCCCATTCCAGTACCTGGGGTTGTGTTTGCACTGCAGCTGCAGGTGTGACCCATGGATATGACTGTGCTCCCTGTGTGTCCTGCCTGCTCCTTTCCCAGGGGAAGCCCTGTGATGCTGTGTCTGGACAAGCCAGCTGGTACCCCTGGGCACAGGGCACCACTCAGACTTTGGGGTGACCCAATGGACCTTCCTGGATGTGCACACTAGTGCTGCTGTGTGGCTCAGATGGCTGCAGCTGGGCTATTCCAGTGGCATCTCAATCAATGAGGGGAAGCCCAGCTGGACTGGGGACATCCTAAGGTGACTCCAACACTCTGTGATTCAAGGTTAGGTGGAACTTGTTGACAGACTGAGATCAGGGGAAATTAAAGTGAAAATGAGATTTAACTGGTTGCTAAACACTCTGTGACCTTCAGACCATCTGGGAATGCCCACTTATGTCCCATGGAGACGCTGCTGAAATCACATCCCACCACATGCAAAGTAAAGCCTGCTCCTTACCAGACAAAGCCCAGACTTTCCTACCGAAGAGTGGCATGTTGACTGACAGCTGCAGCTTTTTTTGTGCTATTCCCTGGAGGAACCCAGGGAATACAAACACTTCTCAGACAGGATGGATTTCAAAAGAAACCAGACCAATTATTTTTGCAAGAACTTAAGTGAGAAAACACCTTCTGTCAGAAATGACCAGTTATCAGATGCTAGACCTCATCTGCACTGTAATCAAAAAAACTGCAATTATGCTGACTTCATCCATTTTAATCTCCCACGAGAGAATTGATCTGAAATATAAAATGGCACTTCCCAATTAGTTAAGAAAAGTAAAATTTGAAAAGTGCTCTTGAAATTACCTGCTTTTACATCAACAGAGCAATATTACCCCTGATATTATTGATGTTGTTATTTTACTGGTGAAGAAATAAAATCATGTAAGATTAAATAATTGCCATGGAATAGACATTTCTGATCGAGGAACAGAAAATAGATCTCCTGAAAGAAAACTGCTCTGTTTTCTTTCTTCCTCTCTGTGAATTTGATCAAATTATACTAATAAAAGAGAGATTTGCATTTGATTTCAGTACGTACAAAAGCAGGCAGACAAATTATTATGTGTATCAAATTGAAGTTATTATAGCACAAGAAAAACTGTCATTCTTTTAAGTGAATTTTTATCAAAGTCGTGTCAGACAAATTTTGTCAAACAAAAGGACTCCTCTCCTCTCCTCTCCTCTCCTCTTGTCATTAAACTCTTTTAAAAGACATGTCAGGATATACTGTGATTAGGATATAGTCTATAGTAGTTAACTAAACAAGTGGATAGACCCTCCAGAGTTCTATCTAACAGGATGAGATTTTCACTTTCAAAGTTTGTACAAATTAGAAAACAAATAAATGAGATAATACTTCCACTTTCTTTATAAGCTTTTTACTTCAAAATTTAAAACTGCCTGCCTGAATTGTCCAAATCAGAAATACAAAAGAGAAAAAAATTATCAGTGTTATTTCAACATGAAAGAGCTCTTAAAACATATTTTAGATTTTTACAATGTGTTGTAAGTACAATCTAAAATTTTTGTCAAATAAGCAAGTTTGACACTTTACAGTACATGGCAATTCATGTATTAAACAAACTCTAAACAAGTTGGACTGAGAGTCTACAAATCTATACAGTCCAACATACAAATGGTTCTCATTAGGAGACAGATGAAAGCAAGACAAAATTCTCAAGGACACAGGTTGTCTACGTGATTCAGTGAATGCTTCAGTAGGGAGAAGCATAAAGATGCATATGGAATTAAACAAGCCTTTGAATGCCTTGTACTGAAAACTGTCAATTCCATACAGAAGATTGAATTTATGCTGCCAGACCGGGATCACAATGCTGTCTTCCTCTTTAAATAAGTACAACTTGCAACCTTCCAGAGCCCTGTGGGCACTGACATCCCTGAAATCCCTGCCAGCCTCTCCTGGGGTGTCCTGTTACCCTGCCCATGGCTCAGGACCCCATTTCAGCCCAGCTGACCCCATCCACAAGCTGATATTCATGGTCTGACCTCCAATGCCACAGTTGCCTCTGGCCATCTCCAGGCTGCCCTGGTCCCTGCTGGGGATGGGCTCTAGATGGAGAGATCCTGCCTTGCTACCTTGCTCCCTGGGAGTTCCACCACTCCCAGTCCCAGGGAACAGCCAGCCCCTGCCCAACACAAAAACCTCCACAAGACATGAAGCTGTAGAACATCAGCCTAATCAAGCAGAAATGCAGATCCTGAGAGTGCTGGGTACCAGTTAGGTACTGAGGAGATACCAGGGGTGGAGGCAGCACTCCTGGCAAGTCTGCGGGGAGTGAGGATGCATTGTCCCTTCTGCTTTTCTGTGGACACAGAAATCTTTGTTTCAGTAAGAAAATATCAAACCACACAGAATTTAAATGTAATTTCATTTCACAGCTCCAAACTGTTTAGAGCTGTCTTTCGAATGTGCATGACTTCGGCCTCACAAAGAGGTCAACCTCACTGAAAATAAAAGGTTTGATTTAATCAGGAAGAACCATACTTTAAAAACGTGTTATTACCCAAAAGCAGACATTACATAAATTTTATTCTATTTTTATATCTTCCTGGCTCCAATCTCCTGAATCTGACATTAACCATAACAATTGCACATGTGACTAAACCAGGCCAAATTATCTTTTTTCTGTTCCAACATAAATATGGAAGTAATACTGTTGAAGTAATAGCTTTGAGGTAGACTCCCTCCATGAGAACAGGACTATTCTCAGAACAGCCAGAGTCAGGAAAGTATGCTGATTTTGAAGCCAGGTTTTTACTGACAAGTTAAAGCAGTAGAGACCACCAGGGTTGACGTGAGAGCCTGGCAGTCCCAGAGGTTGGGATGCAAGCCAGTGTTGGTGGCAATCTGAAAAGCACAGGAGGTTTCAAAGCTCTCGTGCCATTTCAAAATGCCTTAGACTTTCAGAAGTTCAAACACCACTAATTTACAGTATAACCTCAGTATTAAATGCATTTATCATTTGTGTTGAGACAGCCACTCACACCTCTGTGACATTCAGATTCACCATCACTTCCCTCTTACGTTTGACTTCACTTTCTTGTTGAAGCTCTAGCTTTGCTGCTCTTGACCAAGCCAACATTACACCAAGAGTCAGAAGGTGGAGATCATGTAGCTAACTCTGGGCAGTGAATACTGCAGTGCCCAGTGGATGTAGTCCTGTAAGAAGGCTGCCAGCACTGATATGGCCACAGGCTGTTCAGGCACGGTGAGCTGTGCACAGCCTGGGTCTCACATCGCTGTCCTGACCAACTGTGTAGTGCAGGTGGGCAAAACTTCCAGATTTCCTCCTGGAAAAGCTAATAGCTTGGTGTGTTGCAAGTGTACCGTCTGTACACCTAAAAGCATTGCTATGTTAACTATGATGGTTTTTGAAAAAATTTCCTCATGTCAAGCCATGGACAGATATCATTTTCCATTTACAGCAGAACAGGAACAATAGACTGCCACTCAGCTGAACAGGGCTGCTCCCCGCCCCAGTGTCAGAGAAGCTTTTGGGCACCTTCCCCAACTTGCTTCAGAAAAATCATCCAGCTTAGTGCAGTCTAAACTGCTTAACTGCTCCTTTGGTCTCTGCCTAGTTCAATGTAGAATGTAGTCCCTGGTTGGATGCCTACTTTTCCACAGAGTTCTCAAAAAGGCACAGTGCCAGGGTGATATCATTTGATGAACTTCCAGAAGAAAACAATGTGCTGGGGGAGGAGTGTCCTTTTGAGGGTCTGAAAGCTTTCTTCTCTTCACATCTTTCTTCTTACATGGTGAACACTGTTCTTTGGTGCCATACGCTGTACCAAGGAGCAACTAGGTGAAGGAGAATCCATCTTCAGAAGTGCCCATGATCTAATAATGATCTAATTGAGGGCATGAGAATCAAACCGTGCCCAGGGACTACAGCATATTCAGGTGTATATCCAGTGGAGTTCCTAAAGTAGTTCTTGCTTTGCTGGCTGTCCCTCATCAGTCACTCCTGTGCAAAGTGACTGCTCTCACAAGGGGAGTTCTCTATGGACTTCTGCTTACAAAGTTCAGGTGAGAACACAAGTGATCACAAGGCACAAGGCAAGGGAAGTCTGTCCCCATCACTTGTGGCAAGAATCTATTACTTTTGTTCTTATTTGTCCCCATGTGCCTTGCAGTTTGAAATTTTATTTTTGCACCATGTTTTTTTCTCTTTCCAGACCATCCAAAATGGTTTACCCAGCTTCTTTTTTATTTCTCTTCTATCATCACAAGGTTGGCAAGGCAGAATGATCTAAGACAGGAGATGGAAATTTTCCTGGTAAGGGCTGGAAAGGATCCAAAAGGAGAAAGCCTGCTTGAACTGCAAGACATTTCACAGGAGATGGGCACACTGCTCTAGGCATCTATCCATGTCTTTAGATGCCTACATGCTTCCATATGCTGTATTCCGTCCAGATGTGTAACTAACCCTTCAAATTCTAGGTCATCCCTGAAGATAGCTTCCAATTTATGGCTCCTGTCTCTTTTTTTTTATTTTATTCTAAGAAAATAGAGAAAACATTTTCAAATAAGCCTGTACCTGAGGTGCAGGGACACTCATATCCTGAGTCTCTCAGTGTTAAACCTTGGCCATTTTTCTCTACACTGCAAGCAAACATGTTATTGTCTTCACGTTACTTGCCAACTGTAAGCAACTGGCCTCACTTCTTGGCTTTCTGTCAAAACAAATTCTGTCAGGTTATATTTATTTGTGTGTTCTGGTACAGCTGGCAGTGAAACTGCTTTGCCTGCCAGCATTCTTGTTAAAATTCCCCCCAGCTGAGTCAAGCTATCTCAACAATGCACACCTTGACCAGGCTCTCTGGCATTTTTCAGAAAAACAACCTTCCAAATAATGGGAATACCTGGAGAGACTATGCTTAAAGTCAGACACTGAGAAATAAAATTGATCCCACTCTTCTGATATTTTGAAAATCAAACATATTAAACTTCTGGCCTTGGTTACAAGCACTCAATTTTTCATTAAGGCTTGAGACACGGTTGAAGGATCTGACTGCATTCAACATAGTTAGGAAGAAGATTTTTCAAACATGACTGACTACAAACTTAAGTGCATTAGACTGTCAAATGTCAGCAGTGCTAATGAGGCCTTTAAGGATTGTTTTCTCAGAAATATTTAGCTAATGGTCCTTCCCACTGGCTGATCAATTTCTTTGGACACCATCAGCCATTCTGGGGATCAGAAGTACAGACTGCTCAAAAACTGTTGGGTCACTTTCCCCTTCTTAGACAAGGGAAACAAAAAAGTGTAAAGCCATGTGAAGATTCTGGATTGTGTAGCTAACCCAAGCAGTGTGGTAATGGCCAGCTGTGCTTAATTCATTAGAGTAAGGCATGGTGTGACAGGTGAAGCTCTGCAAGCTCAGCATAGCCCCATAACACAAAACAAGCTGGGAGATGTATAAAGCTGGTACATCTCCCATCTGATACATTGCCTTCAGACAACTGAAGGTGGATGATCACTGTAAAATCCATGGGAAAAAAAAATCCATCATTAAGAATCATATTTTAATAGCATAAAAATCATATAGAGCAAAGAAACTGCTGAGTGTAGCATGCCAAACAAGCACTGTTTGTTTCTGAGGCCTTGTGGAAAGGTAAGTGGTGGTGGCAGATTGAATGGCAGGTCTGAACCCTTCAGACAGCTGACTTTTGTGGATCATGTTTTGAGAGGGAAAAGACTGGCATAGCCAGTGAGATTTCAAATGAATTGCTGAAGATGTCTCTCTCTCTCTGCTTCTCATCCTGACTTATTATCTCCGTATTCACCTTGTCTCTCCTACCCTACAGCTCCTGGATGGGAGAGCTGGGGGAGGTCTGTGCCTCTCACAGTGAGGATTCATGGTAGCAGTGTGGGGTATTTGGGGCCTTTGCACTTGGAAAGCAAAAGACATGTAGACTATCTTGTTCCTTACCATAAATCTATTGCCAGGGCTGCAGACAGAAAGGGCCCTATCACAACTTCTCATCTATGTCTTTGTGCACAAGAAGTTAAAACACATCTTCTACTGCCTAAACAGCTGTGTGTATGTATTGGAAGTGAATTCAAAGCTAGCAAGGCAAGACAAAAGTAAGAATATAGCCAGGGTAGTTTGTGAGTAAGAGTTACTGGTGTTTGACTCAGCTTTTATTTATAACAGATTAATGGGAAATCTTCTAGGCTTGTTTCAAAACAATGCCAATTAATAAATTTTAGAATTAGCCCTACACAGTTGAACAAGTAAGAAAGATTAGATCATATACCAGAAAGTCTCAAAACTGGGAATTTCTTACAATCCCCTAATTTCTAAGTTTAAAAAAATGTTAATGACATAGTCTGAGTATACCAGTAAATGAAATGAGATTTCCTAATGGCTTGATGATAAAGCCTCTGCTGAGCCCTAGATTCAATGGGGATCTAACTTAGAAAGTATGTTCTCAAGGGAGAGCATAGAATTATGGAACAGTTTGTGTTGCAAGAGACCTTTAAAATTCACCTCGTCCAACCCCCCTGCAATCATCAGGCACATCTTCAACTAGATCACGTTGCTTAGAGACCTGTTCAACCTGGCCTTGAATGTTTTCAGGGATGGGGCATTGACCACCTCTCTGGACAACCTGTTCCAGTGTTTGCCATTATCATTATAAATAATTTCTTCCTTTTAGCTATTTTAAATCTATTTTAGTTTAAAGCCATATCCCCTTGTCTTATTGCAACAGGCCCTACTAAAAAGTCTGTTGCTATCTTTCTCACAAGTACCACTGTAAGTACTGACACTCTCAGTGCATGTTCATAGGAGAGGTGCTCCAGACCTCTGATCATCTTTGTGGCCTCCTCTGAACCAGCTCCAGCATGTCCATGTCTTTTCTCGCTGAAGACCCCAGATTTGGACACATTTTGGACAGCATTCCAGGTGGGATCTCACAAGAGTGGAGAGGCATAAGCACCTCCCTTGACCTGCTGGCCATGCTGCTTTTGATTCTTTATATTTGCCACCTTAACAGACAGCAACAAGGTCCAGAAAAGCTTTTTGAATGTTTATACACTATTCAATGAATGAGATGACTTTAAGAACTCACTTGGAAAATCTGTTTCAGAAACCATTCTGAGCAACCTGGTCTAGTGAAAAGTGTTCCTGCCCACAGCAGGGATGCTGGAACTAGATGATCTTAAAGTCCCTTCCAACACAGAACATCCTATGATTCTATGACTAGAGCTGATCAGTATGTCCATCATCTTCCAGTGAATGCCTTGATGTGCACTCTTGCTCTACCTAGTGGATTTGAAGTCTATTGAAACGCCATTTCTTAAACATGGAATAATATTATTCTAACCCTGAGTTTATATAATTTTCATTATTATTTTTGTTGATGGCTATGATGAAGATGTCTGTTATTGTTCTAAAGAAGAGTACCATGTGCTTGTTCTGGCTTTCAGTTTTTGGAAAAATACATTGAACTCCTCAAATGTTGTTTTTCTCTGGAGAAAAATCACTTGGCATATATAAATGACTTTGTTTCCTACCCCAGTTTATGGACAAAAGTTTTTATCTTTGAAAAGGACAACCAGAAGCCAAGTACAAAGTGTTATTTATGATTCATGTTCTGCCTCCCAGTTAACTCTCTGTGAACAAATATTTTACTACAACATAGGTGACTCCCGAAAAAGTGATCTGGGAACTCTACTATACCCTCTAACTTTAGAAATCCCTGTGAACTGAAATCTCTGATTTTGGCCTCCTAAGTTAACCTGAAATTTCAAAAGCCATGGTCATATGTTCTTTTTCCCTTTTAACATTTCAGTAGTGCTTTTAAGGCTCTCACTGGGAAACAGGGGGCATGGGTTCAATCAACACCGATTCCTTCCTTGGTCTGAGCAGATTTCTTTTTGAGTCTCTTTCCAAGAGACTGCAATAACAAACAGGCACACACCCCCCCTCCTCTCCTTTTAAAATGACTACTGCTATGCACAAAGAAATGCAAGAGGAATTCAAAGGGCAAGAGAAGTCCTGATTCTCTGGTTTAATGCGTGGTTTCCAGAATGTCATTTTTTGACAACCACTGTTGGAAGCAGTTTTCTGTGTTCCTCTAAAGACTAAATTCAGGTCTGAAAACATCATCACCTGAACCATTATCACCATTTTCTCCCAAGCCCAGCTCTGTTTGCCTTACTGCATTCCCATAATTCAGCTACATAGCTCTGACTCTCCATAACACCCCCAACACATAGATGAAAGCTCCATATATTGTCCTCTATGCCTTCTCCTTCCCAAACTGGTCCACCAAACACAATGCCTCAGCCATCTAAGGCACATCACTATCTCAACAACCCCATTCCCCTCACCTTCCCCAAATGACATTTTTCCCATGGTCCTTTCAGAAATACATGTCCCAGACTAATTAATTTCCTGTAGACACATGAGAAGAACAGCAGGGGAGGTCTGGGAGCTGGAGACAGCTTCACACATCAATAAGGTCCTGGCCAGCCAGTGACAGGAGCAGCTGTGTGAAGATTTTTACTCTGATTTGTAAAATATCCTTGACACAGGCAAAACTAGCAATTGTTCAGATTGTTTTTGCCTGGCTCACATGCAACACAGTGTGGGAACATCCAGCCTACTGATTCAGACTTTCATCTGGCAAAGGGCAGGAGTTTTTTCCAGTCCTTGATCCTTAGGTCATGTCTGCTTCTTATCCATCAGCTTTGTGTAAAATGCATATGCAACCTTAAGCAGGAAGTCCCTCCAAGCTGTTCCCTCCTGGCTAAGTTTTTCTTCTCTCCAGAGAGCTTTTTTGTGCCTGATTTAAGTCCTATGAAAATCCATGAGTTTTATTTGAGTTCACTCAGTAGTACATCAGAGCAAACGTCACTGTGAAGTTTGTCTTGTAGATAACAACTGCCTTGGAGTTATCGTTTGCTGCTCTGCTGCAATGTTCAGAATTCATATGCTAATCCATTTGTGGAGACTGCTGTGCCTGACTGTATGGTAAGGCTTTATCAAATGACAGCAAAATTATTAATTTGGTTTCTGCCAATTTGATGCAAGATGTCTAAAATGAAAAGCAAAATATATATCATCAAAGAGAATTTTGGAGCATTGTTTATTTCTCTCCAAATACAATATTTTCATCATTTTTTTTTTCTGCATTACCACTGATACCATAATAGTTTCTAATTTTCCACTCTGTAAAATAAAAGATTCTTCATAAAGACTGTGTATGTGTACATGCATGTGTATATGTATATGATGATCTTTTCCCTGCTGAATAGATCTGACCATGCTATTCATATAGCAGTTGAAACATCATGAACTGCAAATAAATGTAATGGCTTAGAGTTTTTAATAAATCAGTGTTCTGGTTTACAATTAAAAATGTATTCTATCACCATCTGTTGAAACAAGAGAAGGGCTGATCCTTATCTCTATGGAAGATATCTTCTGTTAATGGGCCATTAAGCCCCACTGCTTGGCTGATAAAATTACATCATCCCATTGGGAGATGATCCAGCCACGGGGAGGAGCCATACCTTTCCTACCTAAATAAAAACCGAGATTTAGAACACCAAAGCAGCCTTTCCCTCTGGATTCCAGAGGAGAAAACCAGGCTTTTCCACATCATCGCTGGACCTTCGGAGGAAAACTGCACCTTCTACAGGAGCACTGCTTCAACAGAACCACATCTGTCACCCAGGAGAACTGCAGCCACCATTTAATGGGACTGCACCAACAACCTGATTGACAGGGTGTCAGGTTGTATTCTGACTCTGTCAGTGGTCTTATTTTGTATTATTGCATGTATTCTATTTTTTCCTATTAAAATTGTATTACTGACTTGAAGTCTCACTGGTTTTGCTTTTCAAACCGGTACAATCAGTTAATGCCAATCAGTATCATAGAGGGGAGAATGAGAACAACAATTTTTAGATTAAAAAGCTCTGCAGAAGGATCTGGACAGGCTGGATCATGGCTGAGACCAGTTGTGTGAGGTTCAACAAGGTCAACTGCCAGGTCCTGCAACCCCAGGCAGTGCCACAGCCTGGGAGCAGTGTATGGAAAGCTGCCCAGTGGAAAAGGATCAGGGAGTGCTGGTGACAGCAGCTGAACATGAGCCAGCTGTGCCCAGGTGGCCAAGAAGGCCAAAGGCACCTGGCTTGTGTCAGCAATGGTGTGGCCAGCAGGACCAG
>VXBI01003626.1:77316-135251 GCA_013397375.1 Toxostoma redivivum
TTCTCCCAGGGAACAAGTGACAGGATGGAAGGAAATAATGTCAAGTTGTGGCGCTGGAGGTTTAGATTGGGTAGCAAGAAATCTTTCTCCACAGAAAGGGTTGCCTGGCATTGGAACAGGCTGCCCGTTTGGGGGAGACCTTATCACTCTCTACAACTCCCTGAAAGGAGTTTGTATCCAGGTGGGGGTCAGTCTCTTCTCCCAGGGAACAAGTGACAGGATGGAAGGAAATAATGTCAAGTTGTGGCGCTGGAGGTTTAGATTGGGTAGCAAGAAATCTTTCTCCACAGAAAGGGTTGCCTGGCATTGGAACAGGCTGCCCAGGAAAGCAGCAGTCACCATCTCTGGAAGAGTTCAAGAAACATGTGGATTTTACATTGTTTAGTGATGAACATGGTGATGATGGTTAGGTGGATGGCTGGACTTGATAATCTTATCTTAAAAGTCTTTTCCAACCTTAATGGTTCTATGAGTCTATGATTTACTGTAAAAAAAAAAAAAAAAAAACTGAATTTCACAGATATTTTTCTCAATTACCCATTCTATTCCTTCTTTTTCTCCCCACAGAAAGCAGTGGATTCTGATTTCCTTGAATGCTGTAAATTAGTTCTGACGGAATGGACAGCTCCAATAAAAAAACCCACACAAGTTTTCTGAGAAGACAGCAAAGGAACTAGAAAAAACAGCTTAATTTATAGATAGGTTCTCACTTGACCTATGATTGACTCTCTGCTAATGCAACACTAATTTAAGACACCTTTGTATATCAGGTAATGCAATTACTCAGCATGTCCCTGTTTGTACAGTTACTTTTCTTTAGTATCCCAATATCCCGTGGGACAGAGAAATCTAATTTCCATCCAGTAGTTTATGAAAACACTCAAATACTATATATAAGGTTTTAACCAACTGTGTTGCAAGATATTGCAACACAGTTCACTGTATATGACAGCCCAAGCCAGGCTTAAACTCATCCTGTTAGCAGCCCATTTACACTTAACCATCCCCTGCAGGGCAGGGCAGCTGCCTGGCTCCACCTGACAGATTAAGGTGTTTATCTGGGCTCTTTCCAAGAGGCACTGAAGCTGTAGCTCTCTGCCTGCCATCCTTCTGCAGCTTCAGCAAGTTTCTGCTGCAGTTATTGAAACTGGAGATTCATTTGCCACCAAAAGGGCAAATTTCAAAATGACATGAACGTATAAGCTTTATCCTCACTACAGGCACATGCCTCTAGCACAGACTGACTCCCTCCAGCAAGAGGGCTTTTATCTGTAAAGCTTATAGAGGGCCTAAATGATGCCTGGAACAAAAATAAACTATGCAATCAAAGGTCTTTGCATTGAAAAAATCCAGATTACTTTTTCATGTGTCAACATTTGGTCCCAAAAAGCTGATATTCACCAGTTACAGTATGTCAGTCTACAGCTACTTACTTGAAAGACATACAGCAACATGTTCAGTGCCCAGAAAAAGCTCCAATCTGACAGACTTTCCTCCTTGCCTCCTACATGGATTTTGGTAATGCAGAAATTCCAGGATGGGGTCTACACCTTTATTTGTGCATAACATATCACAGTGCCACACTTATTTGCACATTCAGAGCCATTTGCATGTGACTAGACTGTCTTATTATTTTTTTTTCCAGATCTGAGGATGTTTATTCTGCTGTACATTACAAGTTTTGCCATCTACACAAGTGAACAACCTCTTCAAAGCCAGACCAAAGGAGAAAATTACTACACCAGATATATCTGTAGCATCCCAGGTTTGCCAGGCCCTGCGGGTCCTCCTGGAGCCAGCGGATCCCCGGGGCCCCATGGACGTATTGGTCTCCCAGGAAGAGATGGTAGAGATGGCAGGAAGGGAGAAAAAGGTGAAAAGGGGAGTGCAGGTATTGCATATTTGTGTAACCTAACACAGTGGTACAAGAAAGAAAGACATTTCATCATCACTGTTGTACATATACATATATATCATCTATATCTATATCTAGGTGTATATATACATATATATATATGATGAACTTGTGTATGTGCCTGTGTGGGTTTAAGTGTGATGCATATATAAATTTAGTGAGAGAAAGAAAGTATGCACATACTTATATCAGTGTAAAGAAATGTAAATGCACAACCTTTCTTTGCACAGATGCTAAGAAAAATTTGGGAAGAATGAAGCATGTGTGGTGTCAAGTAAATAGTCTCACCTGTGCCATTAGCCAGGCATAAAAGATTAGCAGGTGCTTAGGTATGCACTAAAAATGCTCTATTTTTAGGAAATATTTAGTGCACAAATATCACTATGTAGGTAGTCATGCTGCTGTCCTTGCACCTGTAGTTCAGGCAGCAGCAGACTGGTTACATATAAAATTCTTTAATATGTAATCAAGACACATGAAGATAAGTAGGAATATAGAAACAAAGGACCTGCAGGCTGTGAAGTCTGGTCATTTGTTCCAAACTGGTATTCCTTTCGCAAACTTAAAGAAAAATTTGAAAGTATTTCTAGAGTGTTTTGAAATTCCGACCATATTTTTCTTGTTTGTTCAGTTACACACACAATCATTTACTGATGTGATATGTGCAATGATTAACTAACTTTAAATGTTTTTGAAGGTTTAAGAGGAAAGACTGGGCCAATAGGACCAGCTGGAGAGAAAGGAGACCAAGGTCAGTCTGGTAAGAAAGGACCTGGAGGACTGATGGGTGCCAAAGGTGAAGTAGGTCCAGCTGGACCACCTGGACCTAAGGGAGATAAAGGAGAACGAGGAGAGCCAGGTGCACCAGGGGTCTGCAAGTGTGGAAAGATAGTGCTGAAATCTGCCTTTTCTGTTGGCATCACCACGAGCTACCCAGAGGAAAGATTACCAATTGTATTCAATAAAGTCCTCTTCAATGAGGGGGAGCATTACAACCCAGCCACAGGAAAGTTCATTTGTGCCATCCCAGGGATTTATTACTTTTCCTATGATATCACCTTAGCGAACAAGCACCTTGCAATTGGGCTGGTTCACAATGGGAAGTACCGGATCAAGACTTTTGATGCAAACACCGGCAACCACGATGTAGCTTCTGGATCCACAGTGATCTACCTTCAGCCAGAAGATGAAGTATGGCTTGAAATATTCTACACTGACCAAAATGGCCTCTTTTCTGATCCAACATGGGCAGACAGTTTGTTTTCAGGATTTCTCTTATATGTTGATACAGATTACCTGGATGCCTTATCAGATGAAGATGAGCTCTGAAGCCGTTGTCAAATGACATTCAAACTGGAGACCCCAGCACAGGATTTTATTCAACTCTGTGGGGAAAACAAAGTTGAAATTTAAAAAAGAAAAAACAAACAAAAACTGGGAGTTCGTTGTTGTTTTGATTAGAACCAAATCTGAACTCGTAAGGATATTTCTTGAATCAAGGATGGATTTTTTAAGGAACAGGAGGAATATCAAAACGAACTGTAATTAACAAAAGACTGCCTAACTCCAGGACTGACTCTTCCCTAAAATTATGTTTATAATACTATTTAAACAAATTTAAGATACTGTACATTGGATTTTATATAAAATGTATTAAGTTGCAATTTTAAATGGATATTTTGTATATTACATTAAAGTGAAATGGAACAATTCACTGCAATATCATCTTTGGTCATTTCAAGACAGGCAATACATTAAAAACAGATAGGAGAGAAAAAAAATAGGAATGACTGTTTCAGGATGCCACTGCACAGGTCACAAGAACAGTCCCATCTGATATTTACACCAACAAATAGCATTCAACCAACCTCCCAATAAGTACATGAAGATTTGTACTAGCTGAGGACCACTCAATAGCAGCCATAAAAGACTAGAACAAAGCTATCAAACATATAAAGAAATTAAAAACTGGAAGATCTGAAAACTTGGAGATAGTCAGTATTCAGTGGGTGTTTTCAGTGTAATTCCAAGTGTCTTTGCTATTCTTTAAATGATATCTACTACCTTTATGAGAAATATGGGATAAAAAGCATAAACTTTTTGCTGAAGATAATCATGGATGCCCAAAAACGACAGAACTGCAATTTTAGTAAATTATATGGAACAAAGTGAATCACATCATTAAAGCAGAAGTTATACTTCAATATGGCCAAATGCAATGAAATAAATGTAGGTCACACACAAGATGAAAAACTGCATTCAGCAAATCAATGAACTTAGAAAAGGTACACAGGACTTCATGGATTATCAGCTAAATAGGAGCAATAAAAGCAGGCTGTTGTTACTGTATGATAAATGAAATTAAAAGTATAAAAATGGAATTAAAAGGAATAAAAAAGAGATGAATAGTGGTTACCTAGAAAGCAACTACTTCTGTCAGTGTTCCAAAAACTTACTTGAAAGTTGCAAAAAAATGTTTATACTTCTATTAATGGGAATTACAGAAGAGAGGTAACAAGGTCAATTTACTTTTCTTGTCAATGAGGTTAAGAGGTGATTTAATCACCATCTGCACCCATCTGGAGATAAAATATCTGGTAGCACCTGGCACTTCCATCTATCAGATAGGACCACAGCAAGGTCCATCAGCGAGAAATTGAATCAATCCCCACTGGAAATGAGGAATCCATTTTACCAGTGGCAGCACCCAACCATTGTAAAAATATCTAGGAACATCACGAGTTCTCCAGCATTCAACACCAGGCAAGACTGGCAATCTTTCTTTGGGTCCTCTTACTTTCAAAGAATTTACAATCTTTTCTTCATCCCAGATTTAAGAGACCTACCATTTCTAACAGTTATTCAGATAACGTTAAATATTAGTGGTCTATGTTGCACAACTCTTGAAATCACTTTAGTTATGACCAAATCAGAAGGAAATTTCTAGGTTTTTTTCTGTGTACTTGACAGATTAAGACAGTTACAACCAGACAAAATGTCACAAAAATGCTGCTGAGGTTGCAGAACCAGCATGGTAATGTATGGACCATCAATCTGTGCACTCTGTACCCATGCCCTCACTTCTTCCCACATCAGCATTCATGGCTGTGAGTACATGACTGCTGCTTTATAGAGTGAACAGGTGCAAAACCCTGACTACAAATCAAACTGGCAATGCTTGTACAACCATTATTTTATTTGACAGCGAGAGATGTCTGATAGAAGACAATGGTAGATTATTTTTCTAACTAGACATCTAATTTGTTAGTGTCACACAAGGGCTGCTTTCTGTGAAAAATATGGAAGAGAACACTTGGAGATTCGGTTTATCACCCTGGTGTACAATCATTTATACACCTGCAAATTAAGGACAATATGAGTGCAAAATGCAGTCCAATCATCATTTACAATTATGATTGATGCTGATGCTTCACAGCCATCAGTACCTATCTGAGGCACAAAGACCATCAGCATTGCTCAGTGCTGCCTGCACTGAATTCCACAGGACAGAACAAGACCATATCTAACCCATGACTCCCAGGAAACCTAATTCAATAGATGCAGGATTGGACCCAGAATAGATATCATGCAGCAAAAGTAACTAATAGAAGTTTTTAATTCAATGATTATCTAAGTATTACCTAATTATCAAATAATATCTATTAACCCAGCCTTAAGGAAAGAGTATGACTGATTTTCTCCAGGCTCTACAGAAATGTATTGTAGTTATAATGCATCTGGAAATTTTTAGACAAAACTAATTTTTCTCAATTAAGTGGAGAAAATATACAGCTTTATAGGGAAATATTCCTGGTTGCAATCCTAACTATAAGTAAGCTGCTCCCATGTAAAATCTGTAATATTTAATCCAATATAGAAGAGGTATTTTAACCACACCCATGTTGAAAATGACACCATGGGAAAAAAGTAAACCAAGAGTTATTGCTTTCCTTTTCTTAGCATTTTAGATTTATGTTTGTACAAGGATAGAAAAGTAACTTTAGTTTCCCAAAGTTTTCCCATTTGCATTCTACACTTTTTGAACAGTTTAATATTTTGGAATGAAGAGTTAAAAATAAGTAATTCTGTTGAATTATTCCTATAGGTTTTGGCAAGAATAATATTTCTACTACACATATGGACGACATATATATATAAGTACTATGTGTCCCTGCCCTCATTAAGAGTCTCAAGACATTATCTTAAAGTAAATCATTGCTATTGCTAGTATATTTTTTGAAAATATATCAAATTTGATGACATGATATTGCATTTGGGGTATTTATCTGTCTAAATTTGAATTTATATGGAAAATATCTTGGGCTGATGTCTTCCCACAACCACACCGGTACATGGGGACGTCTGGTTAGTTTCAAAACATTGTAGGATAACAAAGAGAAAAATTTCTTCATGATCAAATTTGAAATTAATCAATGACTTCTACAAAATATATTGGTCATTCCACATGTGCCATAATGACATATAAAATTAGGCATCCAGATCAAATTAATCATCTGGACTTTGCCTACAGTCCACAGAGAGAAATAAGTGTCACCAGGAGAAACTCCCAGGAGGAAGCATGTCTCTACTGCAGTACCAATTCTTGGGCTTCCTGATCAAGGCTGCTAGAACTCACATGAACTCAGGAAACCATCAAACAATATTAAGAACATCAATATTCCTGAGATTCTTAGGTAGAAGTATATATACACTTACTTGGGATATATGTATGTAAAGATAAATAAGTAAAAAAAAATTATTTGAAATAAAACAGCTCTCCACAGTCTTCTACTCTTTCAGACTTTTTTTATACTTGGTAGAGTGACATTAAGGAAGAAGTTAGTCACATGTTCCACTGCTGAAGATTTTTAACCTAATTAATTAAACATCTATGTACATTTTCAAATTTTTATGGGTATGTCACATAGAATAAATATTTTCACTTTCTTGACTACTGGTATTCATGTTCCTATGGCTAGGCTGTTATACAATTTTTTCAGGAGCAATAGGTCCTCAAAGTTTTACAATGTTGAGACAACAGAGGAAATACTTACTAATGGACATCAGTACTGAGAATATTATCTACATTCTTCAAATCTTTTTAAATCTACCTAGCACTATTTAGCTACTATTAAGATAAGCAAAAATATACAAAACTGGAAGCAACTTATTTCATTTCCTACCAAGTATGTTACATTAGTTGTTGCAGTTCATTTAATACTCTATTTGCCTTCCACAGGTCACCTGATATCACTAGGTTGTGTTCATATTCATTCACTAAGGTATTTACTGAATAAATTAGTTTTGACTATTTGGTTTATTTATTGATTTATTTACCCATTGGCAGTTAATTCATATTCAGAATAATTATACTAATGCTGTACTAAGCAGTTTGGTCGGCAGGAATTTCAGTTGTATGTGGAAATGGAGCTTTCTTCGGATAGGTTTTTCAGTAGCTGATGAGTTCCATCCAAGAAATAAGTAAATAGGAAAAAAATAGAGTTGAGAAAGCAATATACCACTATCTTTACCAATGAGTAATGCTTTCAAGAAGCAATTTAGTCCTTTCAGTATAAACTATCTAGACTTCAGCTCAGAGAGCATTTAGAGGTCATATACATTTTTCTGTAAGTCCTTAGGTCAACACTCCCAACTGAGATTACATCAGCATTTCTGAATTTCAGAGGCATAATTCTTCCTCACATCCACAGGACGAAATTTCAAAATACTGTCACGAAATCCTCAGTCACTGATACCTGTTTTTGTCCTGGCTGCACACATCAGATCAATTCATGAAAGTTACTACCTAAGGGAAAAGAAAAATTAATTACATGTATTATACATGGATATTTTAATAGCAAATATTCACAAAGAGAAAGTTGTCTTGGATTATTTGGCTTATATTCCTCAATTCTGAGTATAATTTTGCTCTAATTTTGGCAGCTACCTGCTGGAAGAGATGTAAGGAGATTTTTCCTCCAGAGATTGTTCTTGCAGCAGCAAGTATTAGTATAAAATTTCTTTTACTTGACTTTAATTTCTAAAAGTTCAAAGATCACTGTGTAGGTTAAATTAGTTGTTGGCTCTCCTGTTACCACTGCAAAGAAATAGGTGGGGTAAATCTGTTTGGACGACCCTGTACTGGAGACTTATATTAAGAAAGAAGAAATCAGGAGGTACCCATGTCTTCACATCACCTGTATCAAAGTTACTAACCTAGGTTAGCCTTTAACTTTGAGATGGCAACAGTTAAATACGATGTCTGATCTTCAAGAACAATCTGTTAAGTGGAGAAATTGGCATAATTTAATTTGGCAATTTATCAATGTCTCAAAATTAGAAAGAAGATGTGGATTGATGAGAACAGAGAAGTACCCTGATAATGATGGAAGTGTCCTCTTGGCAGATCTTCCATAAAGTATTGCTTGAGTTCCTCCTGGGACAACTTCAGCTGAAGTAACTTGGCTGGTCTCCAGAAAATTTTGCAATATATTAAGATGGGCTAGCAATCCTCTCATGCCTCCAAATTCAATACACTTAAGTATATTAAAAATATTGAAATTTTTAAGGATACTTAGATGAATCCTGGAGTGATTCTACTCACACCAAAGTAAAAAATAATAAATTTGTTTCTTTTCAGCTTTAAAGAACCTGTCCTAAATCCTAAATCCAATACAAAATCTAAGGCAGAATTTGTGAAATAATCTCTGTAATAGAATAACCTTGTTTATGTCATCTTAACAAAGGGACAAAAATACTGAATTCTTGAAGAAAATGAATGAACCATGGTTCTCAGTAGGCTCTTAAGTGAATTTTTTGCAAGAAGATAGGATTTTTAGAAATAAGAATTGCATGAAGGAAATGTACCAGCAGTGATTTTTTTCTTTCACTACTTTCAATAATGTGTTATCGCTAGGCTCAGAAGAAAGTGAAAAGGACTTAAAACTTTTGAGCTGAACAACAATCTCTTACATCATCTGAAAGCTTGCCTACCACTGATGTTGATTTCCCTTCCATGCACCACCTGCATTAATGCACATTTTGTCAGACATTCTGATGTGTGAACACAGACTTCCAAACTGCATGTGACAAATTACAGGAAATGTTACTTGTGATTTCTGTCATGTTGGAGTAAGGTGTGATCAGTTTAAAAATAACTAAGATGAGCAGAGTTCATTCTTTCTTGTTTGTAACCTCCCTGAAACTGGGATCACTGTAGGGTTGCACATAACACCTATATTCCTTTTCTAAGAACACAGCAGCATGTAGTCTTATTCTGTAAATGCTGTATGTGGCTTGTAACATTTGCCATTTCCCTTCTGTTGATTTGACAAATTTTGACTTTGATTCTAGGTAGGCAATAAGAGGTGTATATGGCAAAGCAAACCCTATATTATCCTCAAAGCCTAAGAAATAACTCCATTGCTCATTGTCCCCTGTTGAGTTTTAAAATGCTTCAACTCTGAACTAGGGGCCTATGATGCCCCTGCCCGCTCCTGGGGCATCCTGCATCGTGGGCATGATAAACTGCCATCTACTCTGCCTGTTCCAAAAGCCAGCCCTGATTAATGGTCAAGTGTGACAGTGTCACATCTAACAAAGCAGAGCAGCTCACTCCACCTTATGTGGAGCACCAGGTCTGCTGCCCAGTGTAATCAGTGCCATTAGGCTGGCCTTTGTTTTTATAACGCTGATCAAGATAAATCACTTGTCCTCCACCCCAGGAAACACATGTGCATTGGATTCTGTATGTCTCCTGTGAACAGTCATTGCACTGACATGTGTTTTTAAAGATCTTTCTATCCTGTTAAGCAAAGGTTCCTGACTTCTCCTTTAGGGTCTCATAGTAATGTTCCTTACATAAATGCTGTTCATATTTGTCCATTATTTAAACTGTTTGTACAACTGTTTCTGATATTTTTGGGACACACACTTATTAGCAAAACAAGATCTTGAACCTGAGTTCTTGCCAAAATTTTGTATGAAGTTTCACCCACCAGATAATTTCCACAGTCCCACATGCAGTGATTCTTAGCAGATAAAAGAAATGTGTGCTGTGCATGTTACCCTAAGAAACCTGTCCCCCTATTACAGATCTTTCCCTTTGCTGAAAGCTTTTGTCATGTCAGATGTTTCTAGCTATGACAGTTCATCTTTCTACAATTAAAAATGCATACTCCTTATCTCTTTTAACTACTATGCTTACTTCTTCCTGTGGTTTCCTTCTTAGTATAGCATTCAGTAAGGAGAAGCAATTTACACACCTCTCTTTATGTGATTTCAACTACTAAAACTTTGCAGTAATAGACCTTCAGATATTATAGGGACTATTTATATACAGACAATTATAAATAGATCTAATAAACCCATTTAGTATTCTCAATTTTGTTTATTCTGATCTCACTAGAGGTATTAATACACATGTTAACATAAGAAATTATTTTGTTAACAATTCAGTGCAGCAGAAAATACTCCTCTCCAGACTTAACAAGAAAGTTATATAAATATAAAAAGTTATAAATGCCTTTGTAGCTACAAAAATTAGAGATGGTATATAAGACAATCCACGTTTCTACAAACCATCTCACAGTGCTAACATTTCTGCCATTCCTAGTATCAACATAAGCTGGTTGTGAACATTTAACAAGCAGATAAAATATCCCTCCTCTGTTTCTCTAAGGGATTCAAGAGTGTGATTCCCTTTAAGCAGGCTCTACAACAACTATCACAGACTTCATATATCTTTTTTCCTTCTGCTACAGGAATATTAAAGTATATTGATAAGTCTAGGAAGTTATTATTTGTCTTCTTCTTACTCTGAGCATTTACTGGTACATTTTTTAATCCTGGAGCAGCAAAAAGCCTGTTTGCCAATAACAGCTTATGAGAGATGATATCTTTTTTAACTCTGCTATATTTCCTGTAATTTTTCCCCCAAATGACAAGCTAAGAAGTTTGCTGAGGCTGATGCTGATTTGTAAAGATCCCTTGTAAACAATAATGCAGTGTTGTTCCCTTGATGCATCTCCAGTAGTCACTCCAAGTACTTTAGTGCATTGGAACACAGAGAGCACTAGGAAAACAACTGGCTACTAACCATCAACTTCAAGGATTTATCTTTACATGAAATTTCCAGGGATTTTTTTCAGAGTGAAATTAAGGGTTTCTAAACTATGTATTTCTAAATATTTAAGAAAATATTTACTTGCTGGAATGTTGTCATATAGTCAGAGGTTTAACACCTCTCTTTAGTCAACAGAGTGAACCACTCTCTTCCATAAGTGATTGATATTTAGGAATCACTGCTCTGGTTCATACAAATCCCAAGAAGGTCTGTGCCACTCCTCCGCTTACTTTAGAAGAAGTACACAGAAATTAAGTCAGTCAATTTAGCAAAGTTAGATATTTAAAGTTAGGATGAGTGACTATTTTATTGTACTTCAGCCTGAAATAACCATCCTTGACCTTGTAAAAATGTACTGTGGATACTTGCTTTTTAAAATCACTGCAGGAACTGAAATGGTCTGCTGAAGCTGCATTCTCTCCATATTTTATTTATGATTTCCCTTTTACTGCAGATGAAATTGTTTGCAAAAAAGAAGTCTGCCAGAAGTGTTTTAGTGGTTTAAGCAGGGAATCTGACTCTTTCTCTTTAAAAGCACAGCTGAGGCACTGCTTTTAGGGGGAGTGTGGTGTTTGGCTCTTTGTGATCCAAGAGCTGCTGTATAAGAAAAACCAGATAGGAAGCAAACATTTTCCTTAAGCTCTGTTTCAGTGTCACTGCATTTAGTGTACTTTCATGAATGAGACAAATTAAAGTAACCCAAAATCCTCAAAATTATTTTCTAGGTACTTTTGATGCAATACTTTTTTTTTAATGAGCAGTGTGAGAAACTTCTCTGTGTTTCTGTTGTTAGTTTTCAGTGCTTGGAAACCACCTCTGAGCTAGTGGAGAGCTTTATAGTTCTTGCATTCAGTTGTTTATTACATTTTAAGATGTCTGTTATAGTACTTAACTTCAAGAAATGCTTCCAAACTGTTAAAGAAAGCAGTCAAAAAGCACTTCTTCAATGTTATCAGTGTTCTACATTTGTATGTGCCTTTAGGAAAGACTGTTTAAATTTGATACATAAAGCTTGATACGAAAAAGAGATTTATGTGCCAAGTGATAAAAAGGTTGCTGCTTCTTGCAGTGCTGTACTTCTTGTGTCATGAAGAGGGTATTTGATGAACCTCGCCAGCAGCAAGGAAATGTGGCCATTTTTACATAACCCTTAGCCTGGTGAGAGATACTGAGAGAAGTGGTGCTGAGGCAAATGCTCAGGTGGCTTGGGAGGGAGTTGCCTTTGTCTGAGAAAGCCACTTGCTTATAGGGTGAGTTCAGCTCCCTGTGCTAGTTGAGACACATTTAGAAATCTGATAATAGATATTATTAATATGTGATAATACTTGAGGCCAGTTGTTGGTAAAGCTAAGCCTCAGACAGGAGATAACTTCTCCTTTTCATTAGGTACCTCATAAAGAGATAAGGAGAGATATGAAGATCACTCTACACTCTTTTCTAGGCTGGGCTGGAAGCACATTTTGAAGCAAGTATGCATGAGCCTATTCACACTCAGTACAAAGAAGTGACAAGGAAACCACAGGTGACCTGTGTCAGCCTCAGTTAGCCCTCTTGCCAAAGAAGATTTAGCCAGGTACACAAAAAGGCCCCACATTTTATTCCCGTAAGTTGTTTCATGGGGATTTTAAAATCCAGAATAAACTATTCTGTTGTGATTTACTTCATCTGTGAGCACAGTCCATCAGCCCTGGGATTTTGCACGGGTGCAGCTATGCTGGCACAAGCTTTGTGCCAGGAACAAGTGGAGCCATGGCTGTTTTTCCATCTGTGAAAGGTAAAGCAGGACAGGGACCTGCACTAACAGTAGCAACTAATTTAGTTGTGTAGATACAAATGTAAAACTTTCCCCCATGCTTGTAACCAAACAGAGCCACTTTCTAGTGCAAACAAAACCAAAGTAATTTGGTGGGTAGAAGTGATTTCAGTCCAACTCTGAAAGCAGGGAGAAAACGGATTGAACACGTCCCTGTGATCTGAATATTTCAGTGGGCTTTATGGATCATGGATGGGTTGTTTATGTAAAAAAAAAATAAAAACAACAAGTGTGTTCATACAGCATGTACAGGCCCACATTATTAACTATTATATGGAATAATTAAATGGATACATATATTTTTAAGCATTCTGTTATGAAAAAATAAGTTTTTTTAACATACTAAACCTGTATGTTAAATAGTGTAATTTAAGTGTCTGGGGGAAAAATGTTTGGTGGAACATCTCTCATGATCATTATGCACATATACAACCCTATCTCTCATGAATAATTCCTGTGTTACTTGTGACAGCCAGGTGTCAAACACCGCCCAGGTGAACTGCAGTGAAGAATCCCAATGATAATCATGGAGGTTAGTGTCCAGTTCATGAGACAAACATGGTATATGATCATTTTTCACTGAGAATAATAGGAATCTTTTACATATATAGCTATGGAAAGTAAAATAAATAGGCCTTCTTCTCATCTGTCAGTACCACTCTAGTTCATTCAGATCTGCATAATTAAGTTCTGTGCAAATACATTGCAACTCTAAGTACCACTGCTGGAAGCAGGCACCCTTAATGTGTTTTGGATTGGTGTTTTTTTTAAAATTCCATTTCGTATTGATCCGCACTTAGCTGAATTATCTTAAAATTATTGGTTAAATATATTTTGCCTTGCGTAGTTTGCAAAACCACGAAGTTATTCTGTTCTCTCATCTGCAGAGCAGCTTTTGAGCTGTTTGAACAGTAAAATGTCAGGAGGGAAAAGAAAGCCCAAACCCCTATGGTATGAGGAGATTAACTATAAAGGTTAGGCAGATATCTATAGTTGCATATGTAGAATATATTGGTGTGAAGCTGCCGCGTGTCCGTCCGTCCGTCCCTCCGTCCCTCCGTCCGTCCGTCTCCGGCCCGCGCGCTCCCGGCCCGCGCGCACGCGCAGCCCCGCGCATGCGCGCTCGCTGTGCCCCGCTGCGGGCCGGGGCCGGGTCCCGCTCCCGAGCCGGATCCCGTTCCCGATCCTGATCCCGCTCCCTGCCCGGCCGCGCTGAGGCCGCCGCGGCCTTTCCCTTGCTGCCGCCGCCTTTGCCTTGCCGCTGCAGCCGCCGGAGGCTGCGGTCCCTTCGGGCCGCGGGCCGAGCGCAGCAGCACCATGTCGGCAGCACGGCCCGGCGAGGCCCCCGGGGCTGAGCGCGGTGAGTGACTCCCAGCGGCGGGGCGGCCCGGGCGGCTCCTCCGGGCTCCGGCTGCCCGCCCGTCCGTGAGGAGTCCCGGCGCTGCGCCTTGGGCCGGGACTCCGCTCCGAGTTTCCCTGCGGCCACCAACGGCAGCGCTGCACTCGAAAGACGTGCTCGTGTCGCATTTAAATATGGTTAAATTATTAAATGCCCTTAGGTTTTTCAGATATATTTGTGTAGACATGTGGTATTTGTATAATTGGTCATGAACTGGCCAGTCAGCCTTGTCTCCATCCTTGGGAAGATGATGGAACAGATCATCCCAGAGGTCATCACCAAGCGTGCACAAGCAAAGAAGGTGATCTGGTGTAGTCAGCACGGCTCTGCCATGGGGAAATCAATCTGATGGATGCCTGCCATGGCATGGCAGGATGGATCAGCGAGGGGAGAGCAATGGGTCTGTTTGTCTTAACTTCACAAGGGTTTTGCACTGTCTCCCATGATAACTTTGCAGGTGAGCTCAGGAAATGTGGGTTAGATGGATGGACAGTGAGGTGGATCAAGAGCTGGCTGAATGGCAGAGCTCAGAGTCAGCAGAGTAGGAGGCCTGCAGTCTGTGGCATTCTCCGGGTGGCATTCACCAATAGTGAGTCCAGTCTTACTCAATTTGTTTATCAGTGAGCTGGACGATGGGACAGAGTGTACCCTCAGCAAGTTTTCTGGTGGTATAAACGTGGTGGAGTGGCTGATCCCCCTGAAGGCTGTGCTGCCATTCAGTGGGACCTTGATAGGCTGGAGAGCTGGGCAGAGGGAAACTTAGTGAGGTTCAACAAGGGCAAGTGTAGGGTCCTGCACCTGGGGAGGAATAACCCCAAGTACCAGCACAGGCTGGGGACTGACCTACTAAGAGTAGTTCTGCTGAAAAGACCTGGGAGTCTTGGTGGGTGGCAAACTGTCTATGTGCAGGAGGGCCAATGGTATCCAGGGGTGCATCAGACACAGTGTGGCCAGCAGCTCCAGAGGGGTGATCTCCTTCTTCTACTCAGCCCTAGTGAGGCCACTTCTGGAGTGCAGTGTCCAGCTGTGGGCTCCTCAGTACGAAGAAAGACATGGAGCTACTGGAGAGGGTCCAGTGGAGGGCCATGAAGATGCTGAGGGGTCTGGCCTGTTTATCTTACGAAGAGAGACTGCTGGAGCTGTGCCTGTTTAGTCTGAAGAAGACTGAGAAAGGATATCATTAATGCAGATGCCAAGAGGATTGGTGCCAGACTTTTCTGTGGTGCCTAGCGACAGGACATGGAGCAATGGTCATAAACTAAATGAAAAGTTTTGCTTCAACTTGAGAAGGAACTTTTTTTACATAGAGAGTGGCAGAGCACTGGAAAATGCCCAGGTCGTGGAATCTCCCACTCTGGAGATATTCAAAACCCACCNTCCGGCCCGCGCGCTCCCGGCCCGCGCGCACGCGCAGCCCCGCGCATGCGCGCTCGCTGTGCCCCGCTGCGGGCCGGGGCCGGGTCCCGCTCCCGAGCCGGATCCCGTTCCCGATCCTGATCCCGCTCCCTGCCCGGCCGCGCTGAGGCCGCCGCGGCCTTTCCCTTGCTGCCGCCGCCTTTGCCTTGCCGCTGCAGCCGCCGGAGGCTGCGGTCCCTTCGGGCCGCGGGCCGAGCGCAGCAGCACCATGTCGGCAGCACGGCCCGGCGAGGCCCCCGGGGCTGAGCGCGGTGAGTGACTCCCAGCGGCGGGGCGGCCCGGGCGGCTCCTCCGGGGGGCTCCGTCTGGGCCTGGGGCCCGGCCCGGTCGCCGGCTACTTCCCTGAGGAGCGCTGGAACCCGGAGTCGCCGCTGCGGCCGCCGCGCGTGGCCGTGGCGCTGCTGGCGCGGAACGCGGCCCACGCGCTGCCGCTGGTGCTGGGAGGGCTGGAGAGGCTGAGGCACCCCAAGGACAGGATGGCGCTGTGGTGGGTGAGGGGACATTGGGGACTCTGGGGACATGGGGGGGACATGGCACCCCAAGGACAGGATGGCGCTGTGGTGGGTGAGGGGACATGGGGGACATGGGGGGACATGGGGGGAGACGTGTGAGTGAGGGGAGTGTGGGAAACACTCAGGGAGGGGCTCCTTGTGTGACACTGTCCCTGTGTGACACTGTCCCCTGTGTGTGACACCCNCAAGGGCAAGTGTAGGGTCCTGCACCTGGGGAGGAATAACCCCAAGTACCAGCACAGGCTGGGGACTGACCTACTAAGAGTAGTTCTGCTGAAAAGACCTGGGAGTCTTGGTGGGTGGCAAACTGTCTATGTGCAGGAGGGCCAATGGTATCCAGGGGTGCATCAGACACAGTGTGGCCAGCAGCTCCAGAGGGGTGATCTCCTTCTTCTACTCAGCCCTAGTGAGGCCACTTCTGGAGTGCAGTGTCCAGCTGTGGGCTCCTCAGTACGAAGAAAGACATGGAGCTACTGGAGAGGGTCCAGTGGAGGGCCATGAAGATGCTGAGGGGTCTGGCCTGTTTATCTTACGAAGAGAGACTGCTGGAGCTGTGCCTGTTTAGTCTGAAGAAGACTGAGAAAGGATATCATTAATGCAGATGCCAAGAGGATTGGTGCCAGACTTTTCTGTGGTGCCTAGCGACAGGACATGGAGCAATGGTCATAAACTAAATGAAAAGTTTTGCTTCAACTTGAGAAGGAACTTTTTTTACATAGAGAGTGGCAGAGCACTGGAAAATGCCCAGGTCGTGGAATCTCCCACTCTGGAGATATTCAAAACCCACCAGGACACATTCCTGTGTAAGCTGCTGTAGGTGACCCTACCTTGCCATGGGGGTTGGACTGGATGATCTCCAGAAGTGCCTTCCAACCCTAATGATACTGTAAACCTCATAATTTTTGCTTGAAGTGTTTCTCATGTGTATGAAGATGTGTAGATTTATTGACATGCTATTTTTACTGTCACACATTAAATACTCCTACAAAGTAGGAGAATGTAAGAGAGTGATGTGGTGGTGGGAGGCTGCTAGAACTGAGTGTCTAATCTTTCTGCATGGGTTTATGGTTTACGTAAATAGGATGTGTAAAAGAGCTAATTAAGAGCAGAATATTAAAAAATCAGTAGAATGAAAATCTGGTGAAGTATAAACATACTTAGTTTTTCATCAATGTCAAGTTTTACCAAAATAAAATGTATATATTATCCTTAAACACATTTTAACAAAATACAGTACAGACAGATTTTTAAATACATTTACAATTTAGGGATGTTTTCAGCTCTTCAGGATCTGTGTGCTTTTCTTCTGTATGTTTTTTGAGTCTCACTGTGCCAGCTTGTGCTAGGAAGTGCTATGCTGTTGACAGATGGAGTCCAAACAATTTTCAGAATTGATTGCATGGAGACATTGAGGCACCCTCTACTGATGGTTATTTCCTTTTACAGAAGCTTATTTTCCAAGAATAAACAGAATAGCTCAGCAGTACTCTTCAGAAGAAAACTAGTCACTAGTTTTCCTTTGTGATAAATGTTTTATTATCCTAAGTATTTTGCTCTGTTACTTCTGCTTCCAAAATACCTGTAATTTTGCAAATTTTATATGACCAAGTGAAAAGTACAGCATGTGGTATTCTGGATACACCGCAGCATTGATTTACTTAATTGCAGTATAATTTATCCATCTGTTTGGTTGAGTTTTTTGAAATTACATCTCACATTTTGAGAAAGACTACACCTTGAGCTGAAGCCTTCATGTGTCTATTCAAAACTTATTTCAGTTCTCCCCACCTGTTCAGGATTCAGTTTGACAAATTTGTAAATAATTTAAATTTCTATGTTCTATATGTTATACTTTTGAATATGGTGATACTGCTGTTAGCTATTGTGTTGCCCAGTTATAAAGTAAAAGTAGATTTGACTTTCTCACTGCTTTGTTAGAGTGATGATCTGTGAATGAATTTCTGTTTATCATTTTCTTTCCAAGTGATATCTAACCATTAAAAAAAAAATTCCCCCTGCAGTTTCCCAGGTAATATTGAAAAGTTCTACATTGTCTGGTTGCTCCACTATCTTGTTTTGATTTTATTTTAATGCCTGTAATAATACCTCCCCTCTATTCTGAGGCCTTTTTAGTTTGTCATAGTTGTCACCATATTACGTTAAATACGTGGTGTTAAAAGTATACACACCCCCATACTGCTTTTTTCAGGAAAAGAGAACTGTATTTTAAAACAAGTGGGAAGCAGATAATGTTTCTGGAATTATCAATTTGTCACATCTCTCAAGTAGGTGGTTTATTTTGTTCTAGCATGGAATGATCATTCGGCTCACTCTGGCAAGCTTTTCTTGAAACATGTCTGTCAGCTACTTCTTCATTTTAGTATTCAGCATAATCTCTGTACCAGTCTCAAGCATTCAGTCAGTCTCTACTATTTTTAAATGGAACCTGTTTGCAGATTCCATTTAAATAAAATTCAGTATTTTACTCTAATCCAATTATATGTGCACTTAATGCCTTTATATCTTTCTTAAATGGAAGGACGTGGCTATATGTCAGTCCACTAGTCAGACTAGTAAATAAGAGTTTGAAAAGAAAAATTGCTTTAAATTAAAAGCCCATTCTATAGTTACTACCTTGTGAAGCCAGCACAACTGCTGTGTTGCTGTATCTTTTTCTTCGTTGTTTTCTTCATTGTTGATTTTGTGTCTTACTATGCATTTATGCAGTTGTTGTATCTATGAAAAATACAGCAGTTTTTTTAGGATTTGTGGTGGAAGTACCATTCCCTATTTTCATTCAAGTTACTGGTGCTTGGTCACACATTAATATCTGTCTTTTGCCTGGTTTCTGCATCCTTTGAAATACTCGCCAAAGTTATGAGTCTGTGTCAGAGAGGTTTGAAGCCACACTGCAATCCAACGGCTTTGAGCCCCTCTAAGTGCAGATGAAATCAAGGGAGAACACTTACTAGATGACATTTGCAGGTTCTCAGGTTTAATTTCAATTTGACTATCCATCAAACTTGTTAGATCTGCCTGACGTGAAATACCGTGCCACTGTAGGATAATTACACTTCCACTGTAAAACATGGTGTGGATTTTTTTCATACAGCCTTTTATATGGTGATCCCGCAAAGTATTGTGTTCATGGATATCAGTTTTAGTTTGTTTTGAAGTAGAGCCCCATTCACATAAGCAGAGCAAAAGTCTATGTCCAGAGAAATAAAATAACAAAACCTTTTTTTTTAATGTGGTAATTTTTTCAAAGAATTACAGTATCTCACAGTATTTGGTGCAACTACCAAAGTCTTAAAATGGTTTTCATTATATATAGAAAAGATAATGACCCTGTTCTCTCAAGGAACAGATCAATTAATAAAGAATTCTGCATACAGAGCATAAGTTCTGATGCTTTATGAGGTGCTTTAAGTAGCAGCAGATTTTTTCTGCCCTAATTTTGCATGTTTACACTGTTCACCTAGCTTGCCTGGAAATGTTTACAGACAATTGTAAAGGATTTCAGGTCATGTAATCTGTTCCTTTCTAGTTTTCATTTATCAGAATGGAATTGAAATAACGCATTTGCTGCAATGAAATGGAGTATGTTTTTGCATGCTAACAGAACAGAATAAAATGGTAGAAAAAATTCACAAGAGGAAAATCTAAAGGTAGCTCCAGACCAGCTTCTTCCTTAAAATATTTTTTTCTAAGTCTTGATACTTGGGTTTGGTGGGGTTCTTTGGTTGAGTTTCTTTGAGGGTTGGGGTTTGTCTGTTTGTTTGTTTGTTTTTTTTAACTTAAAAGCTTGCACTGGTGAAGGTTCCGTAATTGTTTAAGGAACTCAGTTCCAGTGCTAGAATAAAAACCTACATTTTTTTCCAGCCTGTACCCACCTTTCAAACTGCAATTAAAGTTCATCATTTCCATCTCCAACTGACAGGGCCACAATCTTTTGTGAGTCTGAAGTTTTAAAAACTGCTAAAGTTTTTTCTCAATTCCAAAAACTTTTCAAAGGCCATCTTCGAGCAAATGTGACTTTCTGGGAATTCTTACTTGTGTGTTGTGTACACAGATAAACTCTATTGCACCATTCAAATAATTAATAAATCTTTAAAAGGTGTTAGATTAAAGGAGATGGTGAAAATTTCTGCAAAACGGGGTTTGCTCTTTGCAACTTGTTCATCCTTTTGAAAATTTCCAAATACAATGAATGTTTCTTTTCTAGAAATACAGACAGTAAATTGTATAATATGGAATATTAGAATTCTCCCAAATCTCTTGATGATTCTAAGTAGAATCAGTAGTAGTGAGGTTTGTCTTAAAGTATTGTGTTTTCCTAAATTATGGTGGACTAAAATTGTGCTTAGGCATCTCTTACAGTGGTTTATAGTATATAATGAAAGGTAGATCTGTTGAAGTTTAAGGCATTTAAATTATACTTTGTAAGGACTGGATTCCAAAAAAAATTTAATTCATTCAGATTTTTTCATGCAAGTTCTTTCTATTGGAACATGGGAGTCTGGTATGAATGGTTTTATTTTCCGTGCATTTCTTTCCGAAAATACTTAATTTAAACACATTATCATTTTCCTCTTGTTTCAGAGTTGCCACCTATTCCTTCTACATCAAGGACAAGCTGTGCAGAGCTTTCTGTTAGGCAGCGAATGAGAGAGAAACTAAAAGCAGCAAGGGTAAGAATCCTTCAGAAATCATGGTTGATGGGCCTCAGTCTTCTATGGAGTACCCACGTCATTTTACTTGTGTTGTGCTTTGTGAATTTGAGTTGGGATATCTGCTTTTTTATTTCTGGAGCTGAAAGAGAACTCAGTTCATGAGTACAGCTACACTCCATATTGCTATTTTCTTTTCTAAAGTTTATATCTAATTTGTTGATAGTAACATAAAACATCAAAACATCATTGTTTTGTAATTCAGATGATACAATCATTACAAGTTCCTTCTGTGCTTTTTGTCAAAAATTTTCTTACACTATTTTAAAAGCAATGGATTTCTTTGTACATTTGCTGTACAATTTAATAACACATATTAATATATGGATCTGAAAAATCACTTAAGCTGATTTTATAATTAAAAGATTCTGTCCCTAATACAAATATTTGTAAGTGTTGAATTCCTGGGAATTATTGTAGCTTTGATTTATTTCTGTTCCTATTGCAGCTAAACATTTTTTTCATTTGTTTGCTTAGATAAAAGCTGAAATTACTTTATCACAAGAAGACTCCAGTCCACAACCAAGGCACTTAAAAGGCATCAGAGAAAGAAAACCGGGAGTCAGACTGGATAAAACGGTAAAATGTGCATTATATCTGGCTGTTCTTATGATAAGAATGTTCTTATGTGAAACATGAAAAAAATCAAAGTCTGCACACTATTGAAGATCAATTTCATTTATCAGAATTATGCTACTGTTTGAATTTATCAGAAAGGAACCGTTCTGATTATTGTTTTTATTGTGTATTTAACACTAATAAATTGCTTACATTGTAGTATGGACATCATGTGAAACTTCTGTCATTTAAAGGTTCATGACTTCTGTTGTTTAAGATGCCTTAAAGTATTTAAAATTTACTGTAACATGAGCTTTATATAAATAAAACTCCCACTGTAATAGAGCTTTATATAAATTTGAACAGTGCAATTGCTAAATGCTGAATATTAACTTTATGTCATTGTATTTTATTGTATTTCCTTGTTATCATTTTATATTGAGGTTTTTTTGTATAAGCATTTTCTTTTTAGAAAATGAATTTTGTATTAAAAAAAAACAACAAAGGCTCTGCCTATGCAGAACTGGCACTCATATTCTTCAGAATTCACAGAGATTGCTCACCTGTAGAAAATGTGTTCCAAAGAATGTGTTATTTCCAGGAAATAACCGCATAACAGTAATGCCTTTATATGGAATTCCAAACAATATGATTTAACCTGGCTAAATCACTTGTCTAGGAGAGAATTGCCATTTCATATATGTTGTGGGAAGATTCTTGGCAATGTTATCTTAAAATAAGTAATTATTACAGCTTTCAGTTAAGTAGTACTGTTTTAATAAATTAGTATTAGGGATGAAGAAGTGATACCCTTATTAAAGTTGTTTATTAATTTTATATCAAGTATATTTGAAGCCTTGCACATGTTGCTTTTGTTTCTTGTACGTACTTTTGCACAAGGTATTGTTTTGTTGTGAAATAAGTGGCCATCAGATTGACAGATTGATATTTTCTTTTTGAAATTATTATTTTGAAGTATAGGTGTAATAGAGGTAAACTTGAGAGGTGTCTTCATTTATTCTAACAATTCAGGCTACAAGGAAGAAGAACAGATAGAATGGAAGAACAGATAGAATGCTAGATGTGTTTTTGTTGGTTAAACCTGATGAAAATCACTTTGAAGCACTTAAAGGAATTTGCTGAAGCAACCTCAGGAGCAGTTACCTTTACAGTGATCTGTGTGTAGGACAGTAAGACTTCAGAGAACTGGGAATAAATAAAGATGATACCTCTTTTCATGAAAAGGCGAGGGCGTGTCACCCATGGAGTTAGAGAGTAGCCTAGCAATAATTGTTTGAGAGAATAAAATAAATAATCAAGTGTGTATTTCAGCACCCAAGCAATGAACACCACCTTTTTTAAAAAATACCAAAGAAGGTTTTTCTGATTCAGCAGGGGTTATCAGAGGAACGCCCTGATTGCCTTAGCAGGGCCGCAGTCCCTGCCAGCAGCATCCCTGACCCTGCTGCCCTGCTGGGGCTGTCTGCCCGAGGGGTGGGTTTGCCATTGCTGCCTCCTTTCTCTCCCCTTGGACATCAGCATGTGTTCAGGAGTGCAGGAACAATGCTCCCTTCAGCAGTGGAGACAGCTACTGTCATTTAGGCAATGAACCATTTCTTCATACTCTACAGTGTATTTCTTGACCCAAAGGAATTAAGTAATACTTAGATGTAGTCTTGTAAAATAAATATGCAATCCATTTGTTACCATGGTGATGTTTCTCTTTTGTTATTTTTTTCTGTAAAAATGCAGTATCTATTAACTGTAGTCAATTGTTTGTGTTTTTTTATGATTTACTAAATGTACACTAAAACTTATAATATGTTTTTATGCAGTCTGATGATAAATTCAGGGAGATGCCAGAGGATGAATCACACTTACCATCAAAAGTAAAGTTTCGTAATTCTGTAAAAAAGCTTAAGCAAAAGTCAACAGTAAGTACCAATTCCTCCATTTCAATAATGAATATTAATTCAGTTTAACCTTTATATGGCTACATGATTCTGTTTGAAGAGGCAGACAGAATTCAGTCTTAATCAGTGGAGAAGATTTTATTTAATTTAAAAATTCACAAGCAGTATATGCCAACAATTGAAGTGTATAAAAGGAACCTTCATCAAATATAAGAATGGCTTTAGATAATTTGATTAAAAAACCCAAAAAACTCTGGTAAATCCATCTGGACACAATTACTGGAAATTGCAGGAAAAATGTGTCTTCTGTTTAAATCCTTTTTATTGCCACCAGTTGGCAGTTAAAGCATTTTAAAGAATAATATATTGATATTTATTAGCCACAAAGTACTACTGTTAATTCTTTTCTTCGAGGATTCATCCTAAAGCTAGGGGTCATAGATCCATCAGAGGCAAAAGGCCATTATAAATTTCTCTTCATATCTTACCTGGGTATCTGCAGTATGGCAAGAGCTTAAACTTGGTGTTGTGATTCAAAAATTATTTATATTTAAAACAATAAGAGTGTTAAAATTAGATCAAGTAACTTTTTAAACAAAACTTTGCAAGAAATATTGAATAAAATATATAGAAATAGAGAAATTTTCACGAATAAATTACAAATTTCAGTTAGCTTCTGCATTTGAGTCAGTTCTGTTTGAGATAAAATAATGATTATCTTGTAACAAATGTTTATACACGCTGTTGTTTCATATTATTAATGAGAATATTTATTCAGTTGCTCTAATTTTCTTAAAAATACCATAATAAAGTATCTTTGACTTCTATTTTTAGTTCCAGAATGATTTTCCTTCTGAGGAAGAAGCATATAATTTCTTTACCTTCAATTTTGATGCTGTACCAGAGCAAATGAAGGCTGGAGCCTGGAAAAAGAATGGATTAAATGAAGAAGAAGAGGTGGGAGAAGAATGTGTCAAAACTCATGAAGATGAACAAGAGGAAGATGAAATGGTGAGAACTATAGGATAAATGTTCATTTTTTTATTCAGACTTCTGTTAATTTTATTAGTCTATGTAAAATGGTATCTTTGGTTTCCTTAAAAATTCTCAAAGTGTACTTTCTCAAGAAACTTTCTTAAGAAACAAACTTACAGATGTTTGCCCTTAACCTATAGGATGAAGACGTATGCCTGGTGAAAGATGATGATTTATTCATAGGGCAGACAGATGAAGACCTTTTAGTAATGAAACCTGTTGATTGGGAAAGCTACACTGAGCAACTGAAAAGGGAAAAAGAATTTCTCTTTGTTCCCAGCATGTCAGCAGGTATGAAGATTGTGCTTACCGTTTAGTTCCTGTATTTTTGCATAGTATGGCCCCCTTTGATCTGCTGAATAAATCTTGCCTTGACTGTCTCTGGCAGCAGAGAGAGATGTTTAATTGCAGCTCTCTGACACAGATCATGCAGTCGAGTCTGCAAAGGTGTGACAGCTGGGAGCATGCACACCTCAGCAGGTCATTACCTGCTGCACTGGCAGGTGTACTCAGGACACCTCAGTTGCTTGGGGGTAACTTCCTCATTGCTGTCTGTAGGAAGTGCGAGGTGCTGGCCCCTCTTCTGCTGGTTTTTAATGTATGCAGCATGGATCATATCTCTGAACTTTCTGCCTGATTCCCACAGAACTTCAAAGTCCTAAAAGTTGCTTTATAATACCACTTGCTATTTGATATTTGAACTGGAAGAAATAGAAACAAATGTCCTAGTATATACTGGAATGATACCAGTACAGCTTGCAGTGCAATGTCATAATATTTGAGATTGTGTGCCTGTTTTTTCATGTCCTGTAATTTAGTTCTGACTTTTTGCCATGTGATCCACTGTGTTCTGATAATCCTCAGTACAATCCCTCCCTGTTTGGAGATTCCTTCTTGAAAAATACTGAATCCATACACACAGTGAAAAAGCTTGCCGGCAGGTCTTCAAAGTGAATTTCACCTGCTGTTATTTGACTAACATAACTCCTTATGCATGTTTTGTATTTTGTATGAGACCAGCTTAAGCAAATTATTTATTAACAGTAGGTCTGAATAATATGAAAGTTTCACTTTCCATTAGAAAGGCTTAGAAATGCTTCTCTAGTCAGTTGCTGCTCAAGGATTTTTACAATGCTTTGCAAGCAGCCATTAATACTAAACTCCATTAAGTAACTTGAAATATTTTTTGGTAAGGAAATTTTTAGTTATCGGTTGATTAGAATTGTGACACTTCATGGTACTGTCTTGATTAAGATAAGGACCTATTTTAATTCTATATTTATTTTTTTTTTCTATGTAGAAAAATACTTCTGACACTGTACTTAATATACAGTTCATTTTAAGAATTAACAAACTAAAACTACAGTTACAAGATATTTTACATGGTTTTCTTTTTCATTTCTCATTAGTGCCTGCTTCTGAGAAGATCCCTAGAAATATGCAGCCTAGGTACCTTGAGGATGAAGGTCTTTACACTGGAGAAAGGCCCTTTGTATCACAGTCTAATCAAAATATTTTAGAAAACAGAATTCTCAGACAGGACCAAGTAAGTCACTGTTACCTTTTTAGTTGTAACTTCTATCAGTATTTCATTTATCTTTTTAAGTATCTTATTTTTGTTATAGTTAAGTAAGTGGATGGTCATGTTAATATGGGACTTTCATCTTCAAAATGTTTAGCAGCATCAGATGTTGGGAAATACAGATTTTTGTAGGAGCATGTTTTTAGTGTAACCCCATTGTCAGAATATCAGCCTGGGTCTTACAAAACTGGTGTCTTTTCCTGGCTCTGCTTGTGGCCTGCTGGGGAACAGGTCACTAATCAGACTAATTAAAGGCTAAAAAGAAGGCTAATTAAATATTGGTATAGCTTATCAGGTAGGTTTCAGAATCCTTCCAGATGTTTAAGAATATTTTATGGAAAGACATGGGGAAGTGGTTTGGATAAATTTTGTCCTACTATATTATCATCCTATTCATGGGAAGGTGTGTATTTAGTATAGACTTCAATTCCTGAGCAGCAGCTGCCCTTTATATTTGTTTTGTGATTCTGTGTATTCTCCATGTGCTTTTGTTAATCAGATTGGGAACATTTGGATCTAAAATTTTTGAATGGGCAGTTTCAGCCCTGTTAGTTTTCTAACTAGTTGACTTCATGGTGTTACCACATCAGCATTTGGCTCAATGGTCAGATTAAAACAGGTGTGGAACTAACAGGTCAGGGCAGCATCCTTGGATAGGTGCACTGGTGTGAATCCAGGTAATGAGAGCAAAGGGATGACTTAGGACAATGTTGAACATGCAAAGATAGATAGCAATTGCTGTGTAATCTGCTTTCATAGATGCTGTTTAAGTCGTTCAGGTTGTGGAATAGAAGATTTAAGAGGTGCTTTGATAAATTACCTGACCTGCCATTTAGCTCTTGTGTAAAACAAGACTTGTAATTCTTTCCATTTTAGTGATTTCAGAAAATAACATTTAAATAAGTGATGTGTTGATTTTTTTTCCCTTTCAAATCTGTAACACTGAATGTTGAAGAAAAAATAAATCAGTATAATCAAAGTTAGAGCAACGTCTTGGTCTTTTAATTTCAAAACTTACCTCTGGTATATTTGAAGATTTCATTTTGGTGTATTAGGAAAGTTTTGGTTACTTCAGTCACAAACAGTCAATAGTCACCTTTTATTCTGTATTTTTTATAAGAATTATGATTTTGCAAGTAATTCCTTTATAAAGTAAGAAACAATTTTGTTTTCCTTTGTAGGGGAAAGAGTGGTTTGGTGATGATGGCAAAATCTTAGCATTGCCTAATCCAATTAAACAGTCTTCTACTAGGCCTCCAGTATTCTCACTTGAAGAAGGCATTGCACCAGAACTTGAAACAGTGTATAGAAAGGTAAGCATATTTCATATATGTGATTCCTGAAACCCAGTATCTGAGTTCTGCAGCAGAAACCCCGATGATCTGAAGGGTTTTAAGAACCATGACTATTGACTATTTTTTGTGATTTCACATCTGTTCTTTAAATCAGTTCTACTTTATTAAGTATATATCTGTTTTTTCCTGTAAAAATGCATACAAAAGGATGAAGAGTTTAGCTGGTAGTGCTGGTTGAAGTAGTAAAGTGTCAGCCCATGACAAACACCTTCAAGTTTGTGAGTCACCAAGATCATTGTAAGGCTCCCTTGGATATTCTCATGCCAAAGTAGGATAGTTCCTATATTAGTGTATCTATAAAGTTTGCTCATGTAGACAGCAACTAATTTTGAGTTATGTAGCATCAATTCAGATATTTTTGGGAGGTTGTGGAGTTTTTTTCTTTGTTGTTTTTCTTGTTTGTTTTGTTTTGTTTGCAGGGTGTTTTGTGGTAAATTTTTTCCAGTCGCAGCATACCTACCTTGGCAAACAGCAGTTTCAATTTGCAGTCAGGACAAATCAAAATAAGTTTCAATTTAAACCATTCAGCAATCTTGAAGCAAGCATTAATTGTTCTGCTTGTTAGAATTCTATTGCCCTCTTGGAAAAGCTGACTTTTAAGATTTTAAATAGAGTGTTCTTTTGGGACACACAAGTGTTTCTGACTGTTTTTGTTGATATAGATTTAAATGTGGACCTTTAGTTGATGCTGGTGATAAATGCGCAATCCACAGGCTGCATCCAGTACCACAGATCTGTGCAGGGTGCTTCTGCATGCAGGAAAAATTTACTGTTTGTACCATGTAAAGATAGGCCAAGAGAGCTTATGTTTCAAGAACGCTGTGTTTACATGAACAGTAGCATAGAAATATCTTAAGTCACAGTGAAAAGATTTTGAGCTTAAGGGTCCTTTATAGGCAGAAAAATAAATAAAGCATAAGGAATTCAAAGTTGTCATTTTTATGACACATTGTATCTTATTAATCATTTTGATGAGCAACTGAGTGTGGAAGGGTCAGGTGGACTCAAGTGTGTTTCATGGCCATTTGTATCAGTCCTATAAAAGAGCTGTGCAACAGCTAAATTTCCTTCCAAATCCCTTTTTTCCTTTTCTCTGGAAGGGACTGCAACAAACACTATATAACTAACAATCTTTTATGGTAGCATAATATCTCTTACTAATGTCTTCTGAAGGATCCTGATAAGGGAGCAGGAGTAGTCAAGCTGGAAGCAATGTTCTCTTCTGATTTCAGTAACTTGAGGATGTAAGCCATGGATGTCTTTTGGCTGCAGTGGGTTTAAGCAGGCTCTTTAAGGTTTGTTGCTGAAAGCTTTCTTTTACCTTCATTGGTCTGAATTTCCCAGATGTTTGAATGGGAAAGCAAGTAATATATTTCCCAATCTACACAATCTACAAGGAGAGCTTCTTGTCTTCCTAATGTACAAAGAGAGCTGTTCTGTGAGAGCTAGACTCTATCCTAGAGCTCAGTTCTAAGAGAAAGCAAAGCAGTACTAAACAAGTGTGTCAAAAGAGAACTAGCAGGCTCTGCTTTTTCTAATCCAGTGTCGTTGTCTTTATTGCTCAGCAAAACCTTCAGTATACAAAGAATGACTTCTTATTTCAGACTCGCATGGGCTATAGAAATTCTTTTGTGTAGACTATCCATAGTGGTTTTGTGCCACCCACTTGTCAATAAAGCAAGAGGTTAACACAGTTTAAGACTTAGCATTTAAATGTAGGTAATGCTAAATGGGTCATTTTCTGACAAAGAAAATCCTTGAAAGATACTGTTATCAGATTCTGTAAATCCATTTTATTCGTCTTTTCTTTCAGGCAATAAAAATGACATCTACCAATCAGTATTTTGTTGGACCTGGAGATTTTCAGGGGCTGTTTCAATTGGATATTGATATTTCTGGACTGATATTCACCCATCACCCCTGTTTTAGCCGTGAGCATGTGTTAGCAGCTAAACTGGCTCAGTTATATGATCAGTATTTAGCAAGAAAACAGAAGAATCTTACCAAACTTCTCACAGACAAGGTATTTCTGTTCTGTCTTCATACCTTGAAGTTGAATTTATCAGAAGTTAAAAACCTAAATATTTGACTGAGTTGCTGTACGTTCTGTGCAGAATTGCATTTTTAAGATTAAGAATTTCTTTGATCTTTGATTTTGAATTAACTCTGAAGTGAAAGGAATACAATAACATTTGCACGATATTCCTTAGAGTATCCAAAATGTTTTCCAGCGAGTGACAAGTAAGACGTTAAAGGATTGTGTACAGCAGATCTGACAGGGAGACAGCAAAAGACATTATTCAGTGATGGAGGGAAGTAAGTGAAATTTAGTTTCAGTTATCAAATTAAAGTAAAAGGAAGCAGTTTAATTTCACCAAATTGTACAAAAGTAGAACCCATTTCCAGGCATGAATCTGTGACAGATGCTGTGTTCAAATGCATACTACTGCCACATTTACTGTGGCACTCTTGTGACATGGCAAAACCCAAGGCTAGATGAAGACTCCTCTCTTTCTGGCTCTGTTGCTGCCTTGCTGGGTGAGCTTGAGTGGGCTGCTCATCCTCTGTGTACCACCACTCTTCCTCCATCTCTGCTTCATTACTGGAAGTAATGGCAGTGGTCTTCTCTGGTGTAAATATGGTCGCGAACAATGGGCATTGTCAATAAAATTCTGATGTTATCAGGACACACAGAAATACTTGTCTGTCAAAAATTAGTTGGATTATTAAGTACATATACATTCAGATTTCCATAAACTAAAGGGTATGATTTTCTACATTAAAGAACTATTATAAGGGAAAAATAATCATTTAATACAAGCTAATTTTTATATTAATGTAATGAGGGTCGGTAGGTGGTGTACAGATACTTCTGAATTTTAATGTAAAACATTAGGTTATAGTTCTAATGATGGACAGACATTTCATACAGTGTCTCAAAATGATTCCTTGGTATACTTTGTTCTGTTAGTACTTTTGAAGGATTTGCCTTAGTGCTCTGTGAAACAGAACATTTGGGTTATCCATGTCTTCATTACAGGAACCTATAGAACCGTAGAATAATTAAGATTGGAAAAGACCTCTAATACCATAAAGTTCAACCAGTAACCCAGCACTGCCAAGTCCATCACTTATGCACTAACCACCAAGTGCCAGTCTGCACATCTTTTAAATACCTCCAGGGGTGGTGGATGTCCCTGCACAGCCTGTTCCAGTGCTTGACAAAACTTTCAGTGAAGAAATTTTTTCCCTAGATCCAAGCTAACGTCCCTGGGACTTGAAGCCATTTTCTCTTGTCCTATCACTTGTTACTTAACAGAAGAGACCAACATCTTTCTACAGCCTCCTTTCAGGGATGGTTTAACCTGGAGAAAAGGATGCTCATGGGGGACCCTATTGCTCTCTACAACTACCTGAAAGGAGGCTGTAGCCAGGTGGGGGGATCAGTCTCTTATCCTGGGCAACCAGAGGGAAGTCAAGAGGGCATAGCCAGAAGCTGTGCTAGGGAAGGTTAAATTGTACATCAGGAAGAATTTCTTCACTGAAATGGTGATTAGATTTTGGAATGGGCTGCCCAGGGAAGAAGTGGAATCACCATCCCTGGAAGTTTCAAGAAAGAACTGGATGTGGCACTTAGTGCTATGGTTTAGTTGGTGGGATTCAGTCAAAGGTTACACTTGATGATCTGGGAGGTCTTTTTCAAACTTAATGATTCTGTGATTCAGTTCTGTGATTCTGGGATTTTCTAATCCACTAAGGATTACCTTTAGTGGCCCTTCCTCGTCCCAGGAAAGGCTTTGTGAAAGTTGAGACTGAAAGTTTGCTGACTTGAGGTCTTTTTCCACTTCTGCCTTTGATTCCTGAGCTTTCAGAATACTCCCTAGATCAGTCTTCCCCTTGATTAGATCTGTTGCAGTGATCAAAGTTAGTAAATCTCCCTCCTATATCCAGGAATCCTAATTAAAATGTTATGCTGAAGAGTCACTCCACAGACATGGCAAAACCCTGTAAATATAGAATCAGGACAGTTAAGGATTTTCTGTCATTAGTAATTAGCTCTTCCCGGTCAAGGTGCAGTACACTGGATACCTTGTTAAGCCATCTGTTAATTGCTTTTTTCTTTGTTCAAGCTGAATGCTTTGAGGAGTGCTGTGCAGTATAGTACAGAAGGTGGTGGGGGTGATGGTGTTCCTGTGGCTCAACAAAGCATACCTGAATACAAAATGGAGATCAGGTGGGTATGAATTAATTAAATTGTTGGTTTTTAAAACCACATTCCTTTTTTCCTTTACATGTTGGTACAGAACATGATTCATGTCAGACTTTTAAATTCTACTGTAAATAGCTCTAGAAGAATTTGGAGGATTTAAGAGTTCTCACTGATAAGTTGCATGAAAACTTATGAAGAAAATATAATTTAGGCTGAAATTTTCATTCAAAAGCGGTCTAATTTTATTATGTTTATAATTTCCTAATAGCTATTTACTGGTGTGTTTTGTGTAATTAAATGTAATTAAAATAAAGTTTCAGTAGACTTCAGCTGGATGCACAAACCTTTTAAAATGCAATAAGGTAATTTTTTGAACTGACAAAACCCCTAGTTTTTTCCATCCTCTTCCTCGTTACACAAGTGTTCTTGATTTCATCCCATTATAAGGTATTTTGGCCATGTTTGTGCCAATGGATTAATACAATTAAAATGGTAGAATTCTGTTTTACAAGTTTACATTTATTGTTCTTGGAGAAAAGCTGGGTAGTAAAAATATGCTACAGTATTTGGCTCAATAGTGGCAATTCGTATTATTTCTGGCAGATGGACAGTGATAAACTGTAACTGTTTAGCAGTATGATAAAAATGTTTTTTTGGATATCCATGTTGAACAGCCTTTTAACTGGTAGATAACAAAAGTCTGGAAGTTTTTCACAATCTAAGAGTAGGCAGTAATGTATTCATTTAATGAAACAGAACTATAAAGTGATGTAATGGATCACATGATAACACAATATGAAAAAAAATTAATGACAATTCTACTTTCAGCCTTGAAATTTACATCTGCTAAACTTATGCATCCACACACTCCTCTTAGATTGGGAATTATTTCTTCAGATTTTCGTTCTTCAGGTACAGTTTCATAATACACTGTTATCTGTACAGAACATAAAGTAGTCTATACTTTATTATTTTATACTGAAGGACAAAGAATTTCTTCAATTGAAAGTCAAATAGCTTTTATCAGTATCTTAATAGTATACCTGCTAAAGAACAAGGAGCAGGAGGTGTACAGTTACCACACTACCTCAGAGATAGGAGCTCTCACCAGGGAAAGCATGAGAATGGTGATGGGAAGATTCACAGTGGGAATGAGATTCTTGGATTTTGGCACCAACCCTGAGGCTTGCTTGATGGTGAACTCCAATTAGAAAAATTACGCCTTCTGTGTATTTGATGTGTTTTTCTAGATCGCGAGTGCTTTAGTTTAGTTTCATGCTGTTATGAATCTGGAGAAACTCAGCTGAAATCAGTGTGATCAGTGTTGCCTAAGTAACATGAGATGAGTTTGGCTGGTATTATTCTAGGGCTTTTCATATCCGTAATTCATTTTGGCTACAGCTCTGTTATTGGAAGCTGTTACACATGTGAAGCTCAGATGGGCTCAGGAATTTTTGCTGTCATGGTATTCCGTATTAACTTGGACCACTTATGTTGGTAAAATCACCTGACCTGCCTTGTCTCTCCTTTAACGTTGCATTTCTCTGATGGTCCAGGTAGAACAATTGTGAGAAATTACAGACATGTAGCATGGAAAATAATCTAATTGTTTCCTCCACCCTGCAATAACATAACAGATGTATATGCTTTGCTTTCTGAAGATCAAAGCTGTAGTTTCCCATTGGCTTGAGGAGGAAATGTCATCTGAATACAGAAAACTTTTGCAGATTGGTAAATTCAGCCTACTGTCTTCACTTCCTGAAGTAGGAAGCAAACGTAGGCTGTGGGTAATCCATTTTAGCAGAGATGATTCTCTACTGAAAGGTCCTGCTTCCAAATCCCAATACATTAGATAAGTGTAATTACTGGTCTATATGCTCCTCATGCCTTTAAGTTTCATCTTCTAGCATAATCTGGTTGACAAAAAAAAAATGGTTGCTACATGGATAAGTAATATGCAAACTGCTAGCTGATGAAGTGGAGAAGTTACTCATATTGCTTTCTGAAGTCTGCATTTCTTCTTTGTTTATTGTTTTCCCTAAATTGGCTTATGCTGTTAAATGATGTCTTTCTTCTCTCAGCTCTAACTCTGTCTTTGTTTTCCACATTCTGAGAATATTACAAGTAATAATGTGTTAGCTTACATCTTTTTTTTTTTAATCACAGACTTGTTTTTCTATCAAGATAATAGTGGAAACAGCCTGTGCTTGTGCTGTATGGACATTTATATTGGAAGTGTGTGATGGTCATTAAAAGTGCTAATGAATAGCTCTTTTACAAACAGATTAGAGGGTGGAAATGTGAAATACCAATTCTGAGACAAAAAAGGGCCATGTTAATTTTGTTTGTATTAAGAATCTTGTAGGTCTGTCAAAGGACTTATTACTTCATTCTTCAAGTCCTTACTGGAGCTAGAAGTACATGAAGTTTAAAACATCTTTTGTAATGTACACATGTAATGAGCATTACTTCATAGCTGCAGTGTAGGTTTCCTGGGCTGTTGTTTACATTAATTTACTTTAAAATGTTTTTAATTATGTACAGCTGTAATAAGCATTTCTGAAAACTGTGAGATCTCTAAAGAACAGACTTAATTGAAGTCAGATTGTTCAAAATAAAAGACACTGGAATATAGGAGGAAATCAAATCCTGCAATCTTCAAGTCTGGGTTTTTGTTCCTTGGATTTAAACCACTGCAGCCATCAATCAACCTGAAACCCTCATCACTTGGCTTTTGGTATCACAAGCTTTCAATCTGTTGTTCCACTGAGTTAGACAATTCCAATTGATCTTGTGCTGTGTATGTATGTTTCTAGACAAACCAGAAGACTTCGTGATGCTGAACAAGAAAAGGACAGAACGTTGCTTAAGACCATTATCAAAGTTTGGAAACAAATTAAATCCCTCCGGGACTTTCAGAGGTTTACTAACACACCCATGAAACTTTATTTGAGGAAGTATGTCTTAATAACACTTTTTGTGCTTTACTTGTTAGCAATGGAGTTGTAGTAAGATTAATTAATTTGGAAACTTAGAATTTTGATATGCAGAAGTAAGACTTTTAGTAGTGCTGGCACTTTGAGCCTGCCACTATTCCTTTTGAATCTGGGGAAGAGGGAAGTTTGAAATAAGTATTACTGTAGCAGAAAGGAATTTCTACAGACTAATGGGTAAAGAAAGTTATTGTCTGGAATTAATATAATTATCTACTATCAATACTTAAGAGTATCTATGCTAGTCTTTTTAAATAAAACATACTTTTGATATAATGAAAGTAGTTAATGAATTAGATTTCTGTTATATATTACAGACTTGATTGTAACCCTTATGTAATTTTATGCAACATGCTGTTAATTGTTGTTTTGAAGGGAAGAGGTTGATCAGAAATCAGATGAAAAAGCATATGAAGCAGAAATTCAGGCTGAGATAAAAGAATTGCTAGAAGAATGTATGGAAGAATATGAAAAGAAAATGGAGGAGTATAAAACTGAGCTACAAGACTGGAAGTCCTGGAAGAAGGCACAGGTTTGTTTAAATCATTCAAATTCACAAAAAATTTGCTACTAAATGTGTCAAAAATTTGTCCTAATACAGAAAAAAAATTCAGAGTTATGCACACATTTTATTAGGTTCAGGTACATTCTGTCTATTTAGAATTTGTTAGTCAGGTAGTTGTTAATTAAAAAATTAGAATGTATTAGGTTTTTGTGAGGCGTTTTTCTGCTACTGATTTGATTTTCAGTGCTCAATTCTTTCTTTCAGTTTGGTAGTTTTGCAGCATTCCTATTAAATTCATGTCTTTCTTGCAAAGAAAAAATCTGGATGAATTTTGTGCATGTGATTGGCGAAGTGAAATAATTAAGGGGTGTTTCTAATGAACTAGCAGTTGATGTCATCTCATGTAGATACATGTTTGGGAATGTCTCAATAAGTTCAGGAATGTCTGACTGTAAGATGTAATTGATATTCTAGCCTTTCACCTCTGAAAAGATTTACTGCTAACAGTCTGCGCTGTTGTTAGTTGTGCTTCAAGGGGATATTGAGAAGTACAGGTGCTACAGCAGCACACTGCAACAAGATCATATTTGAAATTGACTGTGGCAAAATCAGGTTTGCCTCTATTGCCAGTTAGGCGGCAATACACTGATTCCTCAGGATAATCGGGGTTATAGTTGAATATAATTATTGCCCAGCTTGAACACACTGGGTTTTTGAATACCAAAGAAAAATAAAGCTTAAGAAAATGCTTCAAATTTTCACAGTTTTTCTTAGTGTGTCTGCTGATACTTTTATGGAGAGTTTTTTCATATACATGCAGCCTCTGTGGAAGGCATTTAAAATATTTGAGAGGAAGCTGATATGCAGGAATTGGAAATTCCTCGTATCAGAACACAAGTGGACATATGATTCATTCACATCATGTCAGTTCCTTGTAGGATAACATGAAAAAGTGTAAACTTTGAAATGAAGGCAGGTAGTCATGAACATTGATCCTAATGCAAACTGTTCATCCACCAGTTACGCCTTCACAAATACCATCACGGCATCTTTTTATTGTGCTACTCACAAACTATCTTGAGACTGAGAGGATTGTGGTTCTTTTGTTGTTTTAGAATGAAATTATTTTTCTTTTGTACCCAGAAGTGTTTTATTTTACTTCACTCAAAGTACTTTTTAACTTAATCACTGCTATTGGTTTCTTACTAGTACAGATCACATGAATCAAAGACACTACAGAATCACTAGGTTAGAAGAGACCTTCAAGATCATCAAGTCCAACCCATGCCCTGACATCTCAACTGGACCATGGCACCAAGTGCCACATCCAGTCTTTCTTTAAAAACATCCAGGGATGGTGAGTCAACCACCTCCCCAGGCAGGCAGTTCCAGTACTTGATCACTCTTTCCATAAAAAAACTTTTTCCTAATATCCAACCTGTGTTTCCCTTGGCAAAGCTTGAGGCTGTGTCCTCTCGTTCTGTCAGTTGCTGCCTGGTGAGAGAGACCAACCCCACCTGACTACAGCCACCTTTCAGGAAGTTGTAGAGAGTGATAAGGTCACTAGAACTAAGTGAGATTAAATAAATTTGAAAAAAGATATAACAGCAAGAAGGATAACATAAAGTTAGGCAAAGAAAGAACAGTTTTTAAGAAAAATATGTGAACAAGTTGTTTGGCTTGCTACTTTAGTTAATGAGGAGAATATGTTTGCTTTCCATCCTCTTCTGTTGCTTATGATGTGTTAAGTTGTGAAGTGGCTGGTGCTTCCAAGCAAGATGTGCTTCCAAGTAATCTAGCAGTCTGTGGAAGGAGGAATTGTTTTGCAGTTGTTTAAAGCTGAACATTCACGTAAACACTGGAGTTCAGCAGTTTAGGAGATGCTGAAAGGCATGTGTTGTTCTGTTTGTTTATTCTTGTTTGGCATGAGGAAGGGAAAGGATCATTCTGTTCATGCTAAAGATACTGCTAAGCCAAAAACACTTGTGCTCCAGAGTTCATGGTAGAGGTGGATTTGTTTTGTCAGTGTATGTGCAGAAGTGCATCTCAAACAACTGTGTCTACTGGCTGAGTAACCTTCCTTCAGTCCTAACAGAATGTACATGGTAGCTCAGGCAAATGAGAACACAGCATCTAGCCAGAATGTTCAAGAAACATGCTGATTTTGAAAGTTGGTAGAGAAGATTAAGTAAATGTTTTGCTTGGAGCACATTATGATTTTGAAGCACATGAATGGAATGTACTGCTGAATTCTGAAACTGATGCAGTCCTTTACAATGAGAGAAATCTTACATGTGTTTGCATGTAATACTGAAATTGTACTGTCATTTTACTGTACATATACCATCTGTCTCTAGAACTTGTGAATCAAGAGAAAAAGAGAAAAAATTGCAGAGATTGAAATAAGTTCCAAAAAATGTTATTGTTTTTATATTCAGAAGTCCAAGAAGAAAAAGAAGAAAAAAGATACTCATGTAGATGAAGAATCAGAAGATTATGATTTTGGTGAGGAACGTATAAAGCCCATCCCACCTAAAATGGCCAGTAGCCTGGAAATAGAGCAGCAGGTTAGAGAAAAAGCTGACAACTGCAGAAGGAAACCTGGAGAGCCCATTCTGGTTCCTGAGCTGACCCTCTCAGGAAGCATAACTCCAACTGAGCAGTGTCCTCGGTAAGATAAATGAATGTTGGCCAGCAAATTACCTTTTTTGTGATTTTCTGTAATTTATTAATTGCTTGTTTATACAACTTCAGAAGCAGGAGTTCACCATTCTGTTTAGCCTAGTGATGAAACTTCTACTTCTGAAGGTGATATAACTTAATTAATGTTCAAGTCACATATAACCTTGTACATTGTGCACTTAAAAAATGCATTTCTGCACATTTACTTTGAACCCTCTGATATTCCTTGAGCATCTGCACAGACCAGGAATCTGGTTTCAGTGTCAAGTCTGGGTGGCTGCTGGTACTACCACTCTCACTAGTTAGTCCTTTACACGAGGTCTGTGCTGTAGTGAACAAAGGGAAAAGAAAGAAATTGTGTACTAAGCCAGAGATTGCACTGTGGAAAAAAAATATACTTGTTTTCTGCTACTTTCCACGTTTGCACACACAATTTAACATACCTCTGTTGAATTTCAGTAATTTAAATACTGCTTTGTTTTGTACTTAGGTCACAAATAGCCTCATCAGGGAATGCTGCTTGGCTGATGTATTCCCAGTGACTGAAAACTTCCAAAATTTTAACTCACTTTGATATAATTTGTTGTGCTTTGGAGGAAGGGAGTGGAAGAGAATTTTTTTTCCTAAATAACTTCTTTTATATAGAGTTAGCTTTAGTGGATCCAAAATCTGACATCATAATTTTAAAATAATTTTATATTCAAAAGAAGATAAAACAGCTGTTGAATAAGAGTTCTAAAGTCATTCCTGTATAGTGACATTTTTGGAGGACTACCATCTATTTTAGGTGGGTTCTGTCTCCCCCTGAGAAATCAGATTTTCATTAAAATAATAAAAATGTTATTAAATATTATATGATAGCTTGTTTGACATATTTACAGAGCAGAAGTTTTGCGACGAGAAGATGTGAAGAAACGCTCAGCATTTATAAAAGTCCTTTTCAACTCCAAAGAAGTGTCAAGGACTGTTACCCGACCAATAAGTTCCGATTTTAGAGTTCACTTTGGACAGATTTTCAATTTACAAATAATCAATTGGCCAGAGAGTTTGAAACTACAGGTAGATGTTGATTTATCACAATAACTTTTAAAGGATGATATAAAATATAATTATTTCTGTAATGCTTGTGTTTTGCTCTATGATAGTGTTATAAAATCTATGAAAGACCTTTTGCAAATCATCAGTCTTACGCTTCTTCTTTGCTTCTCCAGTCTTTAACTTTTAACTTTGTTGCTATGTTTTTGATGCTTATGCTTTCTAGATATAACTATGGTTTGGATGGGGGAAATTAAATAATTGGAACTTGTGATTAAATATGTTACTGGATCAGTCTTTTAATTTTGGAAAAACTGATTTGTGTTGCAGATCAAATTGTTAACATGGTCTTCTTAAAACATTAATTTCCACATGGTAAAACCTTCATATTTACTGGAGGGGAATAAGGAAAAAAAATAAATTCTAGTAATGTCCACAACTGCATTTGACTTGATCAGCAGTACAGTTAAATCAAGCCACTATCACCCTGCATTCCAAGTATGGATTAATAAGTGATTCACATGAATACTTTTCAGAGTTAATATGAAATATATTTAGGGGAAACAGAATCAGTATCCTACTTTTCCCTTTAGAAGATTCCTCTGTTTAGGTAGAACTGGTAGTTCAGGGAAAGGTATAAAAATCTCTTGTCTTCTTATTTATTTTAACACATAAATTGAAAAGGAGAAGGAATACCATTTTCCTGGATTAAAAACATTTGAATGGACAAACCACTCGCATCACTCTGAGCCTGCAGCTGGCTAGGAAAGAGAGAAGCAACCTGCAGTGCTGCTAGACTGGGGACTGTGTGCCCTACCCTGCCTTTCATTTTAAGGGAGAATTAGGCAGAATCCCTCCAGAATCTTCAGCTGATCCAAGTGAATGTCACAAGTAGTTGCATATTGTACAGTGATGCTCTTTTAAAGCCTGGAGTTTGTCATATTTTTCTCAGGTGCATTAGAAAAGTGAAGAAGATAGGAAGAATTCGGATGAAGTAAGCTGCTGATAGCTGAAATGTCTGTTAATTGGATATTTTAGAAAGTGAATTAATACAATTGCCTTTAATTATTTATTCAATGGATAAGCCATAGTAAAACCTTTTCTCTAAATACCCTGCAATATGTTTTCAACTTCTCAAAAATGTACATGAAAAATTTTCTTCTATCCCTCATTGTATTTTTTTCCTAGATTTATGAAACTACAGGTATCAGCAGTACCACCTTGTTGGCTGAAGCTTTCTTACCTGTTCCTGAGACTGCAGTTCTGACAGGCAGTGCTCCTCTGGAAGAGATAGAGTTCAGCAGTGATCAGTGTGTGATGTTGGATCATGAAGGAGTTGGGAGTGGTAGGGACTCTTGTTTTCCTTAGTTCAATGTTTCTCATTTTGCTGGAACCATGTAGCAATAAGAGGTTGGAGTGGGTTTCAGAGTAAATCCTGCTAAGAGCCTTCACAGCTTCTGTTACTGAATCTTCCATAATAGTCATGATTCTTGTTATTGAAGTTCACTGTGGAATTTTTGTCTCTTACTAATTTTAAGCTCTGCATAAAAAAAGTGTCTGTTTATTATCTGTCCTGTATTAATGGAGCTTTACAAGCTATAGAAGATGTTTGGGATTTTTTGAGCATTTGAGTAATCAGGCCTCTGACACTACAGAGCAAGCAGATATCAATCATTGTAGCTACAGTGATTTTAATGTTTTAACCCACCAAAAAACTGTCTGTAGAAGTGTATATGCAGAGTAATTTTTTGTCCTATTTGATTTGTTGACAACCTGCACACACCTTTTCCCTGGGGCTTTAGGCTAAAGATAAAACTAGGTAGAGATAGGAAAAGGGGAAACAAGAAGAATACATAGTAGCATGTGGAACTTGCAAGTGTGTACAATGAAATTGAACAGCATTGTGAAGTGACCGGCTTACATAAATTTTCCATATATAAATACAGATAAAGCTAGAGCAGAATAGATAAGAAAATGAGGAGGAAAACAAAAGGGTTTAAAAATCATTACTGCAAATGTGTGTGTAAATGCCACTCTCTATGATGACCATATGTACAATTGTGTGTCAAAAGTTTTAGAACTGACTTTTCAATCGCACATAATTCTTTTAACTGTGAATTTTTGTTTGTTAATAACAGTATGCTGAATCTGAAAACTATCAGAAATATTAAATGGTGTGCATCAGTAGAGGAAAAAAAAATGAGCCTTTGGCATAGCCTTTCTTTCTAGCTCAAATGGAAAGCCTTTCTGCAGGTGTAATGGAATCTTTCACTCATTATTGTAGAACAGAGTTCTTCCCCACAGCACACAGTAAAATCATTGTTTCACATTAACCTTTTTATATAAAGGCATAGGTTATTTGACCACTCATTTTCTGGAAGTATTTTAAAAAATGTTAAGATATTGTGTTTGAATGCATAAATATATTACTTTGGAATTTTCTCCCTTGATAGGTGTGTCCTTTTCATTTGAAGCTGATGGTAGCAACAAAATTACTTTAATGACCTCTGGGAAAGTATCCAGTAGTGTCTCTTGGGCAGTTGGAGAAAAAGGAATCCCCTTAATTCCTCCAGTATCTCATCAGAACACAGGCATTCCAAGGTAATAAGACACAAATTTTCAGTGATTCATGGGAAACTAATTATACTAGTATTTAAAAAAAAATTACTTTCATAATCAAGATTTTTGATAGTGTTTTTCCTTAAATTTGGATGTTTTACTTTGTGCTGTAACCCTCTGCAGATGTCTTAGTTTTGTATTTTTTATTTTGGTAAATATATTTTAGTTAGAAAATTTACCTTTTAGCATATTATTTATAGGCAATTCAAGCTGATTGATTCAATTTTATGATTTTCTAACAGAGTGTGAATATATTGTCAAGGAACCTTTCTGCATTTATTTTGCAAAGAGCAGAAACTCCAGCTCTTTCTTATCTGAAGAGCATTTGGAGAGGCTATGTCTAATTTGCCCTGAGGCTGCAAGTTGGTTATTGTAGATTATTTGTCCATTTTGTTGCTTTTATTTAATTCCCTGGAGTCAAAGAGATGATTCATAAAGGCTGCTTTTGTAATCCTTGGCTACCTTCACTATAAACCCTTAAAAGTTTTCCTATAGTTATTATTACTGAGTAAGTATGAATACGTTTTTCAGCTGATTCATTTGTCAGGTTTTTATTTATTTAGAGGCTAGACATTGGCTTACAAGTCATTCTGTTACTATTGTTAACCAAGGTGTAGCTATTCAAGTACTTTGCTGATCAACATATCAGTACTCTGCTAACTTCAGCGAGAGTAGAATAGATGAGATTAAAATGTACAGAAAAGATTCCCAACAGCTAACTTTAACTCTGGAGACTAATCACTGTAATAAATGGAAAACTGAAGAATTTCAGAAGGAAGTTTTTGTGGAGATGAACAGCTCTCTGTGGCTTTCCATTGTCTATTGGGAAGGTCAGAGACAGAATTTTCATGACTAATGTTAGCTTTTGCTGCTCATGAGCTTTTTAGCACAGTTGTGATTCAGTCGGCATTTGTTCAAGACTGTGCCTAAAGATAAACTCGATGTTGCGGCTTTATCTGCTGCTCCAGTAACTGCTGGATATTTGGCTGATTCTAACCAAGTGCAAGACAGACCTGTAAGTTTTTAAAACTTCATTGACAATACTCAAATAAATAGAGATCAAAGACTGAAACTAACTCCCCTAACAGGAGAAGGGGCAACATCCACTCCAGTGGTATTTGGCTAATAAATAACTCACATGCCTGGTGTATTGGCCTTTTGTGTCACGGTTTGAGTAGCAGTGAGCCTTCAGAGATGGCTGCTGTGAGAAGATGCCAGAAGCTTGTCCAGAAGCCTGGTGAGTGGGGCAGTGTACAAATGGCCTCCAGACTACCTACCGTACTTCCTTGCCTACTGTGAATACAAGAAAGTGAGTAGGAGCACCCAGAGGATAAGGACTGGGGACCTGTAGTTACAGGGAGAACCACAAGCAGTGCTGCATCACAAGAGAGGAGGCTGCAAGGGTTTCACAAGCACAGGCAGTGTCCTCTCCAGCCAGCATGCAGCCTGGACATGGCAGGCAGAGCAGGGTGCTGGCAGCAGGCCCCAGACATGGTGAGGGGATGATTCAGGCCCCTGGGTCTATGCAGAAACAGCGAGGAGGGGTCAGAGACAAGGGGCACAATGCAGGTCTGAAAGTGCCATCCAGGAGGACAGGTCAAAGACAGGAGCTAAGATACAATGCAAGCAAGGGCTGTATGTCTGAGAAGTTTTTAGACAAAACTTCTGATATCTTTCACAGTGTGAGGCAATTTATATTCTTACTTGCTAGTATGCAGCAAAGTGGAATAGCATTGGTATATCAGAAATGTATCAAAAAGCACCTTATTACCTTATATAAAAGTTGTCTTACGCCAGTTCCTTCATATTTCCCCTTTATTTTGCTTTGCAATTGATGATTCCCTCAGTTCCATAGCTACAACTAAGAGCTGTGTACTGGAATTTGCTATTCAGATTGTGGGGAGATTTTTGGGTTTTCTAAGATTGTTTTAAATACATTTTTATGTTGCTAAATCAAATGTGTTTTTCTGTCAATTCTGTCTTTTTAGTGCTTTAAAAAATATCGATGCTATTGCCTCCATTGGCACATCAGGCTTAACTGATATGAAGAAATTAGCTAAGTGGGCAGCTGAAGCAAAACTTGATCCAAATGACCCAAACAATGCAGCTCTGATGCAGCTGATAATGGTAAGTGGTGTTTTCAGAACTGAAGGGCTAATGGAGCTGTGGAACTCCTAGACACCAGGACATCCCCAGGCAATCTGCATGCATGCCAGGAAGGTAGCAGCATTTGAATTTGTGATGGACATACTTGTGTGAATGTTAAGAAGCAAAATACCTACTAAAAATATGATTAATGCATTTAGTAGTGGGTTGTTTACATATATTAATGAATATGATTTATTAATCCATTCAGTAGTGGCAAAAAATGGGTATAAGGGAATGCACATACAGCTCAGTTAACAAACTAAAAACAAATTATGGATTTTGAATTTGTTGTTCCCTAAAGTGCAAGGAAATTTCCAGTGTACTTGTGTGTGACTAAATAAGAAATTGCTCATTAGTGAGGATTGCACAAAGAGATCTTGGGTGTTGTAGAAGCTTCAGCTTTTCTAAACAACAAATTGAGGAGCTATTTACATAGCTGTTTAATTTACATGGCTGTTTATTTACATAGCTGTTCAATTTACATAGCTGTTGACAAAGCTGAAGTTAAATGGAGCTCCTTTACAGTACAACTTCCTAGGTTACTCTGACATGTTACGGTTTTCATACTCACTAATCTTTTGTTTATGATACAAGGAAATACAGTTTTATTATATTCTGTAATGTATAATCTCATATGCTTTGCTCAGCAAAACCCTACTACAAAATCCTTGGTATTTCAGTCTGTCTGATCCATCTTTATTGCTTTTGCTTAAAATGAACATCCTTGCAATATGCATGTAAAACTTATAAAAGCTATTTTGTTACTTTTTATGAAAAAGTTAATATTTTTGTTACTAATTTAGATTACTACAAGCGGAGAGGCACACGTTCCTGATTTCTTCAGATTGGAACAATTGCAGCAAGAATTTAATTTTGTTTCTGATGAAGAGTTTAATAAATCAAAGAGATTCCGACTCTTGCAGCTCAGAAATCAGGAGGTGGCAGAGTTCCGAAACTATAAGCATGTCCCTTTACATGAACGGGAAATCAGTGAGAAAATCTTCCAGGTAGAGTGTTATCTGAAATAATTCTTTTCTAATTTAAGTGCTTCCAATATTTGACTTGCAATTAAGTGAAGCAGTTCTTTAAAGAATGTAAAGCTATGCTGACATGAAAAAAATAAGAATTTTATTTCTTCAGTCTTTTCTAGTGTTATTTTCATCTAATTAAGATAGCTTCCTTCCAAGGCGATATTTCTACATACTTTGTTAAGACTTAAATAAAACAGAAAAACTGCTGTAGACAAAACTGTTATAAGATATTTTTCGTTAAAGTTGAGATACTGTTTTTTTAAAGTGCTTTTAGGTATAAAAAGGTAATTCAGAGATAATTCAGCCTTAGACTTATTAGCTTTTGGTCCCTGTTGGGGCAGACTGTTAGAAGCAATGACTCTAACAAGAATTAAAACCTTTTTTGTTTTATTGGAGACAGTGTTACAGATATTTCTGTTTTAGTACATTGCTCCAATTAGCTTACCTTGTCCTTGCCTGTTTGTTAATTAACTTATTGAAATGCAATGTGTGCATTTTTTTAATTTAGGTTATAATTCAATTATTTTTATCTCAGCTCTGTTATTAGTGTTAACTCATGCATTTTTTTTGTTCTTAGCAATTCATGCAGCTAAGGAGCATTTTAGTGTGTTCATTGGCTTAGGAGGATCAGAATCATCTTAGAATCTGGCAACTACTTCTTCTAATATAGATTTATTTGAAAAATTACTTTTTTCCTTTCTATTGGATGATTTTTTTTTCTAAGATATCTATTAATCCAGTCATATCTGGCTCTTTGCAATAAATACCATTTTTAAAATTTTAGGTTAGTTTTGTATATTTTATTTAAAGATGTACCACGTGTTTGCTGTACCTTTCTGATCCAGTTCATTTTATGGGCTATTTTAATTCATTTTATGTTATCATTTGAAATTTGAAAAACATAGTTTAAGAGTTATTGTGGTGGAGGGTTGTTGTTTTTTTCCATTGAGGATAAATTGGATCAACCCATGATTGTCCATTCCAAATTTATTTTATATGCTGTGATCTTCAAAATTAAGTTTCAAGTGATATTGTTCCTAGTTGGTTTACTAGCTATTTGGCAAAAAGGTCTGAAAGTTTGTAGAATCATGGAAATACTATTTGGAAAATATTCTCTGGAGATCATCTGGTCCTGCTTTCTACTGAAGTGGTGGTACTATTGCCAGCTCTAGATGAGGTCAGCTGTTTATTTGTCTAGCCAAGACTTGAAAACCTCTGAGTGGGAGACTCTATTGCCTTTTTGGATAACGTGTTCCAGGGCTTCACTATCCTTCCAGAGATTGTTTAAAAAAAAAAAAAAAAGGGAAAGAAAAAAATATCAAGTCCAACCTGAGCCTTCCAAGTTGTGTTTAATGGCTGCTTTTCCCTTATTGTCTGTAACTAGAGAGATGATTCTGGCACCTTGTCCTTTGTAACTGCCCCTCAAAGAGTTGTAGAGAGATACTGCATTGGTCATTAATCTCTTCCTCATCAGCCTGATGAATTTGAGCACCTTGCCTAGTGCAAGAAAGGCTCTGAAATACTGGAGTAAGTCCAGTAGAGAGCTACCAGAACATGTGCAGTGCTGAAGCACGTGACCTGCAAGAAGAGGCAGAAAGGACTAAGGTTGTTTTTGCCTGAGCAGGCAAGGCTTGAGGGGGTTTCTTACTGCATCCTTCAGGTACCCAGTGGTGCAGAGAAAACAGAGACTCATCTTAGAGGTGAGATGATGATAGACACAAGCTACTCCAAGAGACATTCCAGTCAAATATAATGAAAAAAACTTTCATAAAGAGCATATTCAACTTCTTGAATGCGTTGTCCATCAAGTTTGTAACACTGCCATCTCTAGAAATACTGAAAATTCAATTATCCAAGGCCCTGAGCATTCTGATTGGAGTTGTTCCAACTCTGAGAGTTCAGATCAGATGTCCACTAGAAGTCACTTCAAATCTACATTATTCTAAGATTCTGATCTCTTCTTGTAGGTTATGTCCTCTAGGCCTCTGACTGTCTTAGTAGCCCTTTAGTGGATCCCATCCATTGTGTCCGCATGCCTCTTGAATTGGCAGCTGCAAACTGGCTGCAGTATTTAAGGTATGCCCCCTCAAGTGTCAGACTGGAGAGGCTGGTAACTCCCTTTGTCTGTAGGACACACTGATCCTTATGTATCCTGTGTAATCTGCCTTTTGCCAAAGAACGTGTCATTGGTTGTCATTAAACCTGCACTTACTGCAGTATGGCTGTTACTCTTCTGGTTGCTTTCCAGTCTGTGCCAATGCATGAAATTACTCCACCCTCAATACAGAATTTTCCCTTTTTTTAATTGAGGCTTCAGTTGTCACAGTTTTAAGTCATAAAGAGCCCTCTGAACTATGGTTCAGTCAATCATATTAACTACTCTTCCTAATCAAATATCCTTGGCTAAATTGCTGTCAGTGCATTGAGTTTCCTTATCCAGGTCACTTGTGAAGAAACTGAATATGATCAATCCAAAGGGCACTTTGCTATTTGGAGTACACTAACTAGACATTGAGCAGTTCATCCTTATTGTTACAGCTCAGACCTGAAGACTAATTTTACCGAGTACTTTTACATAACTAGCTGTGGTTTTAAAGCCAGTGTGATTCACAGATCCTTGGAGATCCTCTTGATTTGTAAGCTTTGGTTTTAGCTTGAAAGCTGAGTGTTAGCTCTAGCCTCTTCTTAATTTATGAGACACTTACCTAAACTTGTGGCTAGAGGTTGCATCTGTCAGTAGAGCTTTCACTGTAGTCCATTAGAATAACAACAGCCCTGAGAGAGATCCTATGAACATACTTCTTCCTAAGAATCAAGTGCGGTTCTACTCACCAAGTGAGTTTTACACCCTACGGAAAGTAATTACTAATCATTTGGAAAAGTACTTACTAGTATTAAAACACAGTTCAGATTTTAGACCATCTTCCAAGAATACTGCATCATTTCTGCTTAAAAGGACTCTTCCTGCTGTGTGAAGTGAAGCCACATCCAGGTAAACTGGAGTTTCAGTTTATAGCAGCAGGTCAAAGTTCAGCTTTAAAAGAAGAGAAGGAAATCATCAAGTTATTAATTGTAATTTAAACCACATGAGTCTTGTAACTGAATGGTATTCTTGTCTCTATTCATGGAAGTTTAGCGAATATTGCATACACTAGCATTAAACAAATTTTGTATACACTAGCTTTACAAACTTCTTACATCTTCTGTGGTTTACTGTGGTTCATACATTATTATTAATTAAATACTTTAAATTTTTCTTATATGTGATAAAGCACTGAATATATATTGAAGCACACACTGTCATAAATATCTTTAGGACTATGAGAAGAGAGTGCAAGAGAGGGATGTGATTGACAGCAAAAATTACCTAGATGCACACAGAGCAGTTGTTGCCAACTATCTGCAGAAGGTAAGATGCTAAATATATGGATCCACTGTATTCCTGTAGGCCATATGTTGCTTCTGTACTTGGGTACTTTATTTCCATGAATACTAAAACCTGATTCATCTCTGAACGTGACCTACAGACATTTTTAAAATTCTAAGTTAGGCCTGAAACTGGTATAATTGAACAAATGGAGGTTTGTGCTAATTAATGCTATTGAGAATGATGCAATATACAGAATCACCAGCCATTCTAGATATTTCTGACAATTCTGTAAATTCTTCTTTGCTCCAGTGCCCCAGAGATTTGTACTGCTGAGTCCCAGGAATTCAGTGATTTCCTTCCTCCCTGTTTTCCTTGTTGTAGGCTATGCTGCTAAGGGGTTAATTATCTCCATGAAAGTGGCCCTAATCACTTCTAAAAATCATTTAATGCAATACACAGTGTCTTGTCCTGCAGCCTAAGGCAGAGGGCATATCCTCCGTCACATTTACCTTCATTGTGGTATTACAGTAACATTCCCCTTATACTCATTTAATTTATTTTTGTAGTTTTCATTATATTAAGATGACATTCTCTTTAATCCTTGGGGAAAAAGAAGGAAAACATTCATCATCTAACTGAGAATAATTTACAATTTCAGACTGGCAACAAATTGAGTGCAAAACATAACTACCACTTTACCAGTTGTGTAAATATCAAAAAGTGTATCAAATCCTAGCCTGCCATCAAAACAGGAAATATGATGATAAGGTTTAATTTAAGTAGGACAAAGCAAATTGTTGTTTAGAAAGAATGCTTCATGAGAGAAGCATAGAGAAAAAAAGTGTTTAAATTTTCCGGGCAAGTGCCAAAGTCCAGATTCAATATGATAGTATAAAAAATTATTTTTGACAAAGCTGTCATGCCTGTCAGCCCCGTATGTTTGCATGGCATTGAACATATGGGTTTTGCAGCACACTGAATAGTAATGGAGTAGTACAGAATAGCATACATTATAGTACCTTTGTTTGCCTCTTTCTTAGATTAAATACAAGTAGCCTTTTTTAAAACAGTACTTGGATATTTTACATTTCTGTCAATTGTCAGATGGACTAGAAAATTAGATTGCTCATATGAGAACTGAAATTCAGTTCACTCTGAAATGTAGTCTTTATATGTGTATTGCTTCTGGTGTTGTACTAGCACAGAGTATAAAGCCATTACTAGCATTAGGGCTAAGAAAAAAGGACAAAGGCAGTATTTTTTCAGTGTGCTTCCACATAGTCATTAGGAGAAGAGGGAAGACTTTCATCTCTGTACTTCATTCTATGACCTCAGCAAAGATACGAAAGGAACTAAGAATTTTAAACATTTATTTGGAATCACAGTATCTGTAATACAGGCTTCACTAATTCTGTAGTCCAAAGTATTTCTTTTGATCCACATAACTTGTACCGTATAGATTCCTCTACAGTCTTTTTTGCAGCTTCGTTTAGATGTGGAAAAGAGATGTCCATTAGTGTCATTTGTTGTTGTAATTGTTTCTGATGGTGATCTGTAAACACATGAAGGCATAATTTTTTGATTGTATGTTTCATATGTTTTCATTCTAGCCAGTTTATTTCTAGAGAAGCATTGTAGTGGTAAAACAAGCTACTCTTATATTCTAAAGAAATAGCTGGTGGAAAGAAATTTTTCTTTCAACTTGACCCTCATGAAATTGGGAGAAAATGATAATATGTATGTGGATGTTTTGCTTGTGTTTAGTAATCAGAATGCAAATATTGGCAGTGGGTTTGGATTAGAAATGCACTTTTGTCTCTTCTCCCTCCCCGTTCACAGGTTCGAGAATCAGTAATCAACCGTTTCCTCATAGCAAAACACCATTTTGTTCTCTCTGACCTTGTCAATGAAGAGGAGATTCCAAGCCTGGGGTAAGAGAGTTATCTTTATTTGCTCCAAATAAAAAAATTCATGTAGAACCACCTGCTTTTTTTATTTCTATTTTGCAAAGTCTGTTGATGTGACTAACTGATGTGACTTCAGTATTTTAGATAAACTTCCAATCACTGTGTACACCTCTGCCAGTCCAGTGTATTGATAAACAAAGTGTAGTAAAAACTTTTTTAAGAAAAAGTCTGGTTTTGACAGAAATAAAGTGACAGTATGTAAATAAGATATAGCAGAATATGATGCATTTCTGATGAGCTGAGCAGAGCCCAGCTGGTGCCAGATTGAATATTTCCAATTTTCAGGCAAGTATCAGAGTTAGAAATGCTATCTCTGACTGGTTCTGTAGGTGATGCCTACTTACAGTCAGTGCCTCTGCCCTGCAAATAATGTGCAATAGATTTTTAACTGCAATTTTCTGTTTTACTTCCCATATACCTCTGATGCTGACGCTGAATGTTGTCATATGCTGTTTATGTTCAAGAAAGATACTGAGTTTGGAAATTACTGTTTTTCTCTTCTAAGATTATTGTTTCTCTTATTACTTGAGCACTTTCTTTGGATTTTTGTTTCAAATCCCATACCTTTCAATTTTAACATGTATCAGTCATCAGAGCATAGATGACTCTTAGTTTTGCTCACTTAAAATCTGTGTAAGTAAACAAGTTATAAAAGTTAATTTTTTCTTTCATGTAGAAGAGTCTTCTGTTCACTCTAAACACAACACCCTTATAATACAGTCAAAGTGTTTTTCAACTTGTATAAATCTAAACAGTCCCATCTGCTGGAGATACAGAGACTTGCTCTCTTACAAAAGACTTCATACTTGGTTTTAGTGGTTGTTTTCACATCACAGTGGAGAAAAATCTGAGCAAGACTGCAATTAATTTTTTGCTAAAAATCAAATGCTTCATTTATATTTTCTCATCATTAATCCGAATTCATATGGTGTTCTATTTGCAAAGTTTTATGGTTACTGGATTTAAAATATATCATGGCTTGTTTAATATTCACTTAGTGAGATATTTCAGTATTTTGTGTTAACAGTAATTAATGTGGGGGCTTTATTACATATAAGGAAGAAATGCCATTAGCTATCAGTTTTTCAGTTTTTAAATGTTTTGAGTGTCTGCAGTTGATATCAATGATGTAAGCATTACATATATCTGCATAAGTAAAAGACACATCTTCGTGTTTTTTTCCTTTGCTTCTGCTTTGCCTTGGGTTATAAGGTCTGAGGGTCCAGGGTATGTTGTGGTATATTGATTCTGCTTCCTTTCTGTGGCCTGTTTTCAGTGCATGTAGCTGTGTAGTTAGATGCTTTGTCTCTTCCATACAGTGGTTATGATCATCTGCTAGATCCCTTGTTTATAGCACTGTAGTTTAGATCTATCTTGAAGCTGTGTAATTGTCTTTTTTACACCTTAACAGAGTTTTGGGGGGAAAAAACCCTAACAACCAAACTTGTTGGCACATTGAAGTTATAATTCCTGAAATATATGACAGAACTGGATTGTGCAGTACTAAACAATTGCAACATTTTGACATTTCAGAGTTTTGTTGGCACTAGCAGGAGGGAATATTTCCTTTTTGTGTTAGTGCATAATTTTCATGTATGTCAGAATGCTGGGTTCTATGCAAAACTGACTAAATACCTGATTTATGATCATTAGCATTTTGGGACTTGGCCTCTTTAAACTGGCAGAGCCAAAACGACCATTAAGGCCAAGAAGAAAAGAAAGGAAGAAGGTCACTGCACAGAATTTATCAGATGGAGACATTAAACTGTTAGTGAACATCATCAGAGCCTATGATATTCCAGTGAGAAAACCAGTGATGAGGTATGTTTAAAAGCTTGTTTCCAGTACAGATTCATTTTCTGGCTTCCACTGTTTTGAGGGCAGATGAAGCAACAGATGTTACAATTGAGTCATGTGTGCTGTTTTGATTCTCATGATAAAACATAAATATATACATTTATCTTTCTATTAATGATGATAAAGGCTTGATATTTTTAAGTTTGTAGATTAATATAATAATTTTTCAGTAGCTGTGAAATTCAAGACATGTTTTACCAGAAACTGTCAGAAAGATAAGTTACAACTTTGACAGCATTATAACTCTGGTAATACCAGTTGAATTATCTCTTAAGCAAGCCTCTTGGTAATACTCAGGAAATTTTAATTCATAATATCTTAATTAAATTCCAAAAACAAGTATTAAAAAATCCAATTCTTCACTGTGGAATGCTATATTTATCTCCTGAGTGCAGCACATTGGTCTTCTCCTTGATCACCCATTTAAGTTAATAGACTGAGCCTAATGTGGCTCTAATTTTAAAGGTGACCTTTACACTCAGGCACATTAAGACAATGCCTGCGCTGCGTGATGGTGTGTCATGCAGAGACTCTGAACAGTCTGGTTCAGCTCCAGAAGCAATGTATTAATGTGGTGTTCTCTGTCTATCTTTCCCCCCAAAAACGAATACTCATTTCATTTAACTCAGAGGTATTTCCAAGCTGGGCAGATACAGAATTTAGCGCCATCAGCTGTTCTTTCTCTTACTGTATCAGAGGTTCTGTTGCACTCGGTAAATAAGTTGATACTGCAGAAAGCAATGCATTGACAGGAAAACGCAGGTGAAAAATTCAATTCATTACCAGAATTACAAAAATAATTAAAACCCCAGTGCAATCTTTTTGCATTATATGATACCTTATTTTGAGCTGCTTTATACGTGAATGGTTACTTTTTATGGTCTATAATGCGGTCTTCTCACAAAAAAATAGTTATGTGGAAGTACTATAAAAATAAATGTTTTAACATATATTTTCCTTTACTTCACTCATGGGTTGACAAATCTGTAATATTCGTAAGAATTCTTTTTTGCTGTAGAGGCCTTGCCTGAATACCATGAGATCTACACTGTTCACGAATTCTGCAGGGATTCAGCTACTCAAACTTAATAACTTGTAGCTCAAAGAGATTGTGTGGGTAGGAAAGAAAAAAAAAGTCTCCAGTTGATAAACTCTTCAGAAGAGCGAGCCTCCAGGCACAAAGTACTCTTTTGCAATGAGGCTTGTAAGAAGTATGCACTCAATATCCATTTTTGGCATTTTATTTCTGTTATTTGGTCTAATAAATATCTTCCTACGGTTAAAATTATAACAAAAAAGATGAGGAGTATTTCCAGAATTCTGTATGTCTAATAGATAATGTGTGAAATTCGTATTTTGTAATGAATTCTCTGTCTTCCCTGGTTGCTGTTGTCTGTTTCCTTTTGTAGCAAACTTCAACAGCCATCAAAATCTTCAAGGGCCTTTAAAGAGATGTTTGCAGCCTCGCCATCAGCTCAGAGCCCACCCAACAGCCCAGACTGGGCATTCAACCAGGTGTGTTACAAAACTGACATTTTCTGTGAAGCTGTGAGCACTCCTCTTCTCCACAGACAGTAGCATTCACCCTTAGAAAGGTACCTAATTGGCAAGGTTGCTTTGCCCACTCCTTCATCTCCAAAAAGAGAGTAAAGCTGCAAAAGGTTCAGAGAAGGGTGATAAGGATATCAGATACACAGAATGGCTCCTGCCCAGTGAAAAATGGTGGGACTTTCAGCCAGAGCACCCATAACTGTGAGTAGAGGAGGAGAAATAATGGTAGAAAGGCACAAAATCACGAGTCATAGACACAGGGTAAGGATTGACTATTTCCTGGCACTGTAAGTACAAATGTGAGTCATGGGCAAATGAAGCTGGTAAGAGTTAGGTTCAAAACAAGCCTTCAAAAGAGGGTTGTGATTTTTAATTCAGTGTTTGGTCGGTGCCCAGAGAAGTTGCTTATGTGTATTGTGGATGAAAGAGGTTTGTTTGTGCTGAAGTGGGTATTGGACAAGTATGTGGAAGAGTGATCCATTGGGAGTTCCTTAATAGAAAAATCATTACAGACTTAGGAAAAGTCTTTCATCTGAAAATGTTTGAAGTCTGGAAGAATAATAGGAGAAAATACCATCTATGCCTGCTCAGTTCTTACTTTTCTGTGTGTGTTGGCTGCTGGCTGTTTTCACAGGCTGCACTTTGAGTCCAGTACACTCCTGGTCTAAACCAGCACAACCATTCTTATATAATTACAATTGCTTGCTATTTAAAACTAAATTCAGCATCCTTCTGAATTAAGGTGAAAGACCTTCAGGGTTTTTACTGGTTTCCTTACGATTTTCCTTCAAACTTACAGCTTTTTGAAATCTAGAAAAGATTCAGTATGCATTTGAATGTTAAATAAGGCATTTTTAATCACATTAGGGGTTTGTTTTGTCTGGATGAAGTTGCTTATCTGTCATAAGAGCCAGTTTCAGGGACAGCTGGGATTGTAGCTGTAGGCTTCTTGGATTACAGATAAGAGGATGCAAGTGCACTTTCTTCCACTGGTGTCTGAGTCACATGTTCTGTTTCAGTTACTTTACTTGATTAGATAGCCTGTATCTTTTCTCAGGAGAAAATGTGGTTTTGCCAGTGTATATAAATACGTCAAGTATTCTGAATACACATAAACTTTTAGAAATAGTATATAACATATTTTTAAAAGCTTCATAAAAACCTATGGAGAAACCCATGAAGTACAATATTTAAGGTGTATTAAAGTTATATCTGGGCTGAACCAGCCTGATTGCCACAACATATGTTTTTCTAAATGCATGAAATGTATAATTTAATGTGCTCTGATGAATTTCCACAGAGGTCTGTTTCCTTTGATATATATTTATAGGTTTTGGTCCGTCCTTTTGTAGAAGTTTCTTTTCAGCGAACAGTCTGCCGGACAACAACAGCAGAAGGTCCAAGCCCCTGCTGGAATGAGGAACTTGAGCTTCCATTTAAGTATGGCAAAACAAAACCAAATTATTTCTGCATAACAATAATTTAATTTGAGCATGCTAATTTATCCTCATTTTCCTGTACTGTTCAGATCACTTTTTTGATTTATTTAACCTCTTCAGAGCTCCTAATGGTGACTACAGCACCCCCAGTTTGCAGTCAGTAAAAGATGAAGTCTTCATTAATGTTTTTGATGAAGTACTTCATGACGCTGTAGAGGTGAGTTCATAATTTAAGGACAGTGTACATTGTGAGCTTTTTGAAGTTGACAGAACAAGACTTTTCCATGTAATAACTTTCCCCCTCCTGTGCCTCTCTTTTCTCTATTTTGTCGTTCCTTACGATTTTATATCTAGTCAATCCTGCAAAGGAGGAGAGAGCAATCTTTACAGTGTTAACCTTTGTACAAATTCAGCTTGTACCACATAAAATGCTGCTAGAGTTGAACACGTTTGTAATATGTTTTACTAATATTTAATGAAATTTGAGATCCTAAAATTGAGAGGCATCATTAATTGCAATCTGAATTCTGTTCTTAACCTTAATCAAAGTTTTTTACTTCATTCCAGATGACTGATCTCAGTTCTTGTATTTTTTACTAACTATCTTGTTATGCTTTGTCTCATCTTGTTTCAAGCTCTTTGATGAAATATTAAAAAAAAGCCCAAACCATCTATTGGTTGTTTGTATTAATATTTTTGAATGAGACAAAAATTGCAAATACTAGTAACAGGAAATTTTTGTAGGCTCTGTGTTGGCATAACTCCTTCCCCTATTGAATCCAGTGAAAGCTTTCCTAGTCAATTCAGCAGACACAAAAATAGCAGCACTTAACATTCTTGAAAACATAACCCAGAAATAAATAATGCACACACTTCACTGAGAACAGAATTCTGTCCTCAAAAGTGAAATGATACTTGGTGAAGCAGAAGGAAGAAAGCTACACACTTGAAACTTGGATGTCATGCAAGAGGTTTTTTTTAAAAATTATTCTATGCTGATCATATAGGATTTGGAAATCTGATGGGCAGTATACATGAAAACAGTTTTTCCATTTCACAGGGTTTACTTAGATTTTCATGCAATTTTAACTTCAAAAAGCTTTTCTAAATACTAATAATATATTTCATTAGACAACCAGAGCTTCATTTACTTTGTCTGAGAAGAGTCTTGTGGACTCCTTGTCAGAGTTTTAAGTTCTCCATCACAGGTTATACAGGACTTAAACCCTAAACTGCAAGCACATTGTGTCATGGACTGTGGTGTTCTTTTATGTTTTCAGCATCTGGTGTGCTTGAACGGTGTGCAGAATAATTACTGCTGCACTACTAATGGAACTGATAGTTACAGAAAATTAATACAGATTTTTTATTAATGATTGAATTAAAGGAAATTAAGCTGTCTTACAACGTGTTATGTTGGGCAACTTTTTAATAGGATGATCGTGAAAGAGGAAGTGGAATCCACACTCGCATCGAAAGACACTGGCTGGGGTGTGTTAAGATTCCATTTACTACCATATATTTTCAAGCAAGGGTAAGTGATTTTATTTGAAGTAAAATACAGAACTGAGAATGGAAGAGGGATGGAAATTGAATGTCAGATTTAATTATGCTCTTCGTAGTTGTTAGTTTGTTTTTATGGAATTGTTTGAAACAACTGGGATTTTTTTGACAGATTTGGGGAGTATTTCCCAGTAAGGGTCAAGGTTTTGAGGGGAGAAGAGGTAAAACTTAATCAACGGTGACAGTGCGACCTGGCTTCCTTCAGTAGCAAGGTTAAAAGCACAGATTTTTTAGGTCGTTTTCTCAGTGGCTTTTGAAGGCTCTGGTATTGCACAGTCTAGATAGATGAACTAGGAATAGAATCATCTAGATAGGTGAGGAAATTTGACTGAACTTTTTTTCACATTTTCCATGAATCACAAGATTTTGATCTTTGCCTTTCCCAGTCCCTTCTTTCTTCCATTTTTAGAACTTTTCAAGAGAAGCTGTTTTCAGGAAATTGCAAGAGTTAGTCATGGGAGTAGTAGTAAAACATGCACTTCTTCACAGAGGAAATACTTTTTTCTGTCCAGCCACTCATCCTGGACTTAGTATAAGGAAACTGCTTTTTTCCATTGATAGTCCTATCATACTGTAATCCAGCTATAGGACTTCTGCATGGCAGTTGCTTTTATGTGTAGATCAAATCATCCAATCACAAAAGTCAGAATCTTTGTGAAGGAAGAAACTGATACATCAGTTGCATTCCTAATTGACACATTCATTTGCTGATCTGTGGCCATATGGGGTACTTTTCAGAACCTTAAGGACTTCAAGGAATTCTCTGAGCCTCCCAGATTCTTTGGGTGGAGGGAAAGGCTATAAGAGTCTCATTTAATTTGAATGCAGTGCTTGGTGACCATAGTGGTTTTCTTGGGCTGTCTGCAAAGCATAACGAAATGTAATTGTGAGATTGAGGAAAGCACGGCATACTTTTCATTGCTGAGAAATTTTGGACAGCGTATGTCTAACCAGGCTTAGTCCACTTTTTTCTGTTAGTTGATTAATAATATGCTCTCTTCAATTTGGGAGGTTCATCAGTTAATTCATCAGTTTGAGATCTGTGGTGCCCTGTAGCATGAAGCTTTCACTGATTTTAAAGATGTAAGTAGTAAGAAGACCTGACCTTATTTTCAGGAGTCTTTGGCCATCCTGTGCATCACATAATGTGACCACCATTGCTATAGGTCAGCAAACAAGAAACAACATGATCCAATGCACATTTTTAGGGAATTGTTCCATATTGAATGAGCGAAATCCACCTGAGAAGTGTGTCTGCTCACAGTCCTGAGAGACTTGACATTTTAACGGAATGCTTACCAATACGTATTGAAGGACACAACCACCATCCACAATCCATCTTTAAGGATTTCCCATATTGATGTCAACGTCTGTTCTTCAGCTTCTTTGTCTTTCTGCTGTAGAACCAGAGTAGCTCCAGAATTCCTGTCAGATACACTTCTGACTCTCTTTGAAGAGTTATTGGAGTTTGTGATTGCATAAGCAGAGTGTGAGTGCTTGTATAGATCCTCTCAGCAGTAGAGATTCTTTGCATTTGAACAGGATTTCATATGGAATATGAAAAAGCCTGATCAGCATAGTAGTAATATCAAGGTTGTCTCGGTTTAAGAGAC
>VXBI01003627.1:0-11456 GCA_013397375.1 Toxostoma redivivum
CAGAAGCACCTGCTGCCAAGCAGCCCCACAGGTACCGCCATTCCCAGCGCGCTCTCGGGCGCCGCGCGGTGCCCCCGCCGTGGCCGGGCACGGCCCCGGGCACAGCCCGAGCAGCGGCGGCTCCAACGCCGGCTCGCGTTCAGCGCCCGCTCTCCGGCCGGGAGCCACACAAGCACCGCCGCCCTCCCGGCCCTGCCCAGCCCCGCTCCAGCCCGGCAGCTCCGCCAGAGAGCGCGGCCGCTCCATCGCCCGGCCCGACGGCTCTTCCCTCCCCCGAGGGAGGCGAGGAAAGCCCGGCACGCACGGCCAAGGGCTCGGAGCCCCGTCTGGTTACAGGGAGCTGCCAGGAATGCGGGAATATGGGAGGCGGAGGCCCGGGAAGAGGCCAGGCACGGGGCAGCCACCGGGACACGCGGGGTGCCGGTACCGGGATGGCTGAGTCTCTCTGGGCCCGCCCGCGCCCCGTCGCTCACCGTTCGAGCGCTGCGGGACCGGCGCGCTGCAGAGCTGAGGGCGCTGCGCTCTGGTCCGTGCGCGCCTCGCAGCGCCTCTGCCCCGCCCCCTGAGCGCCGGCCGCCCCCCATTGGCCACCGGCACCGCCTCCCGGGCGCCCATTGGCCAGCGCTGTCGGCCCCCGAACGCCCATTGGCTGACTGCGGCGCGGCACCCGGCAGGGTTTTACTGCAGCGTTGTCTTGCGGCCCGGGATGCCCCGCGCCGCGTCCGTTCCCAAGGCGACCGGCGGGATGCGGGGAGGTATCGGGAGCACAGGGCGCATGTTTTGGGATGGTCACGTTGATTTGAGTTGTGTATTGAAAGCTTCCATTCCTGATTCCCGTGCTACTGGTCTGCTGCGCAGAGGGAGGTTTAGGTTGGACATTTAGAAGGAATTTCTTCAAAGAAAGGGTGATTGCTGCCCAGGGAGGTGGTAGTGTCACTGTCCTGCAGGTGTTTAAGGAAAGACTGGACATGACATTGAGGGCCGTGGTCTCGTAGGCGTGGTGGTGTCCGGTCACGAATTGGACTCGATGATCTCAGAGGTCTTTTCCAATCTAATTCTGTGATTCTCGTGGGATCTCAGGACACTCCTTTGGGAGTCCAAAGTTGCCGGGACACCTGTCAGGGGGCTCTGAGACCCTGGAATGATGCCAAAACATCTGTGGGTTTGATTATAGCCCTTGGAAAAAAATACCAGCTTTATATGAGAACTTAAATTCACAGAAGTTTAAGTAGTGTTATCATAAAGTGAAAATATAGATTGTAGGATTTTTGGGAATGAGGATTTTAGAACACAAGATGGAGGAAAAAAGCACGTGTTTGGTCCTTCTTTCTTCTTCTTCTTCATCTCCATTTTCTATTGTGGAGCTGTTACTTTTGGATTGGTTTAGAGTAGAATTTCACTGTCTAACATATATGATAGTTATTGGAAAACAATTGTAAACATTATGTACTTAGTTTATAGTATAAAAAGATAACACCGCCCTGAAGGAGAGAGAGATGCCCGTGGCTGCCATTCAGGGCGAACCTTTGTCAAGCAGACAGAAAATATTCTAGATAACACCCAATAAACAACCTTGAGACCAGACAACTGGAGATCTCTGTTTTATTCTACAAACACAGACTGAGAAAATAAGACCTTTCACACATCTTGGGGCAGCAAAAGCAACAAAGAACCCTGAGAATTCTGTGTGGCATCATCAGGTGATCCTGGGTAACAAACTTGTTCCTTAAAGTATGCTTAGTCTCCGAGGCACTGTAATATGTCCACCAGCTTCTGTAAAACACCTTTCTGTAGTTGATATGTGGGCCCCAAAAGCCATTTTATTACTTGCCCCAGCCTAGATCATAGAGATGCTTGAATTTAACCAATAATCTCTGCAACAGACTTTGTTTCTCTTTGGCACACGCTCTTGTTGGGAATAGCCCTTTCAATAGTAGGTGATATTACTGAAAGAATACTGGGATATTATCCAGGGCAGCTGTTTCAGTAATATGCCCTTTACTAAGAGTGAAGCCCACCCATGTCAAAGGAAGGAGTTCCATAGCTTGTGAATGGCACTTGATCACCGATCCTGTTCACTTGTCTGCTTTCAGTTGTGTCTTTTCAAGTCGCACTAAGTGACCTCTGATAGAAATCTCTGTCCCATGTTTACCGGGTAGGATCAAGTCAGCTGCAAACTTTGTTCCTTTAGTGAACCAAATCTATCAAACTTTTACACCATCTTTTGCAGACCTTGATATTTTTGCAACTCTTGCCTTTTTTTTGTTTGTGTTTGGTTTGGGGGTTATTTTGGTTGGTTGGTTGGGTTGGTTTTGTTTTGGGTTTTTTTTTGTTTAAATGAAGCAAGATATTTTGGTAGATCCTCAGTGCTCTGTTTTCTCAGTTTCACTCTCCCTGGGGCACTTTCTGCTTACAACTTTTGTCAGCAGATAGCACACTGTTGTTGAGTCTTCCACACTTTGGTGATCTTTTAATAACAGGACTGAACCATGTCTACAGCAAACAGCACAGGATGACTTAAAAGAGATTTTGAAATACTGGTTGGTAGGACTCCCATTTCCTTGTAGAATTTTTTTAAAAACCCACCTCAAGAGCAGTCATTCACCTCACTTGAAATGTAAATATTTTGCATATTCATACAGCATAGCTACCTGCTCAGTGTCATTCAGAGCAAAAGCAGCGTAACTGCAAGCAACTCTTTGCTTTTGAAAACTCTAAGGCAACCTCAGAAGAATATAATGCCCCCAGAAATACTGAAACTGCATAATGCAATACTTCTGTCACTCTAGAATATCTCAGGAATAACTCCTGGCTCCCAGGTTTTAGCAGTCCAGTTAGAAATACAGTTCACAGCTTTGCCTGTGTGCTAGAAACATGAAGTTTGGAGTGGTCTTGGGGCCAAAGTAAGTAATTAATTTCCAGAACTCTGTTCAGTATCTGCAGCATTTGCAGTAGTTCTTTGAGTACTGGACAGTTTTGTGCTGACAGAACGGAACCATTTAACAATCCTCCAAATGCTTCCACTGAACTTCAGAAACGCCCATGAATCTCTGAGGAGGTGGTTGTGTTTGGTAGCTGCAGGCAAATTTCTCTGCATTTATTAAGAAATGTTTTGCTGAAGGAGCAATTGTGATGACGACTGCAGGAAATGCCAGTGTGGGTGAGATACATGTCGTTAATGAGAAACATTAAACCCTGAGATACATTAGAGTCCTACTTGTTAATCAGGAATATAAAAGTACAGTTTCCTTCAGGACAGAGCTGCAGGGAAAGGCAGAACAAACAAACACAGGAGATGATAGCTGGGGTAAGGGAGGTGCATAAGAAAAATGGATAAGGCATCTCATGAGATTCCTCTCCCAGATGGAGGTTAGGTTGTAAGCACTTTTCGTGAGGTGTTTTTTTTTTTTACTCAGTGTTGCACAACCTATCATTGTATTAAGAGAGATTTTTTCCTGGGGCTCCAAGTTAATACCAAAACATAAAATTATTAGCAATAAAACAACTTCCATTTTCTTTCCACAAAAGTGAAGAAATCTCTACATTGAAATTTTCTTTGTAAACCTGGGATTTATATGCAAGGGCTTCCAATCCAATTTTATGTCCACAGTTTGTGGTGGTAGAAAAATATCAGCAGGTCCAAGTGAGGTTATCTCTATGGTCTCCAGAGAAACTGGATCCATTTGCTGAGTCCTGCAGTGAATACAGGTGAACTAGCACATGAGGGATGTCCCTCCATCTCTCAAAGTGCAGCCAGGGCCCAGTGGGGCTCAGCACCACAGTGTTAGACCCACGGAGGCACTGACGTGCCCTGCCCCACAGGCAGCTCCTCTGCCCTCTGTGAATTTTTCTTTTTGGTGGTTGCAAGTGTCTGAGTCAAGGCTGCAATTCCCTTATTCGTGGTGAAGTTGCATCAAACCCCTTCATTCAGGAGATGTGTGTTTTCCATTTAAATGCAGTTTGGGCTGCAGGGAACAAGCATCAGGCAGTCTGTTCTCTCACTGGAGTGCGTGGGAGTAGCACTGAACTGGCAGTTTTAAGTTTAGCTGCATTGGGAATGTGGGATCATCTTGTCAAAATTGTTGGTTTAGTTGTTGCCTTTAAATAGTTACTTGATGCTATTTTAGGGTTAAAAGCTCCTGAAGCCATGCAGCTCCCTCTCAAATTCCTCTTCCTTTTTCTGTGTAAGTAATATTGTCCCCATTCTCTATGGTCAAAGAGGAGGCCAAAATGGATAGATCAAGGGCAGACTTCTCAAAGTGGGAATTACCTGATATTGTGATTGTGGTATTAATCATATTCATTGATTGATGGATACTTCAAAGTCTTTCCTTGTTATGATTTATACACACATCATAAATTACTTATAGGCTGAGCATGTTTATTTGTAAAACTTCAGTATTTTCAGGTCTGAATCTTGACAAGTCTGAGACTAAAGCAATAATACAGTGTTACAGCTTTGCAAAGGATTGGATTAGTGGTGTTAAACACAGGCTTTACTTCAATACCCTTGAAAGAATTCGAGTATGATAGTAATTACATGTTTTCTGCATCTATGTGAGTGTATTACGGATGCTTAAACAAATAATAAAGTAATTGCACAATTAAGAGTGGAACAAGGGTTTGCTCTCACCTCCAGACAGCAAATTCACTTTGCCAAATAAAAGCACCAAGGTCATCTGCCATGCTGCCATCCAGCTTCAAAGACACTGACTGTTTCAGCAGCACTACTAAACTTTTACACCTTCTTTCTTCTGTCTTGCAAGTGCTTTCCTTTTGACCAAAATATATGCCAGGGTGTTTCAGCTTTGTGCAAAACTTTGTTTTCCCCAAATAAAATACTGAAAGGGCATTTGGGTTCTGAGCTGTCACTTAGAGCCCTGCAGATAAGTCTTTCGTCCTTCCAGCTTTTCTAAAGGGATGTTACCTGAGAGAAAACAAAAAACAAGATGTGTGAGGCAGCAGTAAGTTACCTGGTGGGCAGGACACCCTGGCATGGAAGCGTTTCTCCAGTTTACTCCATGTACAGGCTGCCTAAATATCTCGAGAAAGCCAGGAAAGTAAGACCTGTCTGACTTCCTGTAAGGAATTTTTCAACATGTGCAGTAACTTCAGAGCCAGGTCAGGCTCTGTACTGCTTCTGGACCAATAAACTGCACATTGTTTTACACAGATGGCTACAGTAATGTCTTGTAGCACTCCCTATTATTGACTAGTATTTCGGAAAGGAAATGCAGCTATGGCAGGTTATTTTCTTCAGGTTAATTCAGGCGAGATGAAGAGATTTTTGTAAGCAAGTCAATACCTGGTGGAGCTACAAAATACTCCTCTACTGTCTCTCTGGCATTTTCCAGCAGCTCTTTGGCACAGTTGCCTTCTGTCACATCATCTTCTCTGAGATACAGACACCTGAAGGACAAAGATTACTGGTTGTCTTTAACCTATTCTGTGAATATGAAGTAGGAAGGGTGAATTATCTCTAAATCTGGTTTTGGTCTCTTAAATAAACACTGAGACAAGTACTGGAACAGTTTGAAGCACCGAAGAATGCCACTTGCAGAGATCTGGGGAGCAGTGTGACAAGACAGATTAAAAAACTCAAGTTCACTTTTGCTTTGCTCACACATAAAAATTACATGTGCCAATGACAACTTTCTCCCACACAAAACCACAGGAAGACATTTGGAGCAAAGGGGCCCCATGCATTGTGATTCCCAGGGAAAAAAGGTCACAAAAGTGAACAGTTTGATGCAGTAACAGATAAAAGGAGGCTGCTCTGATTCACCACCTGTCCTCCAGCACTGAATCCATCGGTTCCACGCCGTCGGTGTTTACTTCATGAAGCTGATCAGCAAACTGGATCGCTTTCTGCAGCCGCTCCACACCCTCCGAATCCCGGAAATCCACCAGGGCCAGTCGCTCCAAGTGGTCCAGCATTTCCACCGACAATTTCTGCTGTACAAAAGCATCAACACAGACAAAAAAAGTAAAAATCAACAGGTTTAATAGTGCTGCTTTCTTTAAATTAGAAACTTGCTACACGTCAAAAGCAGAGTTTACAAAGAATCCTAAAACCATTAAGGCTGGAAAAGACCTTTAAGGTCATCAAAGCCACTGCTAGGGACACGCTGATTGCTGTCACTTTCTTGGGAAATTCATTGATGTTTCAACCTGTTCCCCCTGTCCCAGCTCGTGAGTGGCGGAGCGGCTGCGCGATGGGACCGGGAGCGGTACCTGGGGCAGTACCTGGGGCGGCACCGGGAGCGGGACCTGGGGCAGTACCTGGGGCGGCACCGGGAGCGGGACCTGGGGCAGTACCTGGGGCGGCACCGGGAGCGGGACCTGGGGCAGTACCTGGGGCGGCACCGGGAGCGGGACCTGGGGCAGTACCTGGGGCGGCACCGGGAGCGGGACCTGGGGCAGTACCTGGGGCGGCACCGGGAGCGGGACCTGGGGCAGTACCTGGGGCGGCACCGGGAGCGGGACCTGGGGCAGTACCTGGGGCGGTCCCGGGAGCGGTACCGGGAGCGGTACCTGTGGCGGTGCCTGCGGCCGGTGCCCGCTGTGCCGGTGCCCGCTGTGCTGGCTTGCCGGGCCCCGCGGGGGGACCCGCCCGGCACGGAGCAGCCGCGCGAGGGACAGCACGCGCATCGCGCCTCCGCTGCCTGACGTCACAGCCCCGCGCGTGACGCCCCCGGCGCGCCGGATGTGCGTCACGGGGCGGCGCGCCCGGCCCGGCCCGTCCTGTCCCGGCGCGGCCGCCGCGATGAACAGCGTGGGCGAGGCGTGCACGGAACTGAAGCGCGAGTACGACCAGTGCTTCAACCGCTGGTTCGCCGAGAAGTTCCTCAAGGGCGACAGCGCCGGCGACCCCTGCGGGCAGCTCTTCAAGCGCTACCAGCTCTGCGTGCAGGTGCGTCCGGCCCGGGCCCCCCGCCCCCTTCACTCCCTGCCCCGAGCGTCCTTCCCCCGCGCTCATCCTTCTGAGCGCCGTCCCAGGAGCAGCCTCAGGCCTCACCAGGGACCCCGACACTCAGCTCTGGGTTTGTCTTGCCCCGTGTCTGTCGGTCACGACATGGTATATTTCACAGGCGTCTCCTCTTTTTATTGTACGTGACTTCTTAAGGCTGCTCTGTAGAGGCTGCGGCACGGAGGGACTTTAGTTCAGTGAGTTCACGGTACATCCTTCAGCAGCTGTAACATTGAAGCTTCATTCAAACTAGCCTTTAAGACTACGTTTTCTAGATCACTTTTTTTTTTTTTTTAAATATTATTTCTATTCAGGCAACAAGCGATAGGACAAGAGGTTATAGATTTAAGCTGCACCAGGGAGGTTTAGGTTGGAATTAGGAGGAATTTTGTCACAGAATGGGTGATCAGACTTTGGAATGTGCTGCCCAGGGAGGTGGTGTAGTCAGAGCCTGGGCGTGGCCATGGTCTGGTTGACATGGTGCTGTTGGGTCATAGGTTGGACTTGATGATCTCAGAGGTGCTTTACAACTCGATTCTGTGGCTCTGAGTTTTGTACCAAAGATAAAATCATGGAGCCCTATAAAGAAGTGCCAAGTTTAATTGTTTGGTTTTCTTTTTCTTCTTTCAGAAAGCAATCAAGGAAAAGGACATACCCATTGAGGGCCTGGAGTTCATGGGCCCAAGTAAAGGAAAAACTGAAAACTCCTCTTGATGTTGGCTGTATGGGTGGAGTCACTAATAGGAGCATTTGGACTAAGCAGCATCACCAGGTGTACCACAGATGCCACCTGGATAAGACTTTTGTTAACTGATTTCTAGGAAGTGATGGATGTTCTCTGCTTGTGAAAACAAACAGCTAAAAGAAAAAAAAACCCGACTGGATTATAACTGCTGCCTCCTTTCCAGTGAAAGTGGTTCAGCATCTAACGGCTTAAAAACCCATGTGATCTAACTTCCTACTGAATGTTCTTGGTAATGGGGAAATGCTGGTTGCAGTGGGCTGAGATGGTTTCTTTGTGACCCATTTCTTTTGCTTATTTATATAACACTTGCAAGTGTTTCAAAATAATATGAAAGGGTTAATGCACTTTCTATCATCTCTGTTGCTGAATTTTGGTGAAGAAGTTACTTTCATGTCACCCTGAATGCTGAAGGGCTTAAGCACTGTTTTGTGTCAGTTACAGAGATGGTTTAAAAGCACTAAAAGTGGACCTGCAACAGCTTGGCTAAAATAAATATAACCAGGTTATATTTTGTTTAAGTAGGTAACTGTGCAGTAGAGTCTGATTGTGACCCCTAGGAGAGATGGAAGTGGCCTGCTCAGCAGCTGAAGACTTTTAATGCAGAGGTTACTTCAACCTTTTCTGAGGTACCAACACATCCACAAACTTGAATTCTCTCTCCTTTAGCATTACACATTTCTGTGGTTTGATCCTCACATGGGGATGGGTCAAAGCTTGCTCCTGTCCTTGCACCAACACAGGTGAAAGAGTAAAAGATATTATGGCCTGGGGATAAAACATAACTTCATAATCCTAGAATTACAGTTAACAAAAAAGAAAGCTTCACTCTCTGCTTTTAATTACTACTAATTATTTAAAGGTTTTACTTTACATCAATCTAAAAAGGTGCAGTTCTCAAACATTACAGCTGGCCTGTCCACACACAGCTCCTCACAGACCCCAGACACTGAGTCCTGTGGGCCTTGTGCAGATGACCAGGAACTGCTGCAGCCTGAGGCTGTTGTTCCTGTGCCAGTCATGTACCCAGGTGAGCCACACTCTTGTTCTCAGGTGCAGAGAGCTCCTACAGGCTCAGCACAGGGGTTTAATATAGTACTGAAAAAACAGGCTGTTGGCAAAATGCTGTGTCACTCAGGTATAAATAAAAGCATGTCTAAGGGAAGGATCTATAAATGCCATTTTGGAGACTATGTAGCTTTTCTTTTTTAAGGAATAACACACAAAACCAGTTTGCTTTTCTATGATCTTCATGTAGGGCTAAATATAATGTGACTTTGTCACCTTTAAAACAACTGTGCCCATCAGTGCCTTGTACTTCAACACAGGAAAACTTGTCTCAGCTATCTTTTACTGGTAAGCAGACAAAAAAAGTCACATGGAAATATGGGGAAGGGTCTCCTGCAGTACCCATTTTGAGATTCTCTCTTGCTATCCATCACTCCTCTCAACAGCAAGATGCCAAAGCAGCTGCTGCATTCTACCTTTTGGGAAGAACCACATTAATGATAGCTGAGAGAGCTCAGTTCCACATTGTGCAAAAAATATAGAAGCTATAGTAAGAACTGGAAAATGGTTGACTTGTAGTGAGCAAAACCTTGAAAATGAAGGTTGTACTGGCACAGGCTCAGGTTGTTGGCTCACTTATCCCTTCTACTTCAAGCAGCTTCTACATAACACAGTACACATTATACAAACATAAGAAGTAGAGCCAAAATTGTGTTTTCTTCTGCAAAACCTGTGTGAGAGACTTTGTACAGACTGCAGCTTTATGGAAAGCAGAGTGGTAAGCAAGATATGTGCTGCTGTACCTGAAAAAGAGCTGAAGGTGAACAGTGTGAAGGTAGAGCTTAGCTCAACATCTCTGCTGCCACTCCCTCTGCCAGAAGGGACCAAGAGAAAATCACCTTCATGACTGTTAATAAATATTGCAAAAGCTGATAATGGAGAATGTGCTTCAATACATATTGAAATTTAATCTATATATCTGTTCTTCTGGTTGTGAGTTTAGAGTCATCAGTTAAACCAGATATGAAGAATATGAAATTGATTCATGGCAAATGCATTCCTGTTTGTATTTAATTAGGCACAGGAACATGTGTTACCATTAAAACCCCTTTGTTCCTGCACTCTGTCCTCTGGGAAACCTTAATGCTTTATGCAAACACTGAACTAAAAAAACCCTAAGGATTCAAATAAACAAGTCAAATTCCAAATTCACGTTCAGAGCTGTTTATTTAAAGGACCCCATCACAAGTACACACGGGAGCCACAACACCACTCAGGTTCATCGCAGAAGAAACAGAGTTTTCTGAAACCATCACCCCAGAAACAATGGTTCCCACTCAACATTCCAGCTCAAGATGGGGAGAGCCAAAGTTCTGGCTGTTGTCAGGATCTTGGTTTTACTCTTCATAACCCGTTGGGAGAGGGTTAACGTGGGGGTTGTGAAACAGAGTTTTATTCCCATCACCCCAGGGGAAACGCTGTTGAAAGAAGAAAGAAAGTAAGCCAGTGACAGCTCCTGAACAATCCCTACAAGCACCTGAAACCAACAGTACAGACTCAAACATCAATTCTCCCAGGTAATTAGTGACAGGACAAGAGGAAATAGCCTCAAGCTGTGCCAGGGAAGGTTCAGGCTAGACATCAGGAGAAATTTCTTCACAAAAAGGGCTGCTAAACATTGGGATAAATTGCTCAGGCTGCTGGGGTCGCCATTCCCTGGAGGTGTTTAGGTATAGACTGGACTTAGTGCCATGATCTGGTTGACAGGGTGGAGATAAGTCAAAAGCTGGACTCCATCTCAGAAGACTTTACCAATCTAAACGATCCCACAGCTTGACAGGATGGTGAATTAAGCAAGCTGGCTCCCAGGATGTAAGAAGCAAGAGCTGGAAAACTGTCTCCCTTAGCTGGGAGCCGCATCTAAACAGCACAGTCTTTGCTCTTACTTAAACATCCACTGTGCTGTATTATGAGGACCCCAGTTTTGACCATTTGGGATCCCCACTGCTACCTTTTGGATCTGTATTAGTTTAAGTACAGCAGATCTAGGACTGAAACGTTTTTCAGAAAGACATTAGGAGGATCACTCTGGGGTGGGAAGGCCCGTGAATATCATGGGTACTTCATCACAGCTGTGACAAACCCTTACTGACTCAGAAACAGCCATGAATTGATATCACAGCCATCTCATGTGGCAATCGGGAAAGGAAAAGATGCTGCGGCAATGTCAACGCTCTGCAGCCTTGGAGGAAAAGAGCTGCAGACCGCGGGCAGCAGTACCTTGGTCCTGATGCGGAGATGCGCGTAGGGCACGAACTCGGGGTGCTCGTGGTCGCGGTGTGCCTTCAGGTAGCAGTTCAGCATGCACACAGCCACGCCGGGCAGCGCCACCACGAAGGTCAACGTCTTCCACATGCGGGCTGGGCGGGGGCAGCGGGACAGCAATCAGAACAACCACCACCACTTTATGAGCCTAACTGACCTGACAACGCGGTAAATGCAATCAGGCATTAACGAGGCACTAATGAACCCTGTGTCCCGCGCTCAAACGCGGGTCCCCTCCCCGTTTGTAACACGGATCCGCGCTCACGGTTCAAGCCGCGCTGCCCCGGCGGGGGCTCACACCGAGCGCCTGCCATGCCCCGTTCCCGCAGCGAAGGGCACCACTTGTCAAGGGCAGCGCCGCGCCGCGCCGGCCGCGGCTCCGCCCTCGCCCCGCAGAGCTCCATTACCTCC
>VXBI01003627.1:11497-55869 GCA_013397375.1 Toxostoma redivivum
CCCCCCCCCCGTGTGCCGCGGCCGCCGCCAAGCCGCGCGCCGGCAGGGAGCGCGGGGCGGCGGCGCCGAGCAGCAGGCGGGACAGCCGTCCGAGCGCCGCCATGTCCTCCTGTCCGCACACCGGGACCGGAACCGGAACCGGAACCGCACCGGGCGGGACCGCCGGCGGCAGCGGCCGCGCTGACCTTGAGCGGGACCGCCCGCGCGCACGCGCCGCACCGCGCGGGAGGGAGGGGGGGCGGTGACGTCACGCGCGGTGTGCCCTGAGGGCGGCCCGGCGCCATCTTGGTGCTGAGGGCGGAGCGAGCTCGGTTGGGGCTGGGGGCTCGTCCTGGTGCGGTGACAGCCCCAGAGTGAGAGGGACACGGACTCGCTGAGGTTGGAGGTGATCTCGGAGAGCATCGTGTCCGTTCTGTCACCGAACATTACCGTGACAACCAGACCACGGCACTCAGTGCCATGTCCAGTCTTTCCTTAAACACCTCCAGGGACGGTGATTCCACCGTGATTCCCTGAGCAGCCCATGTCTGATCACACTTTCTGTGGAGAAATTATTCCTGAAGTCCAACCTTAACCTCCCTTGGTGCAGCCGGAGGCCATTTCCTCTTGTCCTGTTGCTATTGCCTGGGAGAAGAGGCCGATCCTCACCTGCCTAACACCTCCTGTCAGGTAGAGAGTGATAAGTAATTAAGAGTGAGAAGTCCTGGGGCTGTGGTGTCAGGGAAAGTGCTGGGGACATCCCAGGCATGAGGGGATCAAAGGGCCCCTCAAAGGGTGCAGTTCTGTTAACACTAATGTGGTTTTAATTACATGGATTCCTGGATGATTCTACTGAAATAATAACATGACTTGAATAAACGCAAGATCTCAAAAAAAATTACAAATATCTAGATTATCTTTTAGTTCCTTATTGGAGCCTGATGGTTGGCTGTTTGACTTTTGGCAGAAGCTGTGTGGGTGGACAGTACATTTTTCATCATTTAAAACCCCACAGCAAAATGAGACAATTCCCAAGGTGCATGTAGAAACTGTAACAGTAAAAAAGCAAAGAAACTGAGCTTTTGGGAAGGATGGTGGTAGGGGCTGAGAGGAATGACATGAACAAATTGTGTTTTATTCCAAACAAGGTTGTTGTTGAAAGGAGGAGGTTTGTTGCTCGTGTGCACACCTTGGTCCCATGGAATTGGTCACTTCTCTGTTGCCAAGACCAAGACATGCAGTGTGGCCTGGCCATAAGATGGTGGGAAATGTGTTTGCTGATGGGGAGCGGGATTTCTTTACCCATTTTCACTTGGGCTTGTGTCCAATTTACTGTGTAGCATAAAGGAATGGTAAGATAGCCAGAACCTTGGAAGGCTGTTGTGAAACATACCTTGCCATAAAAATATTGCTCAGTTATTTACTTTATCTGGGCACTGTAAACTTTTAAAAGTGCTTTGGTTTCTTTGTTCTTCTCTTATTTTTTTAAATTACAGTTACCTCTTCCAGTACTTTGCTTTTGTATTATTTTATTTAATTAAATAAAACAACTTTGCTTCCATACTGAAAGAAGTTATTCCCAGGTGGTACTGTGTGTACCTGCAGAAGTGTTCTGTCATCATGGACATGATGTATTTTGTACAAAACAGCTCTCAAACCACTGGGGCACAGCTCTCAAATCACACACACCTGCTTTGCTAAATCCACACTGGAGGTAGATTTTGCCTTTCCACACCTACATTCTTTGGATTCAGGCTCATGAGATGTCTAACACATCAGACTGTTAATTTAAAAGGAATTTGCATGTGGGTTTTTTTGGGGAAAGCAGAAGATCTGAGAATTATTTGGTACAATATTTCAGTCATGAAACTAAGATTAAGTTCTGTATCCTAAAGCAAATTTGTAGAGGAGCTACGTAAACAAAACTACTCTTGTTTGTGGAAAAAAAGAACTTTAAGTAAGCAACAGACACTAATATTTATGAATGAGAGAAAACAAAGAATCAGGAAACATCTGTCTAGGATGAGGAAAAATTCTCTCTAAAATAAAACAGATTTGTGAGCTGTGCTGCTGCTGCTGCATCCTCAAAACACAACATGCAAGTGTTCAGCAGGAGCTGAGAGTAGCCAAAGTTTGTTTCTCCCAAGTTCTCCCTGACACCTTTACTCCTCTGACAGTCTGGAAAATCCTCATTGGAGAAGGCAGTAGTGGCAACTCTTAGCACAGCTGCCCCAAGTGCACCTTGTCTCACCCATGTAGCTCCAAAGGGTTCGTGAAGAGAAACAAAAATGGAGTTTGAGTCTGTCCTGAACCTGAGTGTGGTAGCAGGTTCATTACAGTCTCAGTTACACTGATTTCAAATGGGTCTGTCTTAGTCTTTATCATCCCAACAGCTGTGATTAATCTCTGTATGAGGTGTATCGGGAGTCTAGTGGGTCTGATTCACATCTTGAAATGTAAATTAGGAGTGACTGCTGAGAGACACAGAAGATTCCTTAAGAATAATTTCTTTTAGCTGGGGGAAGACAGGCAGGTATTGAAAGAAACCTAGATATTTTAAGAGAATTGTGAATAATGTTTTGATGTACTTGTATGAAATGTGTTTAACTCTACAATACGTGATGGTTATTATCATTGTGATGATTGCAGTCCTCCTGACAGCACGTGTTTTTACAAAGGTGTGGAAAACGAGGGAATAGTCAGCTCTGGCTCTGCAGCTCTGTCTGAATTATTGATCCATGGCTGGGAAACCCCTCTTATACTCACTACTGCGCTTTGCAGAAAAGGTTTCAGGTGGGGTTTTCCCCCAGCTGACCTATCTGAGGGCCTAAAGCATGAGTTAGAAAATAGCTTATTACCTTTAAAAATCCAGGCCTAAATCCAGCATTTTGATGAACTTTAGTCAGATACATTTTTGCAAAAGATCCAACATCCCAGGAACTTTCTGAGTGCAGAAATGCTACGAAATTAGCTCTGAAAAGTGAGGGGAAAAAACAAAACAAAACACCCAACCATATAAATATATATATATATATATAAATGTATGTCTCTGAAGTAGTAGGCAGTAGGTAGTAGGCAGTCACTGAGAGAAAGCTGTTTCAGAGTAGCGGTGGGACAGGAGGAGGCCAGGCCAGAACTCTGTAACCTCACTTGGCTGCCCAGTACCAGCCTCCTGCTGGGCGTGCACCAGTGCCATGTGACACTTTGGATCACGCCGCTGTTCTGTTCAGCACAGTTTGAACGATTGCAGCGAGCTGGTAGAGGTGGAGCTCAGTAGACGTGATGCACTACAGTAAACAGGAATGTTTGTAGTGCAAAAGCAAGCTCGGGTTTACATGGATTGTGCATAGAAATGCTTGTGGGAGCACAAAGCTTTGACTTTCAGATAACGGCCCTTAAATGTAGTGAGTTTTGAGAACCTCCATTCCATTCTGATTCCGAATCAAAGGCCCTTTGCCAAAGACTCGTCTTTCACCCTTCTTTCTGTTCCTTTTCCCAGCTGCAGCGGTGGGTGGCAGAGAGAGGGCAGGATACCAGCGTGAGTCGCGATGAGCTGGGACGAAGGTACCGCGGCGCTCGGGGCAATGCCGGCCCGGCCCGCCTGGTGGCAAACTGCTTTCACTGGAAGTGCCTCTCCGTTCACCAGGTCTGGGAACAGCAAATGCGCTCTCTGGGATTGCAGACTGTAATCTCATCCCCGTGCCTTTTCGCATTTTCAGGGCCCTGCTCATTCCTCTCGAATAGCAATATTGCCTCCATCAGATACTGTCTTAACAAACGCGGAGTTCGTGCTGCAGAGATAGCGTCTGTCTCAAACTTCACAGAGCTTCTGGGGGCAAAAGTTTTCATCTTCTCCCTGTAGTCCTGGAACGGCAGAAATCAATATTCTGACATCTGTAAATCCTTTGTTCCCCTTTTCACCACGGCTTTATCAGCTTTGGGAGGGAGGGATGGGGGGAAGAGGGCGTTGAGAGACCCATTGTCCCTTCTCTCGGGAATGATCTGGAACTACTATGCAAATCTTCATTTGAAGACCCTGGGAACTGGGGGAGGGCTTTAGCTGCGAGCTCAGTGGGAGGGGAGCTCTGAATCCCTGCTCATGCACTCCTGCCTAGTGCAAGGAGCTGGGAAGAGTCTTTTGAACGAGCAAAAGAGACATTTTGTGCTTTGTGCGCTCCTGTGAGCCTTTGCACTCTTTATGTCTCCTGTTTTGTGCCTTTTTTTCTGCCTACTTCTTCTAAATGTTTGCATAAGAATTGGGGGTGGAGGGAGAGATCCAAGAGCTGCGATTAGCTGCGATGAAGTCAGAAGGGTGCAGGGTACAGCACCTCTCCTGCCCTGCTTTCACACCCAGGAGTCTCCCGCCAAGCTGTGGAGCCGCTGCAGTGGTTCTAACACATCCCGATTGCTGGCATTAGCATATGGCACAGGCACAGATTCAGTAAAGGAAATTATTCAGGTGGTCAGGAGAAGTGGCGTAGAATAATTTGCAGTTCTGAAATTATCATGTTGTAGCCAGGTCTTAAGAAGCCACCTCTTACAGGGAGAAAGACCCATAGAGCAGAAACCTGCTCTGTGAAACCCTGTGGTCTGTCCTGGCTTGGCTCCGAGCTCCGTGTCACCTGCTTTGTATTAGGGCAGGGTCACACTAATTGCCAAGTTTCCTGCAAGTTATGTAGCGTCCCCTGTAGGCCTCATGGAAGGGAAGATATCCTGACCTGGCTTCGTAGCCACGTGGATGAACAGGACAGTGGGGGAGGGACAGTTCAGATACATATCTAGGCATTTTTGTGTTTATAGTTACTGTAAAGGTAGTCATAGTCCTTTTGATTTCCTGACCTTCATTTTCAGGTCATCTGTCTCATCGTTTATTTTTCAAACTTTGAGGGGTTTAATGTTCCAGAAAACTAACGTTTACTTTTGAACAATGACAGCGCTGGAAAATGCAAGAGTACTCACTCTCTCCCGGACAGCTGAGAAGATGTGACCTTTTAAAAATCTCATCTTCTGTCAAAACCATAGGACTACACGCCCTGAGCCCTGATTCTGTGTTACCTCCCACGTTAAAGTCAAGCAGTGTAAAGCAGTGGTGTTTTCCTGCAAGTACTTTACTGCTTTGTGGAGGGAAAGTGCATCACAAGCTTGGTCTCATATGCACGGTTGGGTCAGAGCCTGCTCTCGTTTACCATGTGTAACTCTAGAATGACTCAGCTGACTGGGGTGAGCCTCTGGAATCGTGCTGGCTGGAAACCAGCCTGGACATGCCCTCTGGCTCCTGTAAGTGCCTCCAGCACCTGTGCACGCTCCCGCATCCATGCAGATGCTTTTCTGAGTACACTTGTTTGCATGAGGGCTGGTGTGTGAATGCACATTCTTCTCACCCACTCCTCGCATATGCATGCAAACACACATCCTCGAGTGCACACAGCCATTCCTTTTCTCTCATACACGTTTGTGCACATACACAGACCTTTTTGAAAGCTCCTGTTTTCAGAAAGGTTTTATTTATAGGTCCTGCCTGGTTGTGAATGTGAAAGAGAGAAAGCCCCTCAGAGGGTTCCTTTCATGTGTAAATCAGCCTAGGCTGAGAGCACTGGGGTCACTGAGAGGAGGATTTCACTCTTAATTACTCAGAGAGAAAGCAGGCAGGGGACTTTCTCAAACTAATAGGGTTGTTCTCTGCTGGGGAAATCAGCTTGAGATGCCCAAATTTCTCTTGCATCAGACTTCGGGCTCTGATTCACAGGCCTCTTCTGCCGGTAGCAAGAGCTGTCTATGTGGCACTCGGAACAAACAGTTCAGCTTCCAAAACAGCTTACTTATTAAAGATGGTTATGCTCACTCTAATAATTGAGTGTTCCTTGGAGACCAGCAGAAGAGCTGACCTAGCCTGTTTTGTTTTTATGCTACTTTTATTGGCAAATATATTAGTCTGTGATACATGTATCTGTGACTCTATCTGAGCACCTCAATATTCTTTCAGACCTGAAAACTCACATTCTCTGCCAAGTAGAAAAATACTGTCCAGAGATTAGTCCAGTGAGCAGGACTCTGAATTTGAACTTGAAACCAGCACTGAATTCCCAGTTCAGCCACCGAATGCCTTTGTATCCTTAGCTGTGAAATGGAGTAATCTCTCTGGAATGGGACTGTTAAGAACTAAAGTCAATATGTATTGTGATACTCTTGGTAATAAGGCTGTGAATGCCAAGGTAAATGGGTGTGTCTGAAGAGATGTGTCTTTTTCCTGGGTTGCAATACAAGCACGGGGATTCCTCTGCTGAAGTAGCATTGTCACCTTTCTTCTCTGGTCATAAAATGGAGTCTGGAAATCTACTGCAGAGATGAGAGCTCCCAGTCACAAGTCACTGAGTTGTCTAGAGGGACTTCAGGACCTGCTGGAGCCACCACACACTAACAGAAGGTCTAGCTGTCAGTGGTTGCAGGGAAGAAATCTGTGTTGTCAAGTGCATACTCATACAAGCATGTGAGTGTGCTTTAACTTCACTTGACGAAATTTACACCTTCTCATCTGTACCTCCTTTTCATATATGGCCTCTGCTTTCCTGAACAGGAAATAAATGCATTGGGGGCTGAACATTCCCAGTCCATGCACAAATAGCCTTCTGGGAGCTTTGATTCAGGATTCTCGGAGCTGCCTTAGTTCAGCTTGCCTAGGAAGGTGAAGGGGTTTGTCTGGGAGCACCTGTTTGAGGATGCTGGCTCATGGTGGTGGGGAGCCCTTGGCAGATGAGGTCAGCAGTCTGAAGAATCTGCAGAGGTCAGAGGGAAATGAATGGGTCATTTCTTTTGCAAATGAAGAGCTGCAATCTGGAGCAGCCCTAGCAGAGCCCAGCATGTGGGTCCAGGCTGTTCCTTTTATGAGCTGATGGAAATGGGGCCCAAAAGGACTTCCCTGATGGAGTTCTGTCATAGCCTTTGTTATCTTTCCCTCCTGCAGCATGCACTGGGTATAGAATGTGGGTTGGGGGTTATCCTGGCTACCAGCACACTCAAGAGGATGAAGGTTTTATGGCTGCATAGGAAACCTTGGGCTGCAGGGGATCCTTATTGCCATTCCAGGAGGAAAGCCTTGGTTTAAGATGTAGAGCACATGTATATTTCTGCTTTGGTGCTCCTTTTAACCCAACCTACACTAAAATGAGTAAATCCAAGGGCTGCTTTAAAATAGTGCACATAACTGACTAATATTAGGATTAAAAAGCCTGGATTCTGGTCTTCATTCTGGTGGTAAATTTTCAGTTACTCTGCAAAGCCCTATGAATACCTCTACCTCACTTTCTGCAAAACACTGAAGAAAGGTAGTGTTATCTCTTTTTTTGTGACATCCTGAGGGTTTGGGGTACAGAATGCTTTATATATGTAAAATATTGCTGTTAGCATTGTCTGCCAGTGAAATCTCTTTTAGTCTACTTTTATGCAACATTACTTTTTCTGAATTGTTGATTCAGAATTAAGTTATCATTGTTATCTAAACAATGTCAGTTTCCTCTTGCCATTTTTGTTTTGCTTTCTCGCAGACCACCAGGGAACTCCTTTAGCTGTGACATTGTAATGGGAGGTAGAGACACCTCGAGGAGAAGGTCGAGACCAACACCAGCAATTACAGTCAATAACATCCTGACTTGCCTTGATTACAGGTTTGTGTGTGATCTGTGCATGTCATCTTTCCAATGTACAGGTATTTGCAATGAGGCAGGACATGAAAATAACTGTCTCCTTTGTAGGAGCTCTAGGAGCAGCTTCCTATTATTATCATTGTCTTTTCACAGCCTCAGATAGAGTAGGGCAAGGTGAAGGTTTTAAGGGAAGGCAGTTAAAGTTGAAGTAAATGTACTCAGGGTTTTCCCTCACTGCTGTGGTGTTACAGCCATGACAAGCAGCTAGAAGTTAGAATGGTCTTGGGACTGCCAGAACTTACACTAAAGGGAAACATGAACTTATGTTTAAATTTTACTTCTCAACCTCTGCTGTGTGTGAAGGGTTGTTTTTTATGGCTTTCATCTCTATTTTCCTTTAGAAACCTCAGGAGAACAGTACACCCTTCAAATCTGTGTTGATGTGTTTTAAATGCATGGTATGGAGCACATCCACTCTCAGTAGGTTGCAGAAAGGGACCATAAAATCATAGCACATCTTTGGAGGGGTAAGCTTGTTCTTTATTTCCTAGGAGCATCAGCCAGGTTTAGACCACTTTGTATAGGAAGAGCTACAGGACAAGATGAATTGCAAGAGAATTCCATGTTTGGGGTAAGGCTGAGGTTAGCTGTGGAGCCTGTGTCCAGGCAGTAATTTGACAGCAGATACGGGCACACAGTAGTGCAGGCTCTGAAAATCGCAGAAGCCTGCTGAGTTATTGTGAGCTGGAGGAGCTTTTCTGTTTGTGGGCACATGGGTCTGCCTGTCTCACATTGTGTAGACATAACTGAGACATAAAGGAGGCTGGCAAATTGCAGAACACTGATGGAAGGGGGGACAGGGGGCTGAAAAGAAAAGTTGAGAGCTTGCAGACAAAGGGCTCAGACCTAGTTGTGAATTCCTAGCAGGTACTTGGTCTTTAAATGAAAACGTTTGTCAAGCAACATGCTGATTTAATGTGGGAATTGGATGGATATCTGCAAAGGTTTTTTGGTTTGTGGTATGATCACAGGAGATTTAACAGAGAAAGCAGTTTTACTTTCTCCCAAAGTATGCATTTGTTCATGTACCAAAACTTTATACGGCAGGCAGTATAGATGACTACACACAAAGTGAGACACATGATACACATAATGTCTCTACAGATTTGGACTGATTGTAAATAAGGCATATAATGTGATTTCCTTCTGGTAGTGTCCAACCATACCATCAGCAGCATTGGTGGATTATCCAGCTGCACTTGTATCAGCTGCACTTTGCTACAGCTGGCTGCTGGTCTGTGTCCCCTGTCCCACAGACCCATTCCTCTTCTACCTGGACAATGCACCTGGAATTTCCATTATGAGCAGCACCTTTCTTGGACCCTTATGTCCTATCACTGCACTGGCACCCCAGCGTCATGATGTAGTGCCTTGGCTGTGCTCAGGCTGCATGTCTGTGCTGTGCCTGTCACCAAACTGCTGGGACAGATGCATTCCACAGAGCACAGCCAGCAGCTCTGTCTGGGCTGTGTGTAACCCCTTTTGGTGCCTGCCAGGAATGTAACAGGCTCTGCACAGCAGCTTAGGAAGCAGTCCCACTACCACACCTCTAGCTGATGCACAGGCTTGTAGTATTTTTAGATTGGACCCTCATTTCAAATTTGTTTTTGTTTATTTGTTTTTTAAACTTTCAAAAGCTTTTTCTTGGACCCTGAACCATTCCTATGCTTGAGCCTTGTGAGTTAGTTAGTAAGGACTCACAAGTTTTTGGTAGATATGTGCAGAAAATAGCTACAGGGTTGGTCATTCCTGTAAATCATTGGACTCTTCACAAATTTAATTCTGGGCTTTTCCTTAAAAGCCCTCTCACAAACTGGACACAAGACAATGGACACCAGCAGGCATAGCTCCCAGTGACTAGGATATTGTCACATATCCAAAAGCCTGGTGGGAGGAGCAGACATTAGGTCTGAATTCATCCTGGCAGGGAGATTTGGCTGAGAGGGAAGGAAAAGAAGGTCAAAGGCAGCTCCAAGGAAACGGCTTTGGTTTAAAATGTTTCATTAGATTTTTCACACTGGAAATATAAAGTGAATACAATTGAGAATGAGAATACAATTACTTGGCAGAGAAACTGCATTTAACAGTCCTGCATACTTTCAGTGCTCTATATGGAAGGAGACATGATATATCCCTGGGCACCTCAGCAAATTATGGGTTCCTCTTCATAAATGTGGCTTTTTTTCCCCAAATATTTTACATAATTTGGAGGGGTTTTTAATCAATATTGATAAAATATGTTCTTTTTTCAACAGACCATTGCTCTCTACTGTACCCACATAAACTTTGCAGGGCAGACTGGCTTTATCTGAGTAGTGTATCAGTGTCCCAGTGCAGCTGGGAACACTTTTGGGATGCTCACCTCACATTTTTTCCTTTCCCTTCTCTGTCTGTCTTTGATTTTTCCTGGTGAAACTCAATAAGATAATCATGGACACTCTTTTCCAAAGGGTTAGTCTTTCCTTATTGATTCAACAAGTTCCCTTATTGAAGACAGTTGTTATCTGCCACTTGGGTTTTGTTGCCTCAGGAAGTTTCATCTCTCCATGCAGGCAGGGTTGGGAGTTTGGACTGATGCAGATACCTACAAGACCTGCCAGTGCAGGGCCATGGCAGATGTCACCTGTGAGGAGGTAGGAAATGGGGTACCAGTATGTATGTCTTGTCTGTGTTCTTCTTTTGGGACATATTTTGATCAAAGAACTGAGCAACTGAAATGTCACAGAGGAATATGTGGTGTGGGTGGCTTTTTTTATGGGAAGCCAAGATTAGTTTATATTTGCATTTTTTCTGGTTTAAGTTATAAGCTAAAAATGTGGAAAGGCTTTGTCATCACATCTCAGTGGCAGTTTTCCTTATTTTTGGCCTAGAAAGAAGGGTTTCCCAACAGACTGGCAAAACAAGCACAGATGAAGTGCCCTGGAAAGGTAATTCCTTACCAGACCCTGAAACAGCTGAAGTACAGATTGTCAGTCTTGCACACTGCTAACCTCTGTGGCATATTTGTACCCAGGTTCCTTTGTCAGCACTTGGAATAATATTTATGCTCTCCCCTGGCTGTGCTGGGCAGTGTGTTGACAGGGCCCTGAGTGCACCAGCTGATTCTGCAACCTCCTACCCCTGTCCTACAGGTTTGGCTGCCTGTGTTCGAGGTCTGTCATGATACAGTGGAATGTAATCTGGGATCAGAGTGCTGTGGGAAGAGCTGTGTGCCAAAGAGCTGGGAGAAGCCAGCTGAGGCCTCCCCAGTTCCATTGGGAGCCATGGCACAGAGCTGCCCTTGTCCTCAGTCCTCATTTGGTGTGGGCTGTTAGGGTGTTTGTGCCTGACTGTGGATCTGGCTGTGGCTGATCCTGCCTTGATTTCCTGGCTTGGCTTCAGACCTGGCACATCCATGTGGGTTCACTGGCTAAAAGTTGTCATTGTCACCAGACCTGCTCTGCTGTTCTTGCTTGGTCACTGTGTCAGTGCCCCTTTAGCCGAGGTCCCTGCTGTCCTGTCTGCCAGCCCTGCTCACCTTTGCTTCTCAGGCTCCCCAGGCTCCTCTGCAGCTGCTGCTGTGCCCAGCTCCTGGCATGGACCCCAGCACCTCCGTGTGTCTGAGACTGCTGGAGGGGATGGGCAGTGGTATGACAGACATGATTGCTATGACAATAAGGAAGATGTGGCATTAGCTTTGCCTCCCTTCAGCTTCCTGAAAAGCCAAAGCGAAATTCAGGTCTATCGGCACAAGCCCGGATGCCGGGAGAGCAGCCGGCAGGAGGAGCTCGCTGGACACATCGCTGGATCATTCCCAAGCACTCACAGATGCATGTTTCAAGGGCATCACTTTAGATCTGCCTTCTTGGTACTTTCTTGCAGACAAACCACTAGCAGCAGAAGACAGAGAAAACTTCGTGGTATTGCAAACAGTGATTTATTTTAAACTCTTTCTAGACTTTTCTCAGCTTGTTTCTCCCACCGTGATGCTTTTATCTGTCATTATTTTAGATACTTAGGGTATTCAGAAAGATACTGAGGATGCCTTTTAGTCCCTAGAAGTGGCCAAGTGTTTTATTTTCCAAGAAAGCCAGTGTAAGATTTCTTGGACAGCATCCTAACCATGGAGTAAAGAATTCCAAAACAATGTTTGTTTTAGCATAGGAAGATATCCTTCTGGAGTCCTCATGACCTGCAAGCAAAAATCTCTGAATGTATCAGTACCACTCTGAATATTGGCTTGACAAAGTTATTCAAACAGTTCTGCCTCTTTGTATACATACAGTTCACCTTTGTCTTCTGGGAGAAGCAGGCACAGAGGACAGACCTACAGTAGTAGGTCTTTTGCACAACACAATGTTCTCATTAGTTAGGTGCAAAGTGTCACTCTGCTTCTTAAAGCCAGTCCTGCAGCCCTAAATTTCACCACCCCTATGGTCGTGCCTCTGCACCACCTTTAAAAATAATTAAGATTTTTTTTAATTGGCGAATTCTTTACTTTTGTAAGTCTGTCCCTCATTTAGTTACTAAATGGGAACTGGGTGCCTTCTGGTCTTCGTTGCTGTAATAATTATTTTGATTCTGAATGTGCCAGAAACTATTCTAATGCATATCAGCGTAAATTAAGTCAATAGAGATTCTTCAAATTTATCCTGGTGTTCAAGAGAATGCAATTCAGGCACTTCAATTTACAGCTTATTAAGTGATCAGAATTAATGAACTCGCAGTGACCTTTTCTGTTCTTGTTTACACGTTTTCTTCCTATTCACTCATAATGTACATGATTTAGAAAAAGCAGAGAGTTGAAAAGGCAGCGTGTGGGTCAGATATGTCCCATGGAGCACAGCATTGTGCTTCAGGCTTTAATCATATTTTCAAAGCCGCAGTGTAGAAATGGCACCTCTGTTGATGCTCAGAAACTTAGCTTGATTTTTAGAACCCTCTCTGCATTCTGAAAGCTAGAAAAACATTTGTACTGAGGAACAGTGAAGGTGTTCTTCAGAGTCACTGGAGTTTTAATAGATAGAGCTGAACAATTCCTCCTGTTTTTCTTTTTTTAAGCTTTTTTTTTTTAGCTTTATTTTTCAGTATAGTACCATATTTCAGCCTGGAGGTTGGGAATATAAAAACCAATATTGGAAATATTGGAACCATCTTTCCTTTTATTCTGAAATTTGGAAATCACTTGGGATGTCACCAAGGAAACATCACATAAATCCGCTTTTTCCCAAGAACGTTATTCTACTGTGATTCAGCTCAGTGTTTGAATGGCAAAAGCTTCCCTTTGATTTTCATCATGTCTGAGGCTAAACTTGTGAGTCTTTGTGCTCATCTGGTCATTGTTTCTCTCTGACTTCATGGTACAGGATGACTCCTAAATGCTTCGTCTGATCAACTACAAAAATTTCAGCGACATTCTATTATTACCGTGAGAGAGAACACCACTAATTTGTGGAAATACTAGGAATTAAAAGGGGGATTTGTGAAGCAGGTGCTTTAGATACCACTGCACTTGAAGGTGTTAAGCAACTGGGTGATAGCTCTTGAATACCAATACCTTTATCTCATCTCTGTCTATTGCTCTAGAAAAAGTTATGTGAGCACACAGAGAGATCTGTCACCAGATAAATGCAGGAGTTGTACACAACCTCTACAGAACTGGAGGAGAATCGACATCCGAAGTCAGAAGGAAAAGGAAACCCTGATGTGAAGGAGTTGAGGGTGCCCTGCTAGAGCAGTACTGTAAGCATGCACAGGAGCCCTCACAGTGGCATTTAGAGAACCCATTTACTCAGGGAATGGAGGTAGATGGGGCATTAAAATGCTATTGTAAGAGAGAATAAGGGATTCCTGAAGAGGAAAATGCTGCGATCACAGCAACACATACACAGCCTGCTTGAGGGCATGCACGTGCCCCAGACATTGCCAGGGGAGCTGAAAAGCTTGGGAAGGTGGCATATGAGGCATTTGTGCTGGGGGAGTGTGAGGCTTACAGAATAAATCCCTGTATGGGAGAGCAAAATCCTCAAAGGAATGGCTGTAGATAGTAAACTGCCCTCAAGAAATGAGAAATAGAGGACAGGCAGCCACCTCACCCTGAGCAGCTCTGCTGATGGCTGCAGAGAGTGAGGGGCCGTGGCAGCAGATGGGATAGTTTCAAGATGGGAGGTTTCAAGCCATGAGGGCTGGTCCTGACCATATATGACTTGCTGGAAACCAGAGAAACTGGTTAGTAACTCAAGCAGGCCAGCGTGGAGCCCAGGGCTAGACAGAGCTCGGAGGAGAGCCACACAAGTCACCCACCCTGAACGTGGTCCGTGCAGAGAGCTGGAACTGCTGTCTGGCTGCTGCCCTCTGTGCTGGTGCAGAGGTGCTGCATCTCAGGGGCCACCAGGCACTCCCTGTGCCTGAAGGTACCATGCAGAGACAGGTAGTACCTGGCAGTTGATGTATTTATTCCTAGTTCTTTTTACCTTTTTTGGCTTATGTACTTGCATACCAATGTTAAAAGATGAGAGAGACTCTCAAAGGCAGGTGTAGAGAAGTGACACAGTCACTGAGGATTTGTAAAAATGGGGGAGGGAGACCCCATGGTTGCATCCAAGGAAGGCAGAGCATGCTGGATTCACAGGACTCAGTTTTAAGTACAAGTGACATAAAATTCCAGTTGAAAAACAAATGTGTCTTACACATTTCAGGTACTTACACAAGTTTCAGGTACTGCTCTTTTTTCTGAATTTGTTAGCTTTATTCTTCTTCCCTTAGTGCTGAATAAGACAATAATAACAGTACTAGTATTTCCAAGTCCTGTTTCTTTAAAAAGTTCATAAAACTTGTCACAGTATCCTAGTAAAGCTCTTTCTGCTGTGCTATCTAATCCAAAGTAGTTTGTATCAGATTTATGTTCTGGCAGCTCTGTGATAAACTTGGACTCTACCACACTGCAAACACAAAAGATTACTTAAACTTGTTATTGAATTTGAAGGACTCTTTTGTTTCATGGATCCACACCCTAGTACCAAGTCTGTGGTCCCCAATGGCTCTGTACTTACACATTTACAAACTTAGGCAAATTGGAATGAAGACATTTCCACCAGTAACAATTTATTATTTTGGTAGATTTAGCCTGTTCTTTTTGTTAAAATTGTGCATGTAAAAAAACAGAGTGGAAGATGTAAAGTATTGGAGAATTCAGTGAGGTCAAAGTTTGACCAAAGGGTCCTTGAGATGTGAAACTCAGGTTTCCCCTCTCTCACTTAAGTCTCCTTAAACCTGATGTCTCAATTCATAAGGCTGCCCTGAAACTTTGGATCGGCCTTGTAAGGTTCCTAGAGAAAAACAGTTATGCAGAAAATTATCAGACTCTTGATTCCCCTGGTGCGACGCCTTGCAAACTTGAGCCTGAAAATATAAAAGACTGAAACTGATGTCAGTCACACCCTCAACACAAAGATTATAGGTGTAACCAGAGGAGGAATTCATCACAAAATCTCTCTGATCCTGAAGTCAAGCAGAGCTCTGGAAGCAGCTGCCAAATACCCAAGGCCAGAGACCTCTCATCCCAGGGCCAGTTCATCACCTGTGTTATCCGGTGCTCAAAAGCTTGTTCTGTCCCCAGTTTGTGGAAAGAGGAAAGCTCATTGACATCCTTTGCAAAAATTACAATGTTTTATTTGTGGGTTGTGTTTGGTGGGTTTTTTGGTTTGTTGTTTTTTTCTTAATGGTAAAATGAGTCAACATTTGGCTGAAGGAATAGTAATTTTTTACTATGACTCCAGGAGAAAAATATGTTTACACTCTCCCCACTTCCAAGTGAGAAGTTCACCTTATAACAGCAGGTGTACCTTGGGATTGCAACTAAAAGTGATTAGCATCTCTAATAGTACAATGGTCTGTACTGTTTGACTGCCCCTGGAGCAAAACATCAGTTCAATCATTTATAATTCATCTTTAATTACTTGTCTTGAAAAGGTTATCTATTACTGGTGTACAGCCATGCAGTCTGATGTCTGTGTTGTTTCTGTACTCATCACCCTCACTATTTTGCATGTTCATTGCCTGATCCACTGACATTTGTAAAACATTCATGAAATCTGGGGTTTTTCTTCTGATGTTATGTCCCAAACACATGATTAGCTCAGAGGGACTCTGGTGGAGGGTCACTCTGCATTACTCTGAGACCTGCTGGAAGTCCAGGCATGCACAGACAGCAGCTGAACTGGGCAGGGACGGGCAGAGGACATGGTGAACTTCTCTGCTGGGTTTTGGTTTCCAGCCCCATGCTCTGTACTGTTGTGTTTTGCTGTGAGAATCCTTCAGTTCTTCTTCCCTTTGGGGTCTTTAATGCTAGCAGATGGAAATCCAGCTCAACTTTCAAAAACTCTGAATAATTTATTAAGAACAAAATTGTTGGGTCTGAGAGCTGGTTCCTTTTTCTCTTTCTTTCTCCTTTTCTCTCTGCAAACTGCCTTTCAAAACCAAAGTTTCTAATTACAGGTCAGGGAGGCAGGTTTAATCGCACAGCAGAGCCCTTGATGCAGCATTAGTGAGTGTTATTTATACACCTGAATTAATAGGGATGCAGCATTTCAGTTGAGAAGAATAAGGTGGTTTTCAATTTCACTCTTTTTATGTGAAACAAACCACATCAGATTCACTGGGCTTTTTGACCTAAATTATTTGGATTCTGAGTAACTAGCAAGTAGCTGCTGTGCAGAGCTAGAGAGAAAAAAAAAGCAAGAATAGACAGAGAACTGCTTACATAGCAGAGGAACAACAGAAGGAGGATGTATTGAAAAAAGCTGTATTGGAATGGAAAGAGGAAGCCATTGGGAAAACTGAAAGGGTAGAAATGCACATATGCAATTGTTATCCCAAGGAAAACTTTTGGAGAGGGGTGGCATCCACAGAAACTGAAGGGCAATGTCAGTCTCTTGGCACACACTTAGATACCTCAAAATATCGTGGTACTTTTAGGGCCAGGAATAGGAGAGATGGAGGTGAAGCATGTGAAGGGTTCCTGTTGCAGTGAATGGGATCCCTACACCCTCATCACATACAGTCCCATCAGCTTTCCTGGAGGTCTTTGTTCTGTAGTACTGAAAAGAAGTGGGGAATCCCAGAAAGAATTGTTCCTGTGCTGCTGGGAGCTCCTGTGTGACTCTTTTACAGCAGCACACTGAGATTAATTTTCCCTGCTAGTTTGGATATGAAATTCACATTCACTGTGGATTTTCATCCAGTTTTATCCCTATATCTAACTTGTATATTTCAGCTTCCTGCTTGGTTTCTGCTTAGAAACTCTGTGAAAATTTGCAGCAACTTTCTGGATATCTTTTTCAGGGCACAAAGTTGGGCTCCTGTACCTATGCAGCTGATTCTTTAAGTTGTGAAATACCCTGAGTTGACTGAGATATTGATTGGCATTGTTTGGGTTCTGAGATAGGTTTGTGTATCTCCCACTTGGCAGCTGTGTTGGGCCCCATGATGGGCAAGGGGGTCCCCAACACCAGGCTATTCCTTCTGGGAGCAATTTTGGTTGTGGTTCACCTGTGGTGCCTGCAGGGCGCCTCTCCCACAGCATGCCCTGCAAAACCAAAATATCTGCCACATAAAAATCCCAAAATGACAGAGAGGGAGAGTTGCTATGCTTCAAAATAGCTAAAATGCAGGTTCTGTGGGTATGGAGCAGAGAACAGCAGCAAGGATACCAGATCTTATGCTCAGTATGTGAGACTTGGCATGGTCTTGAGCTCCTAGAAGCTGCATTTTGCTGTGAGTGGTAGATTCCTAGAAACTGTACCCAGCAGTCTCTAAGCTTAGCTAAGAGACAGATGTATGCAATACAGTCAGTACCTATATGATACATTACTTAAGGAAAAAAAGGTTATCTACTTATGTAAATTTACATTCAATCCCAAGATAATTTTTTGTTAGTATAGTTAGACTGTGAACCCTGTACTCATGTATGTCTGCAAATCATTACCACAGTGGTGGAGCAGTGTGTGCAGGAAAGAGGAGCTGATTCACCAGGTCCAGAGCATCACAGTGCCCTGGCCATTGAATCTCTCAGAGTGTGTCTCCAGCAGTGTGTCAGGATCCAAAATGGGGATGCAGGCTGGATAGAAACTCAGTTGCAGAAAAGAGGTCAGAAGCCTGAGAGAGCAGGCAAAAGGGAAGTGTTCAGCAGAGAAAGATGAAAACACTGTTCCCCTGGACACAGTGGGAGCAGCCAGCTATGCTTCCCAGGCTTTGCATTGCCAACAGGAGGTTTTCTACCAAGCTGCCAGGGAGGAGGATGCAAGGTCTATGTGTGCTCTCCCTGTGACATCCCTGTTATTACTGTCACTTGCAGGTGGCTGCCACCCACCATGACAGAGGCAACCGAGGGTTTGGTGTTGTGCTGTACACCAAAGACAACTTGTCTCATTTGTGATAGTCAGAATGTCCTGCCTGTGGGAGGAGATTCAGAGAGCACTCCTGCATTTTGGTATGTATGTGGGTTTTCTCCTCCAAAAATAGCTACCTGTTGAAGTGGGAGTATTTCAGAAGGGGAGAGGATTAGCAGTGGTGACATGGATGGTCATATTTCAGGACAAACACCTGTAAATCGGTCTAAGCCTGTAAGTAGCAACCTATTAAACTGAGTTCACCTCAGCAGCACTCACCCTGTGTCTGCTTGACAAGGCTGGATCCAGTTACCCAGCCCTCAGAGTACAGCTGCTCCAAGCTCAGCCTTTCCCCATCTTCTGTACCACTGCAAATGGAGCAGCTATGGATTAACAGCTGACAAGACAAAACACATTAAAAAGGTGATGACATCTTTTTAATACATCATCTGTATTTCTACTTCTCTCTTATCCCATTTCTGGCCCCTCTTGGAACTCTGAAATGCTTCTCCTTCTTGTTTTGTTTTTATGGGCTTTTTAGTAGAGAAATTATTTTAACATTAGAGATGTTAGGTTGAGTCTTCTGGTGCTGTCCTTTCTGTTCAGCAGAAAAGCTGCCAGCAGGGATGAGTTGCCTGATGTTCTAGAGGGGAACCACACAGCTGTTGTATTATCCCATACCCTTTCCAACCTGCAGGTGTGCAATGAGAAATCAGAATATTAATTTGAATCCTCTGTTATTGCCACTGTCTTCTCATCTTTTTTTCTTGGCCCTGTGGAATTTCTGAATGAACTGCTGCAAGCTCCCTTTTAATGAACTTTGCAAAACAAAGTGCTAGAATACATTTCCTATAGATATATGGCTTAACCAAAAAGTATTAAAAATTACTTTGTGAACGAACATTCCATACCTGTGATCTGGCAGTGAAAATATTACAGAATCACAGAGCTCAGTCCAGTTCTCTGAGCAACTTCCTGAGTGATTTCTGATGTTACAGTGTTTTGTCCTTAGGTTCCACTGTTCCGTTATCTTAGAAAATAACAACCACCTCACCAAGGCTCTGAAGACATGTGAGATCTTTGTCTAGTTCGTGTGTGCAATTAAGGTTGCATAAGGAAAGTATCCTTGTTTTTTTCTGATATTTAAATATTCTGTTAGTCACTCTCCTTTTCATATCTTACGTGTGTATATATATATGCACTTTCATAAAATTTATGTTATAAAACTTATAATCTATGATGAATATATAAAGTTCCTAGGAGTCACTACTTCTTCAGGTCAGTTACATTTAACCTTCTCCTAAGAAAATTGGAAATCAGCATTCAAATAATTTGCATCCAGATAATTCAAAGTGAATATCATCCCTTGTTTACAGATTAAGAAAGTAAAATTTCAGCAAGAATTATACATATGAGAGAAAAATAGGAGTTGAATGTTATATAAGGATGTTTCTCTAAGTGTGTGTCCTGTGTTTTCAGCAAGTGTTCTGAGATCCTTCTGACTTTGGAGTTTGGGAATTACTGAGAACAGTCGGTGTGCTTCTGAGATGCTGCATTCATCCCTTCAGGACTGTGCTGATAGTCACTTTCCTTGCTGAAACACCTTACCCTAATTTCTTTCCAGGAACTAAGAGTGCTAATTTCTTAAGAAATTTTTGCTAATTTTAACATAAGCAGTCTGGGGAGAGGGGAAGACTCGACTTTATCAGACAGAAGATCCAGTTCTGCTTGTACAGAACAGTGAAGATTTGGTTGTGTCAAAACACTGTTCCCAAATTTTCTCTGGTGTTTCTGGGAAAGACTTCACGGCTGTGGGAAGTACTGTTGGCCTGGGTGAGTTGCTGGCATAAAGCTGTTGATAAAAAATGCACTCTGTGCCATTGCCTGGGTAAAAAACATTTCATTTTCTAGTGGGCATGAGGAGTTGTCAGTGTCATTGAAATTTTATAGCTCTGAATAGTTGCTGTAAATTTCATCTGGGCAATATCCCCAATTGTGTTAGATATAATTACATTCAAAGTTCTTTTTAATCATTTATTTGGAACATGTCCCAAGATTCAGCAGTTTTGGACTGGGACAGAAATTGAATTATTTATTATCAATTAGAGGTTGTCAGAGCCTTTGACACCACGTTGAGCTGGCATTGTTTGGTATCTGTATTAATGATCGTATAGATAAAAGCATGAAATTATTGGTTGGAAAGCTTTTATTCTAGGCTGAGAAGGCTAGTTTGCATACTTGGCTGGATGCTTCCCTACACTCACTGTCATTATGGCTCTGTTTAATCAAGTCAACGTTGCCTGTGGAATTGCTTGCCCATAAATTGATGAATTGAGTGTAAGAATAATTCCTCCTAGATTGAACCCAGTTGTGACTTCCCTTGCCATCCCAGCCCAGCACATTTAGACTCTTCTGCTTTGGCTGTGGTCTGCTACAGACCCTGGAACATTCTTTGTCACATCTGTTCTTTTCTTAGAAGAGCAATTTATTGATGGCTGCTGGTGCTATGGCAATGCTGGATGCTGAGCCTTTGTTCCCCCAGGTGAGGAGATGGAGCCCATAACCTCACAGGTGTTCCTGAGCTCTCTCACAGCTCTCTTGTGCACCCTTCTCTCATCCATGCCAGTCTTTACAATAATTTTTCTTTTTATGCTTTGGCACTTTGCAAGAAACCTCAGCTTAAGAGGGAGATCACATTACACAGGAGCATAGTGTGGTTCCCAGAAACATCACTGCAGAAAAGGAAACTGCCATGGAATCAGAAGAAAGGAGCATGGAGAAGATGCCACTTGTCTTCTTGAGTGGCTGAGGAGAGAGGATGCTCATGTGAAATGGTCTCATCCCTGTATCTTCTCAATTTTGTTGCCAAGGCTGGTATAGCCTCAGTGGGAAAAAGAAGGGGGGGAAACCTTCTGAGGACATACTTGCACCATTTTTTGTAGCAAATAGGTATTTTTTCTGCCTGTACTCCAAGCTGCTGGAAGCTGTGTGCATTAGCTGTGCACAGAGACTGATCCAGCACATTACAAGATGTGATTTGAACAAGGTTATAAGAAGTTACATGCTAGATCTGCAGAGAGAGTGGGAACTTTTAATATGATAACAACAATAATTCATAATTCCCTCACCAGTTCTACTCCCCATTGGAGTCAGTTTCCAGTGTCTTCTGAGAATTTCAGTTTCTTGAAATTTGTGTAAATTTCTCAGTGGGATCATTGATCTGGGGCTTTTCTTCTGATTTTCTTTTTCCTGCTTCACAACACACTTATCAAAAGCAGGGTTGTCCTACTGTCACAAGGAAATTTTTCACATACACAACTTTTCCAGTTACTTCATTGTGGCAAAGGAAACTGGGACTAAAGAAAGAGAGAAGTTCTCATTTTACTGGGAAATTTTGATATTTCAAAACCATTCCAGAGTGTATCACATTTTAGATCAAGTTTTCTTACAAAATTAAACTCTGAAAGCATTGTCTTCTTTTGATCAGAGCAGTTCCTCTGATTTCAGTATCTTTAAACTGAAAAAAAATAGTTATTTTATATAGTTTCATCTAACTTTTTATATAATTGTATATATATTTTTTATGTTGGAAAGGTTTTCTCAGCCATGTGCAGTACATCAGAAATGCCAAAATAGGCCTTTTTGACATTATTTAAATACCTCATTAATTTTGTTAAACAGATAAATCATAAAGCTTTTCAAAACAGTTGGGCTTCAACAAACATTTTTTCTTTTAGCATTCATCCACACACAAACACTCATTATCTAGACAAGTATTTTAATACTATGCAACTCTCATTCTTTTCAAATTGGTGACTGTGTGGTAAGAAGTACCTCTTCCAGTGATCTCATTTGGAAAAGCTGAGGTTGCATGTATCTAGCCTCTCAGGCTCAGTACTGACTTCCACAAAGGAAAGTATGCAACTGGAATTCCTGGAACAGACCTCTCTTGAAGTATGTGCTTTGTATCAAAGATGCTATTTCTCAAGGAAAAATAAACCAAACCAAACCAAAACCCAAGCCAACCAAAGCCCAGCCCATAACAACAAATCAACAAAAGTAAAGCCACTTTTGTTATAAATTAGCTTTTGTCTTGACTTGCAGAAGGTGCAATGACCTCTTCATCTGCTCAAATCCTTCTAGTTAGGGAAAAAAAAAAAGGAAATGGAGAATGTGGCCTGTCCAGCTGTGGTATAACGTGCCTCAAACCCTGCAAGCAACCTTTCACAATCTAGTAGTGATGTTTCTGACTCCCAGCCTCCCTCTCCAGAAGCTGACAAGCAGCAGCAACTCTCAACTGAGGCAGACTTGGGAAATGACTAATTAAACAGTGATTGCAGGATTGCTTCCTGCCCTGGGTATCAGACCACAAGGGTGAAGCTTCATAAAGATGGAGTGACTGCAGGAAGCGGTGCTGTGCATACTTCCACAATGGGGGCATTATGGAGACATGCCCCGGAGGCTGCCGGAGACCTCGCTGAATGGATCCTGATACCATCGGGGAATGGAGTACCTGCTAGTTCAAAGCGAGCCTGAATGCAGGTTTTAATCCTTTCTGACAATTGTTGAGAGGAAATGGCCTTTCCTCTGACCTTATCGTTGTAAACAACAACTAGTCATCAGGTTTGTCCTGCCGAGGGAATAGTCAAGGTCTATGCAAGGATTTTACTTCATATTTTTTTCTTCTCTGATTACAATGGTTTAATTCTCTAGACCTGAAATGCATTCTCACCCCTTAATATACTGACTTCATATACATTCTTTCTTAATTATTGAGTCCACACAGCTCGGCCTGGTTCAAATTAGCTCCTTGGAGCTGCAAGCAGACATCCCATGGTCAGTTTCTGTACTCAGCCCTGTGGTTGTTTTTTATGATGGGCTGTTGAGAGATGCCTTTTGCGTACACCAAGTATCCCCAGAGCTGGGTGTGAGACAAGCTGACAAACTCTTCTAGCATGACAGAACTATTTTCACATTGGCCAAGAGTCAGGATGGGGAATTGCTGCTAGGCACCATTAGTGTGGCAGTTTTAGTATGATAGAAGGATGCAAACACTTCTGGAATTGCAGAGGTGGGTGCATTTATGTCTTTGGATTCATACGGCTTTTAGAGCTAAGACAATACAGATGACAGAGGAAATGGGACAGTGGCTTGTGCTGCTCCTGGAGTTCAAGCCAACTGTAAACAGCTGGACAGAGTGACAATGCAGAAGAGGGCTGATCTGCTGCACCGTTGGAATGATGAAATCCACTTCCCCCCAGATCTGTGCAGGACTTTGCCTCTGGCAGGGCTGTAGTATTGAGATGCACATCACGGTGGCCACCTCTAAGCATCTCCTTCGAGCTGCTGCTCATCAGGTGCTAAGTGCTGTAACAGAGATCAGCTGTCAGAGCCTTTCTGAAAGAGAACTTGCAGAGCCATTAGGAGGGCACTTCTGTGCCTGGTCATAGACCTTGGCAGGGTATAGGAGGTTACTGATGGCTTTGTATGAATGGCTTTTTAATTCCCGTGGAGTTTACGGATAGCACTCACATGTCTGCTCTTTGGTCCCCTGTTCTAAGACAGAGAGCAAGCCAGAAGAGATTTCTCCCTTGCACTGCACAGCCTGACTGATCACTGCAAAACGAGGGATGGGCTACACAAGTCAGTGTGCCTAAGCTCTGCAGCTCACAGCTTTTTTTACTGGAACTAAGGAACATTCCTTCTCTAGGTCAAGACGATGAATCTTGTCCCAGTTGTCCCAGCATAAGGTCTGCTTCTCCAGCTTGTAAGGATTCTTGCCACAGGCTTGACAACAGAAATGTGTATTTGCAGAAGGCTAGAAGTCACTGTGTATAGGTCCAGATTTCTAGTGAAAATCCCATATGGATCTGCAAATGAGAACAGGTTAAAAGCCACTTTCTTTGGGTTTGTAGGAATGTCTGAACAGGCTGTAGTAGGCTAATGGGAAGCTGGTGGATCTTCATAGAGAGGATGTCTGGTTTTCACAGCTGTGAAAGCCTTTGGTAACTTTGGGTTGTGTTTTGTGTAACATACTTGTGAATTAAGAGAAAAGCCTGAACACTGCAGAGAGCAACCTCTGAACACCACATACATCCTTTGCCAAGTGAATGATCAAGGTCAGGGTCTCAAGTGGTGAAGTAAACAGAGCTGATCTGCCCTGTGCTTTGTCTCTGGCACCCACATGTGCTGTGGCCAAGAACAGGCTGTACTCAAGGCATGGGCTTCTCTGATTTTCATCAGGATGTGGGGCTGTGGGTGGAAGAGAGTGTTATAATAAACATTGCAGTCTGTCCTGTAGCCATGTGAAGTTGTTTTTCTTGCTCCATAACCAAGATGAGTTGGAATCATTCTGCTTCCAGTTTTGCTCAGAAAACAACTATGGAAGGCTGTGGCACATGTGTGCCAGTGAGGCTGAGACTTATTTAAGTGGGAAGGATCTCAAGAAGCTCTGATGTGATATGCCCGAAGGAATTACCTCTCCTGGGGGTTGAACCCTGTGGCAAGGTTGTGTAAGTAGACTGCTGGGAGATCTGGTCACTGGGTATGGTGTGTACTCCATAACTTGAAGAGTGGTGGGGCAGTACCACCATTCCAGGTGTCTTGTGTGTCCTGTCTCCATCACCTGTCTGCATGAGGGTCACATTGTAACAAAACTGAAAGGCTATTAGAGGAAGTATTCCCCTTTCAGTTGGGATGAACACGGTATTTTGTGAGAGAAATGCTCTCTGTCCATCCTACCCCTTCTCCCCTCTGAGATTTACTTGTTTATATGGTTGCAGGAGGTAGCTCTTTGCCTTGTTGTGGTATTACCTGTGCTAAGGAGGATCATAAAAAGCTCAAGCACTTATCGATTCAGTTGTAGGAGCTGTTTCAATAGTGATAAAATGGTGCCTCTCCCTCAGTTATGGAATACCTGTCAGGTTTTCTCTTTCCACCCTGAGGTTCCCTTTAAGACTTTTTGAATTATTTCCTCTGCTTTATAGAGCTGTAACAAAGGATGAGTGGCTGGATCACTGTGCCAGCTTTACCTGAGTAAAAGGGGCCACAGACAGGCTGAAAGGGCTCCTGTCAGCAGGCTACTAATTGCATATGTCCATCAGCAGGTTGTCCTTCTACCAAATAATGTTATCTTGAGATGAATCCATAGGCAGCACAGAAGGATCTTGTTGAGAGAGGCAGAGCAGGGAGCTGTAGAGTGCTGCTACTTACTGGGATGGTGTCTTCACAGCAGGTGCAGGAGTGAGAGCAGCACCAGCTCTGCAAGAACTGCTCTGCCTTGCAGTGATTGTGTTAAGAGGGAGCACACTTTGCTTTTCTTCCTCACAAGGGACCACTTGCCTTGTGTTTTGCACTGCTTTGCAATATTTCTGGAAATCTGCAGAAACTGGTTGGAATTCTGTGGGGAATGAATGCTGCTTTTCCTGCTTGTTTTTTGTCCATGAACATTACACCATGCATTGTGTGTAAAGAAGAGCAATCTCTGTTTCAGAGGTCAATGAATGCCATAATGGACAGTCTTGGTAGTCTGTATACCTGAGGATTTTATTTTTTTTTCTGCATAGGAGCAGCCCGTTTTACTGTTCTGCACAACACCAGTTCTGGACTTGTGTAAGTTTTCTTGTACAGGTCAAATGTTACCTGTGGCCTGTCTTGGAAGCTTCTCACTGAGACCAGGGAAAAGGGCAATTACTTAAAAATATTTGCACATGGTTACACTTTTTTCTGATCTACTGAGAAATAATCACAATCACTTCCAGATTCTTTGATTCAAAGAAGGTGTCACCAGAGCTGACAAGGTCTCATTCTCAATATGTTATATACTGTAATTAGGATGTATATTGCCATCAGCACCCTGAGACCTCAGGAGAACATGAGCTGAGGATTTTGCTTTTCTGCCTTTACTGAATGGATCTGAGTCTCATGAATATTTTTGAAGCAGGTCGAATACGTGCCATTGCAAATCTACAGAGGCACTGGAAGCAATCCTTTGGGCAGGAGTGAAGATGGATTTCTCCTTCATTACAAAAATGTTCAAGGAATGCCAGAATAAGTTTGAAGGGGTAGGTAATGTGGAGTTAGTTTTCTCTCTGAAGTTGTGAAGGGGATGCTCCTATTCATTCAGCTGCAGATTGGCACTTAGCACATGTCTGGAAGTGGAAGAACCAGGCAGGACTGGGACAACAGTCGATATGAAAATTGAGACACTTCCCAAAAGCAAATTTGTGGATTATATGGCAGCATACACATTGGTGTTAAGAGGTAGGGTAGAATCCTCTTTTTTAGTAATTGTAATATTATTATTTAGAGGCAATTACATTGTTAAATGAACGCATCAGGAATATTATTAGCCATCAAAGCATCACATGTGGTGCTGTGGGAAGGTGAGGAAAACACATGAAACTGAGGCATGGCACCTCCTTGATGCCTCCAGAATGAGGCAGAAGAAGCCCCAACACTGCTGAAATTTAGCTTTTGTGAAAAATGGTTTGTGGGATCCTCTTTAGCCTGCCTATATGGATGTGCCTGAACCCCCAAAGGAGAGGGCTGGGTAGAGAAGCAGGGTGTCAAGTGCAATTCAGGTGGAGTGATGTTGGAAATGGATAAGGCTACACATCCTATCCTTATCACTTCAAATCCTGACTGCCAAAATGTCTGGTTCTATATTGGTCCCACTGATTGACTGAGACACAAGACTATTGAGGACCCAAGAGGTCCTGAGCTCAGTGTAAACTCTGGGAATAGAAAGAGTTGTTGACAGAAGAGCTTGCTGTCCTGCTGGACAGTCTGGAACCTTTGTCCATGAGAAGCCTGTATTTAGCTATTTGTTTCTTTGGATGTTGAAGGTGGGCAGGAATTTTCCTGTGCTGTTGAACCAAGGCTGCATCAATGATTAGGACCGAGGTTCATTCTATTTCCCTGAGCTCATGCTGCCATTCACTGACATACTGCTGGAGCTCCTTTTTGTGGTTTGGTTGCAGCTTGACACTAACTCTGAGCCAAAGCCTGGTGGGACCCCAAATGTTGCCATGATCATTAAAGAAGTTGCCTCCTCCTAAGATACATGCAAGATCACTAGTCCTTTTCCTGCACTCATGTTGCTCAGGAGGCTGGAGCTGGGCTGCTGCAGCCCTGTCTGCTTGGGGATGGAGTTGTTTACAGGAAAGGGAAGCAAGTGTTTTGGTGGAGGTGTGGAGGAGGCAGATGTCCTGCCTCCTGTTCCTCAGCAACCAGGAGGTTTCTGTGTTCTTCAGGGCTACATACATTCAGCTAGACTTCTTTCTAAAAAAGAGACTGAATAACCTCTCCTCTGGTCTCAATGTAGGAAAGCTTACCCCCAAACTTTCTCTCCTGTTACTTTCCTTGGTGATGCCTTTGAGCCAGGGAGGACCTTTCCTGTAAACTCCTGCACAAGAGGTGGCCTGTCCCTGTGAACTCTTGCATAGTAATTAGAGGAAAAAACTTTGAGCTCCCATCACTGGTTATGCAAACAGGTTTGTTTGTCAACACACAACCCAACACCAGCACGCCGGTGCCTCTGTTCTGACACCCCTCCATTGCTTCCATCCCCTCTCTAGGCATCTACTTTGCAGGTTGCAGGAGTTTCTGTCCCACAGTCAGCTCTCAGGTAAATCTTGTCTGGGACATTTCAAGGGAAATTGTTGCCCCAGTTTCCAAGGCAACTGTCCCCTCACCCTGGCTGCCTCATTCCCATAGAAAGTTACCCAGTAGTCTCGTCAGCAGCTGCTGCAGGAGCACGCCGCCTCCAGAGAAGTTGTCCTTCACTGGACTTTATTCCCGTAATGAGCAGGCAGGGGGCCACGGGTGGCCTGTGCTGCAGCCCCGAGCAGGGCAGTGTGTCCAGCACAGAGCTGCTCTTGAGTGGGTGAGGGGGTGCTTGTGACTTTCTACCTTCCCAGGGAGAAAGTGGTGCTTGGGGCTCCTGGGAGGTGCATGGAGTGGGAGACTGAAGTGCTGATGGGGCTGCTCTTGCGGGTTTTTTGGCGAGCTGGAAGGTGACAAGTGAATAAGAAGGACACGGCATTTTATTTAATTAGAAAAACCAAACTCCCTAAAACTAGCCTCCGAAGGGCCTCCGTTGTCATCAGCCGCACAAAGAGCTGTGACAAATGAAAGGAACTGAGCAGAGAAAAGGCTGCTTTCTCTTTGTGTCTCTTTCCCAGCTTCTGTTTGCTTTGCTGTCTCCCTTGCTCCCATTGATCAGGCATGTGGAAACATTCCTCCTCCTGCACTCCCATTGTGGCCGCCCGGTTGCCAGGCTGCCGTTGGCTTGAATAACTTCACTAAGCCAGGCCTCTCCAAAACCATGCCATCCGGCGCACTGGATGCAGAGCCAGACACTGCCCTCCCATCCTCCTCCCCTCCCTCCCCCCTCCCCAGCAGCGCAGGGGTGCAGTGAGAAAATGTGCCAAAGAACAAGGGAGGTAACGCGGAGCCCCAGCTGTCCCGATGAGGGGGAGAAGCACAAGCTTGCCCTAAGAAAATAGGGGCAAAAGGAGGGGACAATGGCCAGCCTGGGTTGCTGCCTTAAAAAGAAGGTGGGTGGTGGTGGTGAAGGCTGTTAGCCCAAAGTTTCTGAGCAGAGAGGAGACAAAATTGTATGTTTCCCAGGGATACAAGCTAGTACAGAACAGTGAGGTAAACCCCAGTCTTGTTTCCCGTGGAGGGGAGAGGTGGAGAGGACAAAACAGAAGGCAGCAGGCAGCTGGCTGGGAGCAATTCATGGCCAACTCTCTGGCTGTGCCACAAACATGTCCTTACAGCACATGGGGTACCTTGGGCCAAGCTCACCGCTGCTACTGGCTTGTGCAGCACCTCTTGTTGAGGTGAAACCACTGCCTGGTGCAGGTGACAGCTCTGGCACACAGTGTGGCTGCATTCCTGGAGAGAGTTCAGGGACAGGCCCGAGGCTGAACCCCCAGGACTTGCTCCAGGGATTAACTTGGGGTAGCTCCTGTGCAGAAGACAGTGGACTGGAGCACTGGCCAGTGGCCTAGGGACCTGGGGGGCTTGTGCTGTTGTTGCAGAGGGGCTGACACCCGCCTGCAGTCCTGCTGCCTGCAGTCATTATTATGCCGAATACAAATCTGGCCTATTGTTCTTAACGCTATTTTTCATCGGTGGAATAGCAGTAAGCAATCTGTTCTTTCAGACAGGCTTTTGACTCAGCATGGCTGCAGTTGGATCCTCCGATGGTGTAAAGCAGCCCTGGCCCAGCAGCTCACAGCATCACCTGTGACTCCCATTCAGTGTTTCCACAGCTGGCAGTTGTGTCCTGGTGCTCTGGATCAGAGGAACTGTATGACCACGGGTTCAGGCTGTGGCCAGCAGATGATCCTTCCCAGGTGCCACCAGGCGTGTCCACAGGGGTGGCCCCTGCATCCCAGGAGGTGGAGGGAGATGTCCTGGGGCAGCTGAAGCCTAAGCCAGGCTGGGTTTGCTTTACAGAGAAGCCCTGGGTTTGCACCGGGTTTGTGCTTGTTTGAAGGGCAGGGACTGCTGAGCTCAGGTGATTAACATAACAATCCCGGAGCTCTGCCTTCATCCTGCGGCTAAAGCCTGGTTTGCTCAATCCAATTTCCAGCCTCTGCCCTTTCTTTAGCAGGCTAATTACAGCGGCAGGACAGTGGAAATGACCTTCTTAAAGTCACAGTGCCCCTCATCTACTTACCTGTCAAAACACAGGAGACTGAGCACTGGTATCATTCAGAGAAATAACATGTTTAGATACAATGAGTAAGTGTACCAAAGTGTAGAGCTCTTTCCTGAAGTTCCCAGTGGGAACTTGTGTGTTGTTACCAGTAGTGATGTGCATTTGTAAAGCTCTTTCCAAGCAAGGTCCACTGATCAGCAGAGCAATGGAGGTGCAGGTTTGTTCAAATTTAAAGAAGAGTAAGTGTGAACTATTACACTGATAAATGTGGAAATGCTATCATCTCACACAAAAACCTGTGAGGGCACTGAGCTGGAAAGCTTCTGCAGTGCTGGCTTCTCTCATTAGTCATCCTAGCCTCATTCTGTCTGTAACACAGAGTGCTTGGCTCCAGTGCAGCTCTGGCCTCCTCCTGCACAAACTTGGATGTGGCCTGTGGGCCCAGAGAAGCTCTGAGTGCTCTGGTGGTTGGTCCTGCAGGTGCTACAGCCCTGGCATGGGCTGGAGCAGGAGCCTGTGTGCAGAGCCTGCCTGGGGGCTGGAGCTTCAGATGAAGCAGCATGAGAAGCTGCAACCTGCAGGAAACCCTTAGGCTCAGCACATGGTGCTGATGTTTCCATTGACAGAGCAAAGGATGGGTGCTCCCAGAGTCCTTCCAAGGGCTTGTCCACTGGAGCAGAAATGAGTGATTTCCAAGGATGGCAGGGCTTGTTTCTGTTTGAACATTCTGACCAGCTTTGTAAAGACCTGTGCTGTAGGTGGCCTTCATATTCTTGAAACTACGTCAGCAGCCACACAAATCAGCCCCTTCCCAGAGAATAACAGAAAGTAAAAGTTTGTGCCTGACCAGTAGCTTGGCACAGGATATTTCTGTTGTGGTCTTGTTGAAATTGTCAGTGATACATTTTTAAGGCTAAGTTTTGCTTAGGATTAGCTTCATTTTGTGATTTTAGTACTCAAAAAGAAAGAGGCAATCTCCTGGTTGCAGGAGGACCTGTGAGGTGAAGCCAGTCTAATCAGTGGAGTAGCTGTAGCTAAACTGCTTCTGGAACTGAAAGGATGGTTTTGCTATCTCTCCTGCTTGGAAAGGAGGAAATATGGTGAGCATCATGAGGCTTAATGTAATGAAACAGGCCAGGAATAAAATTAACTGGATAGCTGATACAGATGTGTCGGTCACTCTTTGCCCCAAAGCTACTGCTGATTGTTGAGATACCTGTCCCATCAGGCATTGAGAAGAGGTAGCAAAACAATTTTCAATTCATGGCAGTCTTGGAGACCTGCTGCACACAGCAAATTTGATGCTGTGATAACTGACACTGTTTGTGACAGACAAATCTGTGGCCTGTGTAGTGAAGCAGTTCAGAAGTGCCTGCTGTCGCATACCAAGAGGTTGTGGAAATGGTACTTGCTAGGAAATATGTTGCAAGAGGATCCCAACTACCAAAGGCACCTACTGAAAGCCATAGGAGAGCAATGAGATATTTGAGAGTACTGGGAGTTGTTTTTTTTTTCCGCTATTATTTTTCCTTCCAAAGGCATAAATGATCTGGTTCTATTGAAAGCTACAAAATAGGGGATTCTTGAGAAACAAGGTGAAATAATGAAAACTAATATTCCAGCACTGAAGTATAAACTAAACACATCTGAAAGAGAAGAAAACAATTACAGGAAAGGCTGTTACTAGCAAACTGCTGGGAGGAGGGCAAATGCATCCAGGGCAACAAGTCTAGGATAAATACAAGGAACAGTCTTGGAGGCATGACCTTGCCCATCCTTACTACAACAGCCTTTTCCTACGTTTTGCTGCTGGGAAGATAGTAACAAGAGTTATTCTATCTCTAGTGTGGAATGCGAGGTTGTAGGAAAACAGTACAATTGCTTAGTCCTGTGTAGAGTGATGTGGCTTTCCAACAGGGCAGGGATCGTGTTTAGAACTGTGCACAATAAGATGGACTCACCCATGTTACTGTTGTTGATGGAGAGCAGCTGGTTGCTTCAAGTGAGTCAGATATAATTTGAAATTATGCCTGGAATGATATGGAATATTTAAAACCCTTAAGATAAAAACTGAAATAAATCTGCTACCCGTAATGCAGGTGCACTCTGAGAAGAGACAAGCTGAAGCACACAGGAAACATTTATTGAAAAGGAAAAATAATATCTCTCTAACAGGATTTTTTTTTTTGTTTGCATTTTCATATGTGAGCTGTCCGGAGGAGACTTCCTTGTTGGAGGAAAGCCCTGCTGCTGCTGAAGGGCAGGGCTCTTGTGGGTTGTCACTGGTCAAGTGGTGACAGTAGGCAGCTTGACAGAGTCTGCATGTAGACTTTGGAGTATTAAAAATCAAGGCAAGTGGTGTTAGCTCTTCTCCATGTGTGGTTAAATGCTTTCTCTGTAGCTGGTGCCAGGCACTGTTGCAGCCCACTGCTCACAAATGCCTTTGCCAGGTGGAGACCATGTCTGCTTTCAGTTGGAGTTAAGGACCAAATGAGACTTTGTTTTCTGTGTCACTTCTGAATGATACTTAGGCTCCTCTTTCAGGTAGGAGGTTTAGAAAATTGAATCCTATGGCACTTTCAATGGGGGAATTCACCAACCTCTCTTTTTTTCCCTGTACTCTGAAATACATGAATAACCTAAGTGTATGAGAGCTATCCTGTACCGCAGCTATGTCAGTGGAGGATCTTGTGTTTCCTTCAGATTTCATAACACAGAAAGTTACTTGGATCAGACGGTATGTCAGAGACAAGCCACCATGGGAATGCTGTTTTCAGTATCCCATACTGTCTTTGAACAGAAGTCAGAGACCTCCTATTTGAATTTGTATAGTAATTGGTTGCAGTGCCACTGTTTTAGTGCCATGGTTTCTACAAGCAGAGATCGTGCAGTCTAATTTTGTAATGAAGAATTATAATAAAACAGTAGGCAGTGCTTCCTGCAAAAAATATCACCCGTGTGTGGCTTTGTACAGGATAAACTGTCTGGCTTAAATATAGAAACAGTGTTCTTCTGTCAGGAACTCTGAAAGAAAATGCATTTGAGTTGGTGTTTGCTGGCAGTGCATTTGGTATGTCATTCACTTACCTATCTAAATTCCAAATGTAGTAGTTAAATCAACATTAATTCATTATCTTATGATGTATTGGGCTGATGGAAATCATTATGCATTTGTGAGATGTGTGTTCCACATCACAGCGTAGCAGTTGTCTGTCAGGGTCTGGCTCGCAGGTACCCAGGGTCCCTTCTATACACTAGGGAGTGTGCTGAACTTCCTGCAACGTTGCCTGTGCAATCTCCTGAGCTCCTGATTACTCCCTTTTTTTTTCACTCACAAGGACCTTGAGTCAGCTGTGTCTGTGGCAGGCTCTTAGTAACAAAACTTCTGTTTGAAAAGTGCTGTCTGGCAAAACAAGCAGCAGCTCTTGAGGGGTTCTTCTGAGCAGGTTTCCCTCATTCCCCTTGCACAAGCACCATGCACCCACATACCCATCCCAGGATTTGCTTGCTTCCTTCTGGTGATTGGCTCTGTTATTTTGGAGCACAGGCTTACAGAGCCAAGATAGACCATCTCCAAGGGAAGTTTTAAATGTTCAATAAAAGAAGGAATGCAGGGAGAAAAGAAAGCACCGACTCGAATGGCATCATTTTCTTTTCCGCATCCCTTTGAGGTTCTCCTGTCTTCCCTGCCTGCGTGTGACCTCCCTCCTCTTCCAACCAGGCTCTTTCTTTTTTCAGTCTTCCTCCTGCCCCTCACCCTCCTTATTCATTGATCTCCCTTTAGGCTTTATTAGTGACTCTCCCTCCCACCCTTTCCCTCCGTTTTTCTGATTCTCTAACATGAGACAATTGAATGAGGCCAGACTCCTAAGCTGAAGCTGGGAGTGAGAGGGAAGAGGCGTTAAGATTTAATGATATTGCCTCTTTAAGGAATCTCTAATTCCTCACACCCATCTCCTCCCCCACCTGAGAACCAATTAAAACTCAATGAATTCAAGTGGAGGCTTTTGTGCATCACATGTGCTTGACTAACAAAGCCTTCTCCATGCTGGAATAAAAGCTTCTATTCAGCAGCCAGTTTGTTCTAATTCAAATCACTTCCACTCCAGCATCCTCTCCTTCCTTGCTGCTCCTGAGTTCCCAGGCTGGGCTGCCACCCGCACAGCCCTGCCCAGAGCTTCATGCTCCACCTTGCAGAGTCCTACTTCGGTGACAGTGAAGCAGAGGATGAGAGATGACCTCCATATGGTTAACTGGGCAGTCCATGCTCATTGTGTCCTTGTTCCCAGGATCCTCCTAGGCTGGGGATGAGCCCACGTGGTGCCCTGCAGGAGCTCCAGCCCTGGGAGCTGTCTCAAAAGGATTTCTTGCTGTGCCCTTGAGAAAGAGCTCCTGTGTGCAGAGTCCTCTGTGTATAGACAGAAAATTACCTTATCTATGGACAGAACTCAACCTTCTTTGAAATGAGTGAAAACCATCTCCTTATCCCGTTGCTGTAGGGGTCATGCAGATGTAGTGACACCTGAGGTAGCAGAGGAGTCCAAAAGCACACAAAGTCTAAGTGAGTAGTTTGTACTTTCATCTTTCTCAGGGAAGTGGGATTCCTCAGGAATCCCACCTGAGGGTAACTTCTGTCCTTTATTGTGCCCTGAAAATGAGCTTGGATAAGGTCATCTGGGGAAGAGAATATATTTCATGCTATTCAACTTCCAAATTTAAAAACCTCAGTCGAAAGCTTTGCAGCTGCAGATCTGGAGCTTGGGTGACTTTTAAGTAGGGAGGCAATTCTCTCTCCAGCTGTCAGCCAGGTAATCTTCCAGGTGTAAAACAGGCTCTGCTCAGAGCTTCTGCCTGTCCTTTACTAATCAGAGTTGCCTGAGCTGTTAGCAAAGCTGTGTGCATGACATTAACTGGGTTATCTTTTCTCTGTTACTGCAGCCTCCTATTTGTATAGATACTTTTGAATTTTTTCTGCTCTTGTGAGAAATCTCTGGTAGACGCAGGTTGAGCGCTTTGCTGTGATCGCAATGAGGTTTTTACTCCTCTAATCTCTCCTGGGAGTGAGCTCCAACATTGTGGGCTAGCTGCCAAGGAAGCTATCTGCTCTGCTCCAGAGCCCTGTTCTGCTGTATGGCAATTCCTTTGCTCCTGAAACACATGGTTTTCTCAGGAAGTCATGAGGGAGATACCCAGCTCTCGGGTAGCTGGGACCAGTCCCACAAAGAGCTCTGGCAGTTGTTAGGGAAGTGGGATATCTGACAACAGGAATATTGGACTCATCTCTAGTTTGTGGTGCTGGTAATTCTTCCTGCCACACTGCTTTGTAGCTGTCCAGCATGGCAAGGAACAAGTGTTAACACATCTCAGGATGTGCTGCAGTCATCTTGTCAACTTTTATGAAAGAAAGATTTGAACATCCCTTAGAGGTCCTGTTCTTTGCTACGGCTATGATCTCTCACCTCTTACCAACAACCCCAAGTTTGGCCATCAACTGGAGCTGAATATATTTTACTGTTCCCAAAAAGTATGTTTGGGTCTATACTTGTCTGTCTCACTCGTGTGTTTATGGATTTGGACATGGAACCTTCCTTTGATGTCAAAAGCCTCTCACTATTTTGTAAATTGGCACCAATTTTTCCATCCAGATTTTTTTTTTCTTTAAGTTGGCCTCTTGTTGCAGTGATGTGCAGAGTTAAAAATAAAAAAAATGTGCTGTGGATGCATTTTCCCTTAGCAAACCCAATAATGCAAAGAACAGGGACTCTGACAATATGCAGAATGCTTGGGGTGCTCAGACTAACACATAAATTGTAAAGAACTGTTCATTAAATGATAAGTTAATTTCAGGTAATGCCATGTGGTATCATGGCAGTAGAATCTCTGTCCATCGGTATGGTGAAAGGGAAGAAGATCAGAATCAAAATCTGTTTTTTCTGTCGAAAAAATAGTACTTTCCCTTGAGTTAGAGGGGGCTGATTATTTGGGGAAGATAAAAAGTCTTTCCCTCTACAGCTTTGAGTTATTTTCTGCAACATGTTCCCTCTGAAGATGTTGAAACTTTTTGTTGTTGTTTTGAGATAGGGAGAAAACTCCTTGGTTTTCAAGAAGCAAACGAGAATTTTCTTGGCCCAAATCACCTGGCCAATTTGTGAGAAAGGACAAACAACTTATGAAGCTGGCTCCTCTGGAGCCTCCTGTGACATGGAGCAACCGTGTAGCAGTGCTCTGTGATGGGGCCTGACAGTGCTGTTGCCTGCTCAGGGCCTGGCACAGCTTAGTTGGTCCCTAGACCTGTCTGTAATAAACTTACTTAATTGAACAGAGCAGAAGACTTGAGCTCCTGTGGTTGTGGGGCTCAGTGGGCAGAACAGCCCCTTCCTTCATGATGCAGCTGAACTCTCCCTGTGTCGAACACTGACCTTCATCTCAAGGGCTCTGCACTTTGTTCCTGTTTCTTGTTAGTGAAATGAGTTTGATGGTCTCAGACTTACTAGTAAATGGTCTCTACTTCAAAACAAAGTGCAGTTAGTTTGGCAGGAGAGTCCCAGGTCTGACCTGAAACTAAATTACAGCTGACCCTGAGACAGTGAGGCCCCTCCAGGTCAGGGACAAGGGCATTGTCAGGACACTGGGAGCTTGCACTGTAATTAGCAGCAAAGGTATCAAATACCTCTGTTTCCAGCATTCCTGTCCTTAAAGCAACACAAGCATTAAATCTTAAAATTTCCTACTGGAACCTCACTGAAAACAAACCAAGAGGGAAGTAAGGCTGAACAAACTTTCATTGATTTGCTTTTTCTCTGTAAATCCCTCCCCTTCTTACACTGTCTCCCACAATCCCTTGTTCTCCCAGCATCTGGGAGTGAATTTACCAGACACTGCATTGCTTTCAAGGCTCCAGAATGACCAACACACTTGAGCATGCTTTGCCTGACAGCAGGAGTGTGTAAGAGCAGCTTTCCTACTTCAAAAACTTGTTTTATTCCAGAGCTGCTCTACTAGCAGCTGTCTGTTCTATTCCCGGGTTTCTTCAACCATCAGAGAGGCCCTTTAGATTCACCCTTAAAAATGTGACTTAAATACACTTTCTGTTACAGGAACACTGTAACATTTGAGAGAGCAAAACACTCCTACTGGTTTCCTGGGTGTCCAGCAGAGCGCCAGTAAACAGAAGCCAGGATCCATTGCAGCTAAAAACATCGAGAATTATAAATTACTGAGCCTTATGCTTTCAACCTGATCACCTGTGCTGCTAAAAACCCAGACCTCCTATATGCACCACGGGATACCACAAGCTTGTTTTGCAGAAAATGCTGTGTGCTGAGAGCTTTCCCAGACCTTCTTTGGAAGAGGAATGTTTACTCATTTCCAGCTTCTTGAGTCAAACATCTAAAATCAGTGGGAAGTTTTGGAAGATGCCTCACTATTTCCATCCATGACAAGTGGGCAGTTTCCAAACCCTGAGGGTGTCTGTGAAGCAGTAAACCTGGTTACCCCAGAAGGGAAAGGTTAGAGCAAGGCAGGACATACTGCACAGGGATTCCAAAAACGCCCATATAATCAGATTACAAGTCCAGTGAGTCAAGATGTCTTAAACCAGAGTATGATCCCTCTATTTCACGTGTAACTCATGAAAGTCCTTTCCTCTGATACCTCTAAAAAGGCACTGATCATTCCTGCAAAGAGGTGTGCAGAATTGCTCATTGAATAATTCGGAATATGGCAGGGAGATGGAACTAAAATCTTAAAGGCATTTTTGTCTGAGCCTCAAGCGTTTTTAATGTTACTTTAATGTTTAATGTTACTATTCCCCATTTTGATTCATATACCCAACAGAAACTTTGAATTGTACAGGTTACTGTTTCATTCAATTTACTGAAGGGATGGTTTCAATACACATTTCACACCTCCACTGTGAGAAAGATTTCCTGCTGCTCCTCTGTGCCCTGCTTTTGAAGGAGTGTCTTACATGTCTTAGCCTTGTCCTAAATAATGCCTTGGCCAGCTACTTTGGATGGAGCTGGTCCTTAGCTGTTGCAGTACCTTGGCCACCAGCCAGCTGGGAGCTCTGATGAATAGTTTGTGAATCACTGCTTGCTCCTGGTGGGAAAAGGGTCAGTGACTCAGTTTACTTCAGCTCATGGAACTGCATGGACATGACGTAGGTGGGGAAATTTCTGCCTGGAAAGAAAAAAAAAAAAGACCCTAAGGTAGTAAAATCAGCCTTGAGGGAAATCCACAGCAGGCAAAGGCGTGAAAAGATAAATGCTTAAAGGCTGTGAAAAGTGAGAAAAAGATGGGCAAGAATGGACAAGTAGCAGCATGAGCAAAGTATTTCCCACTAGACTTTGAGCAGTGCAGAATGAGAGCTTCCCTTCAGTTAGAGGTCAGCTCACAGGGTGTGTGGGTAGGGGAATCGCTGTGTCTTGGGACCAAAGAACAGATTTTGAGCATTTTCTAGTTCCAAACACATTTAAAAGCTGGTGAAGGTTGCTGAAACTAGAGTATTTAGTAACAACCATCTCATTTCACATTCCCTATCTGGAAGGATTGGGAGCCTGTAAGCCTGAGTGCAGATGTGCCCTGGGGTGAGGGAAGCCCTCACTCTCTGATGAGCACCACTCCTGCTCCAGAGCATCTGTGCTGGGTGCTGTAGAAAAGCAGTTCTGAGTATGGCACACACTGGGTGAGTTTATGCCTGGCAGTAGCCTGTTCTACAGCAAAGAATGACCACAAGTGCACCTGGACCCTGGCAGCTTCTCGCCTTCTTTCCCCTTCAGCAGGGAGGAGGCTCAGGCATGTATAGAGCAGCTAAGCCTCTCCTGCAATTTGAGGATGGGAGCTTTGCCTGGGAAGACACTGGTGTCCGTCTTGATTAGGATGGGATGCCTGATGTAAGTCATGTGACAAGTACAAACAAAATACCTTGGCAAAACCTTGAGGAACCAGGACAGGCTGAGCTGCTTAGGAAGATTTACAGTGTGTATTTCTGTCCTGTATACTTGCCTTGGTCTGAACCTTTCTCCTCTCAAGAGCTCCAGCATGCACCCTGGATTTTAGAGATACTTTTTCTGTTCTTTCCCCCAAATACTCTGCAAACCTTCTCAATGTTGTGCTGTTAAGTTTAACAGTTACTTAGCCCCAGTTACTTTACACCATCATAGTACCTGAATGCTATAATGTCGTTCTCTGAGAAGTGCTGTTGGAATTTGTGGACCAGAGGTCCTATCATCTTAAATTAGAAAATAAGTCTTGAAGAAATGGGAGTTAAAAGCCAGTGCAAGTGCTATAGCAGAGGTAGGAAATCGATCATGTCCTGAAAAAGAGGGGATGAAGAAACAGCTTCTGCTTGCTCAGCTCCTGTTCATGTGTTGAACCAAAAGTTCTCTGTTTGCTCCTGTGAGTGCTTCCTTCTGGTGCTACTCTGGGATGGTGCCAGGACCCAGATTTCTGCCTCCTGCAAGCATCTCAGCAGGGAATCCAGTCCTTCCCCTGAGTCCTGTTCTGCCCTTGTTCCTCTGTTCTCTTGGACTCTACCTTCTTTAAGGCAGATTTTAGAGGTCCTTCACATGGTGCTGACTTCATCCCCAGATTAATAATTCACACATGCATCAGACCTGCAGAGGATGTGCAGGTCCATGGATAGTGCAGCATCACTGCCTGAGGAGCTGATGTAGAGACCCAGGACACTGGGCAGCCAGGCACCAGCAGTGTCACTGCAAGGAGACGTTGGAAACACTGTGTCAGCTGTGGTGGTGTGTTTAGGTCTCACCCTGCCCCTTTTCCACTGGGACACAGGATTATATTTTAAATTTAGAACTTTAATACTTTTAAAAAATGTTAGTACAGAAATCCCTTTTGTATAAGGTGCCTGGCAGCTCTCAAACCTGACCCAGAACTTTTTCTGTTACCCCGCTTCACCCAGCTCATTCCCAGATGTCTTCTGAGTTTGGTGGTATTTGGTCAGTCCAGCCCCATGCTACACTGTTATTTGCCCTGATATGAACCCATGGACCAAAGCCTTTAAATTTTTCTGTTATTCCTCCTCTCTAGGCTCCATCTATGCATATGGAGTGTTCCTGCACACATATATAACAAATATATGTGTTCTTGCACATATCTAATGTGCAAGAACAAAACAGGATGTAATCACCACACTGACATTTGTTTAATTTATTCTTAAAAATCTTCTTGAATGGGAATTCCCTGGCCTTCCTGGCTCCCCTGTCCAATCTTTACCATCCTTATAGTTGCTAGTTTCTCCTGATATCTAACATTTCTCTCTTTCTGTCAACTAAACCTATTACCTTACCTTCAGTGAGCACAAGAAACAATTCAATCAATCTTCTTTAGAAGAGTCCAGTACATCTGTTGGATTTTGGTTGCATCCATCTCATCTCTCTTTTCTAATGGTGGGGAAATGAGTCCCTCTGTATCCCACCATGGGAAGCTCTGAGCTTCCAGGTGAGGAGGGGAAGAACAGGAGGCAATGCTCTGCTTCTCAGCTAGGGAAGAGCCTCTTAACAGTCGATGCTCTAAGAAAGGTCCCTTTTCCATAGGAAGTAAAGACTGGGAAGGGGTTACATAGGAGAAAGGACAGAGCAGAAAGCAGTGACTGATGGAAGGCAGGGACAAATGGTAACTAAGAGGTTAGAGGGAAGGTGGAGCTCAGGGCACTTTCAAGGAGAGAGGCCTCAAATCTGTTATTGCTTTCTGTCACTTTATATGCAATCTTTGGTGTATTAAAAATATATATAAATTAATGGGAAATGAAAATGTTTCCATCTCTTCTTTGGGGAGGGGGGATCCTTTGCAGGCTGCTGCAGAGAGGTGGCACCTGGGCTGGGATGTTGTGGTGCTGAGCCCACTTCATGCATGGAACAGCTCCTGTATTAGAGCTCAACAGCCAGGGTTTCCTCCCTCGTTTGCTGGACTGATTTAGATAGGATCATGGAGACTAGACGCCACGTAGTAGTTTTTAGAATTTGTAGAGAGGGAGCATAGCAGGCAGGGCTCTCTGATTTTTCCCTTAGCCATCATTTCCAGGACAGCGGGTGGAAGCCTGCATTCTCCTACTGTCCTTCAGAGACCTCTCTGGTTTTGCTATTTTATGCTGAATCCCTACACTGAATTTACTACGCTGCAAGTTCTCTTGATGCTTTATTTTTCATCGCCTGCAGACTTCTTTCCCTTTTTTTGCCTGTGAGGCTCCAGTCCCTCTTGCTGCTTTGTGGTAATTGGGGTGGTCTCCTCCTCTTTCCTGCCTCATTCCTTTTCCAGTTATCCCAGTTGTCTCTATTTACTCTTCCTCTCCCCTTTCTCCTGCTCTTTATTAATACCTATGTTTCTCTTGCATGCCACCCTGTTCCTCTTCTGTATTCCCACCCATCCTGTTCTTCAGTGCTCTGCACCATGTAAACAGTTTTCTCCCCCCTGAATCTTGCTCCCTGAGTTTTTTTTATATGAAGTAAATAAATCCTTGGTGCATTTGCAGTAATTTGTCTCTTCCTATTGCTGACTCTGTCCCCCCCCGCCCCCACCTGAGTGGAATCTAAATAATTTAATTTCCCTAAATAGCTCCTCTCTGCCTATGTGCCTGGCTCTTGCCCCAAGCCAGCTCCTGCCAGGCGGGTGGTTGCTGGGGCAGTGAGCTCCCTTCGAGGTAGACACTCCTGGCTGCCTCATGCATGTGCTAGCAGGGTTTTGCCATCAGCCTTTCCAGAGGGTCAGCATCCTTCCTAAAGCAGGCGTGAGAACCACCAGAAGCCACTGCCAGAGCCAGGCAATGCCCCCAGGCTGCCTGTGGAGTCACAGCTAATACCTTCCAGGTTTGCATCTTCAGCCTCGTAATGCAAATCTTACAAAAATTATTTGAATTCCTGCTCAAATTTGTTTATTAATTGTCCAAACTAAATGAAAAGTGAAACTTTTCATCGTTCCTGACTGCCAAAACCTCTCAGCTAAAGACAGGTCTCCAAGACAATCTCTCCTTAAGCTTTATATGATGAGGGAGGAAAAGAGGAGGCTGCTCTCCTTGACCCTCCCCTAACCTCCACTTTTTGGAACCTCCCTCTCACCATGAATAACTCTAGTGTCTGCCACTGGTGCTGGGCAGAGCTTTGCCAATCATCCTCCTCAGCAGGAAGTGGACATGATTTTGATAGTGTCACTCTACCACACATGAGACACTGAATAGCAGCAAGAAAACTGAGCAGTTTTGTTAATCTTGCTGGTGTTTGGCAACCTCTCAGCAGCAGCCACAGAGGCACTACAGCTGTCTGTCTGCAGCCCCAGGAATACAATGCTGCATTATTTTATATTCGGCAGATCATCTTTCCAATCATAAGGTCTGGAATGTTTTATATATTTACTTCTCTGTGAGGAAAGCTTCCTACTGTCACTAATCAACAGATTTTTCAAGACCCACTGTCCTGTGCATTACAGAGATAAATGAATTGATACTTACAAAGCACTTCAGGGTCCTAAGGTGGAAATACAAAATATCATGTGTATGTCTTGGAAACAACCTCGGAATAAGTTACATGGTAGCTTACTGTGTCATTGCCAGTGATGCAAGTCCAACCACATGCTCCATGCAAATCTCGAAGGCTCAAGGTTCTTTTCCTCTGATCTTCACAGATGTTAACTCACATTGATCCTCTTCTCCCCTCTTAAATTTTATTTTGGTGGAGAAAAAGTGAATAAAATAATAAACATAAAAAAAGACACAATGAGGCATTTTAACAGTGTCCCTCAGAGTGCTCAACTTGCACTATCTTAAAAATAATGTTTAAAATTATAGTAATGCACTGGTAGCAAACCAAGAGATGTTATCCTTTAGTGAGTCCAACACTGAGCTCTTGTTTCTTTTTTTTTCCTCCTTCTTGTTTTTAATTAGCATTAGTAGTGAGCTAGCTTGGGCAATTATGGAACATAAAACCTGTGCCAGGTGACTTGAAATTGTTAGTTAGCTCCCCCTCTAAATGGGAGAGGGCAGGTGCTGGAAGGGAGCAAAACATCAGTGAGTTTGGGCAGTGTGGCAGGTGGCTGTGGTGGCTCTGGGAACCCAGTCTCAGTTTCTCAGGACATGCAAGAGGAGATGGCTGGGATGCTGCCTCAACACCACTGCTTCCACTGGCTCTGCACTCCTGCCCATCACTGCCAGCTGCAGTATCACCTCTGCATGTCATTATTTGTATTTCCCTGCTGCACCAGCCCTGCTGCCTCTCAGGGCACCTCCACCCAAAGTGATGACTTCAGCCCTGTGGAATGAAGAGTGGGTTATTCTGGAGAAGCAGCTCAGCCTGGACAGTGGCAGCAGGAACTGGGATGCTGCATAGCTCAGTTCCCAGGGGCAGTTACCAAGTCTGTAGTGTTGAGTGTGTTGCTGTGCCCAAGCACAGGGCCAGGACACAGGATAGGATCCTGAACCAGCTCGGGAAATGGGGTGGTGAATGGTGGTTTGGCAGAACTAATGGGCAGAGGATAAATTTAACTCAGAGTTCCAGCCCATGTAACAAAAGATATTGTCAAAAAAAAAAAAAAAGTGTAGTGGTTCCTCTCCAGGAGGGTGAGGATGTGTACTGGGACATGGTAAAACAGTCATGAGAGAAGAGGAAGAAATGTTAAATGAGGATGGCACTGACCTGAGCTGTCAATACCTTGCTTTAGGCAGTAAGAGGGTACAGGGGGGACATGCTGGAAGGAGCAGAGCCAGGGATGCCTGTGGGGGAATATCTGGCAGCACAGCGATACCCTCCTACCATGAGAAGGGGTCACAGCACTGTCACCAGAGGCTTTGAGCACTGCTGTGTTCTGATATGCCACAGATGTGAACAAGTGCCTTCTCCAAGAGAGATGCTTGGTACAGTCAGGCAAGGTTTCAGCTCTCCTCTTGACTCCAACTTTATAGGTATTTCATTTGTTTCTTGCTGAGCTCCTCCAGCTACTCGGGCTAGGTTGCCCAAGAGCAGAGGCGGAGTGCACAGACCTGCTCGAGAAGCAGCATGTGAATGAACTTGTGTAGCAGTGGAACTCGAATAGAGCCCGGCACGAGTCTGTCAGCCTGAATGAGCAAGAAACTGCACGGTGCCTTGGGGACCAATCTACCCTCTTCGCAGTGAGCCGCGGGGAGGGGAGACCGGCTGGGCTGTGCATACCTGGTGCTGCGGGGCTCTACGGGGCTCCGCGGTGCCCGGCAGCAGCTCTGCCCGGGTCCTGCAGCCTGGGCACTGCCGTGCGGGGCAGCAAGCGGCGAGGCTGGGAAGCCCCTGGCCCCTGCAGGGTCCCCGCGGGCTGCCAGGGGGCACAGAGGTACCAAGGCTCCGGGAAGGCGCCTCAACTCCCCGCTACCCAGTCGGGGTCCCGGGGTGAGCAGGGCAGTCCTGGTCCGACCTAGAAGCGCCCTCGGCGGCGGCGAAACACCGGGAGGAGCAGGGCCGGGGTGTCCGGGGTCCGCCCCAGCGAGCCTGAGCGCACCAGGCCGGGCCTGGCTCCGTCGCCCTTTGTCCACCGTCCCGGGGCAGGTGCGGGCGGCGCGGCTGGGGACAAAGCGGCTGCGAGCTCCTGGGCTGCTCCCGTCGCCGCCGCGCCCGGGGTCGGGCGCTCTCCCCCAGCGCGGTGCGGGCGCGGTTCGCGGTTCTCGGCACTCGG